>JALMQS010000816.1:323734-699196 GCA_024734495.1 Forficula auricularia
CAAAGTTTATTAAAAATGTTTCACCAAAGAACCCACACCATTCTCCCTTAGCAAAAAAGTATAGAATGTGGAGAAAAAAATTCATGTACGAATTTTTTCACTTTTTTTAATTTCACTCTTTCGAGAAACTTATTATATTATTTCTAAAATTATTTTTCGAATAAATGGCGTAGCTGCCCGTTATTAAAAATAAATAAATCTATATATATAAAATTAAGGTTTTGTCTGTACAATGCTCCAAATCACGCCAAATTTTGGTTGCACGCGTTTCATGCAAAGTTATGAACGAAAACACCCTCAACAAAATTCCTGTCTGTATGTCTGTATGTTTCCGTGGTTTCCGCGAAAAGTTGCTCACGATTCACGTAAAAACGGCTGAAGGGATTATTATGAAATTTCATATTTGGATCAGATGTCTTCTAACTTACGTTTATAGCTATATAACGTTTTGATATTTTGACCCCAAAAGAGGGTTTGGGGGGGGGGGCGCACGAATGAAAATTATCAAATAACTCCTAAACTATTAACTCTACGGCAAATTTTATTATGAGCAAAGTTGTAGGGGATGTGATTTTTGACAACGTTTGTTTAAAAAAATTCCCCCAAAAAACCACCCAAAAAGGGGGGGGGGGTCAAAATATGAAAATTCTTGCTCTTAGACCAAACTCAACCAAATTTTGTATACATAATATGTGGGTCACTAGAAGGCTAGAAATGCAAAAACTAACCGCCCAAAATGGGGGGAGTGTCAAAAATGAAAATTCTTACCCTTAGAACCAATTTGACCAAATTTTGTATACATAATCTGCGGGTCACTAGAAGGCTAGAAATGCACAAACTGGGTGAGGGAGGGTGGGGTGCGGGGGTGGTGTGCTGGTGCGAGGATGAGAGTGGAGGGTTCTGGTGAGAATTCAAAGGCTTAGTGGGGTGCCGGGGTGGGGTGTAAGGCGCGGGGCTGGGTTCGGGGGTGCTTTTGTGGGAAGGGGTGGGGGTCCGGGGGTGTAGTAGTGGTGCAGGGTAGAGTGCGGGGTTCATGTTTGGGTCCAGGGGGTAGTGGTCTGGTGTGGGGGTTGGGGGCGGGTGGTGATGTAGGGGCGGGGTTGGGGACGGGTGCATGGGGGTTCGTAGGCTGGGGGTCCAGGGGGTCGTGACCCCTGGCTAGCTGTAGAAGGCCTTGCAACTAGTATGTAAATAAAAGCAAGGGGGGCGAACCAATTTTACTTGCTCCAGCGCAATGAATATGTAGCTAAGCCAGTGTCTCAATGCTTTGGAGATCGGATAAATAGGAACGAATTTCGAAGGAAAAAGTCGAGGGTTCAGGGAAAGATACTGAGTAGTCCATTCACGTAGAATGGCGAATCTGGCGCATTGTTCTGTGGGGGATTTTCATTTTTTGTTTCAGGGGTTTAATCAAAAATAAAACTATTAAAATCCAAATTATGGAAAAATCAGGGGTGCTCACCCCCCTAGATTCATTACTCACCCCCACCCAATTTCATTAAAAGTAGCCCCACATTTTATTAAGTTCTAAAGCTAGGTAAGTACCCAAACTTTTCCGAGTCGCGGCGCCTTTTTTCAATTAAAATTTTTCCATGGCGCCCTATTATATATTGTTTATTTGGCCGCGCAGGAGGGGGCCTCCTTTTACAACAGATAAGAAGTAAAAGTACATATAGCAAAACAAATACCGTATTTGGTCCCACTAAATACTCTTGTATTAGAATCGAAAAAAATATCATGAAAATTAATTGTTTATTTTTCTACGAAAATCAAAAATTCATGACACAGGGGGTAGGTACCCTTTGTATATATTTCAGATTTTTTTCAAGGGTGTCAAACTTAATTTTTTTCGCTTTATATCAAAACAAATACTCTATGTGGTCTCACTAAATACTCTTGTATTAAAATCGAAAAAAATATCTTGGAAATTAATACTTTATTTTTCTATGAAAAACCAAAATTCAGACCACAAGGAGGAAGGACCCTTTGTATACATTTTAGATTATTTCAAGGGTGTCAAAGTTAAATGTTTTTCGGTTTATGTATTTCTAATCGTAAGATAGAGATAAAAATGAATAATAAATAAATTTTTAGCTTCTCACTTTGTTTTTTGTCTAGTTAGGCCTAAGGTCTTGCTTTAATTAACTATGAAGCTTCGCGGTGCACCTGTTTGGGAACCTCTGTTCTAAAGAATTAATAGAGCTTTTTATTACCTTTTGTTGAAGTTATAAGACTTGGCACCTTTTATTTTTAGTATATAAAGCTAAAATGCAACATGTAACAATTTTCAAACCCCTCCCCCGCAGAAATTTCAATGACGCACTCTGCGTTTTAACCCCCCCCCCTTGGGAACACCACTGGAGAAATGAAACAAAACGACCATTTGATGTGAGTTGAATAATTTAAATTTTATTTCAATTGTATTTTAAGATAACTATACAATAAAATAATCTTAGAGGTGAATTTACTGCACAAACCACCCTTAAATCTGCATTACTCACACAGAACTAATAAATATAATATTTTTTCGAATGTCAGGAAATTGGTACATGAGTCTTATTTAGAATTGGAAGCGTAAAATAACAATTCCATTCACGTAAAAAGACGTTATATTGAACTGAATTGGATCGTTCGTTTAACGTTTCTGAACTCGACATTATTTGGTTTTGTCATTAAGAGCTTGTAAGAGTGTCTAGAATAAAGACATTCCTTATTATTTAAACACCTGTTGAAAAAAATGATATCGTTATAGTAGGTACTTTCTTTTATTTACACCGGTAGGAGTGTGCCATACCTACATCTGATTCGTCATCCAAAAATTTTCATATTAAATTGAAAGTTTTTTTGCCAAGAGTAGCAGAATTTTTATATATTGAAGGAGACAATAAAAGAGTGTGTCTTCTGCTGGAATTATAAATTTTATTTATTTATAACGAGACTAGTTTCGAGGGCTTTGCCCTCTTCATCAGTCTATTACAATGGATTCACAGGAATTAATTTATGATGGCAAAAGCCCTCGAAACTATAGTCTTGTTATAAATAAATAAAATTTATAATTCCAACAGAAGGCACACTCTTTTATTGTCTCCTTCAACAAAAATTTTCATTTTTTATTTTTTTTTTTTTTTATATTTTGCACGATTGTCATACTTTTAAAAGGTCTGAAACGGAAAGAAAATTCATTTTTATGCATATTAACTTGTATATGGGGAGTCGGGTTGTCCGAGCTGGCTAAGGCGCTGGGCTCGCTTCAGCATCGTTGATGACGATGTTCAAGCGGGAAGCCCGGGTTCGAGCCTGGCTAGCATATAAAAATTTCTACCGGCTAAAACTCGGCTCACTCACTAACCCTACTAACATTTTACTATGTGCTGTCTAAATTGACTTTGTTCCCGGTGACAATGAATAAATAAAATAAAAAAATAAAAAAAAATAAACACTTTTATATAAGTAGTATATGTATATCCATCTACAAAAGTTAGTACTATCTTGTAAGTGGCTTGGTCTATTTTGATAAAACTTGATATTCTATTCAGGGATCTTGCGACCCAATAGAATGAATGTAATAAAGTTTTTTCTAAAATGACATTTTAAAGAAATTTTTTTTATCGTTTTGCAATAGAATTTAAAGAAGCGTACAAGAAGATTTCTTTCGGTCTTGAAAGCTTATTGCATTAGAGAGAAGATGAAAGAGTGATAAAGAGGAAGTGTGGCGACGAAGAAATAACTTCACTTGAATAATGAAGATTATAAGCATCGTAAAAGAAGAAAGCAGGGAGAGTTGCAATCCCTCAGAAGTCATGGATAAAAATATGTGCAAATGACGTGGTTCTGTACTTCTTCAAATTAACAGCAAATGGGTTTTGGGAATCGGCTAAACGCCTGCTACGCGAAAATCAGGCTATATTAAACCGTACAAATAAATAGATTTTAAAGAATTTACTATCTTATTATAAATCAGGAATGTCAAACTCATTTATGTTTTATGTAATAAGATAGGTAACATTTACACGGGCCATAGAAATTTTGCCCAGCTATTAAATTAACACACAAGTCGAACAGATAATATTGGACAATATTATTCATCTTGTATTTGTATAAATGTTTTTTTTATACAATCATTTTTTTTTATATAAAAATCTTAAAATCTCCAATTTTCTTAAGGGGCCACAAAAATGAAACCGCGGACCGCCAGTTTGGCACACCTGTTGTAGAGTAAAGTATTTTAACTAAAAACTTTATAAGACATTTTTTGAGAACCTCAACGTACTTTACCTAAATCAAATTTTGCCCCTATATTAAATTAACGCACAAGTCGAACGGAATAATACAATATTATTTATCATGTACATGTATTTGTATAAATATAAACCATATTTATTTAATATATAACTAAACTTCTTGAGGATACAAATTCTCATTTAAATAGGTGCTGGTTTTATTCTTTTTTATATTTAATTTGAAACGAAGCTTTTAGTAAAAGGCAATTTTTTTATGATGATATAATGCTAGAAGTTGAAGCCCCTATGGATTTCGACATTTTTTTTATCAAACTGTTTCAGCCGTTTGTTGAGATATTTTGAAATTTTTTTATTCTAATATGGAAAAAAATTTTATAAAAGGCTTGAAATCTCCAAATTTTCTTAATGGACCACAAAAATGAAGCCCTGAGCAGCCAGTTTGACACACCTGGTGTATAGTAAAGTATTTTAAAATGTAATTTTATTAAAAACTTTATAAAATATTTTTGGGCTCCTCAACGTGTACCTACTTTGCCTAAATAGAAAATTAAATTTGATGAGAAACGGTTAAGCTATTTAGAAGATATTTAGAAAAAAACAAAAAATATAATAGAATAAAGTACTAATGTTTGTAATATGTACAAAAAAATAATCGGCGTTTCATTTTATTATAGTAATGTAATGTTTTCAATTTCATTTCAATCAATTGAATGGTGTGGAAAAAATCGTCGACGAAAAGAAGGGTATCTAACCTACCATACATACATACACAGACTAAATGAAAAAATCGGTATTTTTGGACTCTGGACGAGACCCCATGTAATTTTTGACAAAATCTTCAGTTCCTAAAATTCAATCTGAATGAATAATGCAATTCGTGACTTTGGTTGAAACCATGGGTTCCGTAGTCTTCCTTTGAAGTTGCGCTAGGCACAAGACCGATAACAATATTTTACCCATGCTACAATATGGATTAAGTCAAATATTTATTGATTCTAGTGTATTAGATTAGATAAATAGACATTTTTTTAAGGCTTAGTAGCAAGTTTTCCGTATCTTGTAAACGTTACGCTTTTCCTCACCTTTACTAATAACTTTTGTTCAATACTTTATGAATTAGAAATAGCGAGTATTCTCAAAACTACAATTTAAATAATGTATTTTTTCTGTAATAAATTTATAATGAATGAATCGGATTAATAAAATTCTTCCGAGAATAGGTCATCCTCTTCTATATAAATATATATGATCAATGTTCTAATAAATGTCAACGGTTGAATCCCCTGATCTTAAAAATATTACACTTGGTTAGGCAATCAATCAAGTGTATGCATTAATAACAAGAAAAACCAATAAATAAAAACATTCATTTATCATTTATGTTTTTCTAGTATTATTATTATTCTCCTGTAGGATATCCCTGTCAAGTGATTATCTGTATTTATGCTCCCAAGGAGGAAACATCTATATATATATATATTTACTTTACCATACAGAGTGTGGTGAAGTATTGTAATCGTGCACGAAAATTTTGTTGTTTCTTTTTGGCTTAGTTTTTTCTAAATATCTCAAAAACGGCTGAAACAGTTGAAAAAGAAATTTCGAAATCCATAGGGGCTGCATCTTCTAGTATTAGATCAACATGACGTGTTCTGATGTAGCCATCCACTTGACTTTACCATACAACCTGGCCCCTAAAATTATTTATAATCATGTAGGGGTGGGGTTAGTTTTTGCATTTTTATACTTCTGGTGTCCCACTGATTATGTATACAAAATTTGGTTGAGTTTGGTAAATGGTCAAGATTTTCATTTTATGACACTACACACACACACACCCCCCCCCCCCATTTTGGGCGGGTAGTTTTTGCATTTTTAGACTTCTGGGGGTCCACTGATTATGTATACAAAATTTGGTTGGGTTTGCTCAAACGGCCTAGATTTTTAATTTTTAACCCCCCTCCACCCCCCTTAATTTTGGGTCGATATGCACCAAAATCTAATCAGCTCTTTAAACTCAATGGACCAAAACTACGTGTGAAATTTGGTTTCGATATTCAAACTAGTTTTTGAGCTAGCTTGTCCACAAAAATTTGGTAACGCACCGACTAACGGACAACCAGACAACCAGACAGACTAACTAAATAACAGACATTTTGACAAAACAATTATTATCTCAAAAAATATAATTTTTTCGATGTTCACTTATTAGAGCTTTTTTGTAGAGCGAAATGCCATGGTTTCGCTCAATTTTTTTGATCAAAATAGTTTCAGCCGTTTTTGAGATATTTCGAAAAAAAGAAGGAAAAAACACTTTTTTCATGCACGATTACAATACTTGACCAGAACCTGTATGGTAAAGTAAAAAATTCCCTTATGTCAAAAGTTTCGTTTCAAATCATATATGGTGAAAAACTTACAATTCATTTTTCAAAAAATAATTGTATTTCTTTGATCCAAAGTAAATTATTATCCATTTTAAGTAAATAAACTATTTTTTAGTCAAATATTTATTGCGATAAGCGCTTTAGACTTAGGCTTAGGAAAAAAATGGCATCAAAAAAGATATATATATTTCTTTCACTGAGGAAATTGGCTGGGGACAATGGCCAGTCTCTGTAATCCATCTTCTTAGAGGGTAGAATAAAGGATTCTCGAGCAGCTCACGCAGCCACTGTAATTGAACCAGCTAGAGGTTGGAAACTGCGTATTGTCTGAAACTCGCTTAAAAAATTGCACAAATCCATAAAATTTCGCATTCAGCGTGCCAATTCATAAAAAGTATATATTTTCATTTAAAATTATTTTTATTTAGTTTACTTACTATTTTTGATTTGTCGCGAAATTTCCAAAACAGATTTTTATTATATACAAAAGAGAAATGTTTGTTATGATTTTATAGAATGTCTTAATCGATATTTCGCTTTAAGGAAAACTAAACTTATATTTTTTGTAAATAAATGAAATAAAAATAATTTATTTTCCGTTCTCTATGGACTTATAATATATAAGCGCCCAATTTTTGATAGAACCCTTTCGAAAATAAAAAAATGAAGAAGAATATAAATAGATTAAAGGTTCTTAAACCAAAATAGAATTCAATTACTATCAAAGAGTATTGGAAATGGAGGTATTATCTAGAACAGGGCTGTCCAGTGTCCAACCCGTGGACCGCGGGCCACATGCGGCCCATCACTGCAATGAGTGTGGCCCAACATCAAATCATAAACTTCCTTAAAACATTGGGATTTATATGTAGAGATATATTTATTCCCCTTTTCGAAATATGAATGTACATTTGTACAATACGTGAAGTATTTTTCAATAATAAAATTATAAGCTCAACAATATAAGATAAAATAAAATAATGAAATTTCAATTATTTAAAAATTCTTCTTCTTCTGATATTTTCATTTTCTAAAATATTTATTTATTATTTCAGCAATTTATATGCTACGACACTAACCAAGTCTATAATTTATCAGTCTAGTACAATGAGTCAAGGAATTGAGGTTTTCTAAAACAATCACAATTAATTGATAATTTCTCTCCTAGACTAAAACTTGTCGGGACTTGTCTTTTAGATCGTTGCACGTTCTTACATGTCAATAGATAATGGATAGTCAGGGATTATTATATCTGTGACCCTTTTATAAAAAATAAATTATCATTCCTCATATCCTTCTTTAATCACATTAGATTTAAACTAGGGCTGTCCAACCCGTGGCCCAATATAAAGTCATAAAATTCCTTAAAACATTGAGATTTATATGTAGATACTGGAAAACACACAACAATTTGGCCTGATAATTTTTTTTTCTCTAAAATAAGAAATCTGAAAATCTGCTGTGAACTTTTCAAAAAATAAAAGTGCTAATTTTAAATTTTGAATCTGGAACTAGACTTCAAGATTTCCGAAAAAATAATCATCATTTTGGTCTCTTTTCGACTCCTTTTTCATTATAAATAAATTTTCTACTTGCAAACTTTGTGATTGAATCTTCTAGAACAACAATGAGATACTGAAGATAAAAGTAAATAAATATTTTATGAGATATTAATTTACTATGAGTTAGATTTTCTAGGTCACTTGTTTTATTCGAATGTTTTCTACAGTTGATTCAATCGCGAATCAACTGTAGAGAATTTTTGTCAAATATTGAGTGAAGATAATATTTGAACTTATATATTTCTAACTTGAAATAATGATCTTAAATAAATTTTTTAAATTAGTATATCAAAGAATAATTGATATACTAATGAGAATTGTTTTGACCGCGCTTTTTTGAAAAGATATCTATATCGCGAGACTCCTCCGCGTTTTTAGTAGAGGTTGCCATTAATAGTCAAAACATCAAAAATGGAATGCAATAAGGTTATTCCTCTAGTAGTAGATAAGAATCGATCGTTATTTTTGATTTTAAGTCAATTCCTCCATGTCTTCTGCAATGGTTACCAATAAAAACCGAAACGTCAAAAATCCGATATAGAATGGTTATTTCTCAAGTACTAGATGAGATTCACTCTCTATTTTTGATTTTAACTCGATTCCTCTATGTCTTCAGCAATGGTTACCAATAAAAACCGAAACGTCAAAAATCCAATATAGAATGGTTATTCCTCAAGTACTAGATGAGAATCAATCGCTATTTTTGATTATAGCTCGATACCTCTATGTCTTCAGCAAAGGTAACGGATAAGAAAACAACGCAGTTCCTATGGTTACTTATAAAATTTCCTCCCAAATTTTTAGCATTTCACAGAGTGAAGCCTATCCATTCTTACTTAAGTTAGGTTACTTTAGTTATATTAAAACGATCAAATGAATAAATTTTAAAGAATTTAAAATAAAAATTAAAAAAAGTACTATCTTACTCTAGAGTAAAATACTTTAAAATATAATTTTACTAAAAACTTTATTTAACTTTTTTGTGGTCCACAAGGTACTTAATTAGGATATTTTTTTTTTATTTATTTAATGTCACCGGGAACAAAGCCCATTTAGACAGCACATAAGTAGAGTGTTAGTAGGGTTAGTGAGGGAGCCGAGTTTTCAGCCGGTAGAAATTTTTATTTGCCAGCTAGGATCGAACCCCGGACCTCCACCTCAACATCGTCATAATCGATCGATGCCGAAGCGAAGCCAGTGCGTTTTGTTAGTTTTAAGAGGATGTTTTATTAGCCAGAAAAAAAAATATATACAATTTATTACAAAGTTACTTCTAACAATCCAAAAGAAGTATGGCCATTTTAAATGGATCCCAGTAGATTTTTTTTTACATAATATAGTTTTTTTTTAATTTTAATTTTACAATAAGTTTTTTTTTTGTAATTTTTATTTACATTTGTATAATTAAATTTTTTAAATTTTTGCACGGGAAAAGGCTTTGAAAAACCCGGCCATACAGTTTATTGTTGTTCCAAGGAGGTTAATATATAGAATTATTTATTACAATTTTTACTTAATTTATACTTTACAATTTAGATTACATAATTTATCAAGTTATTCAAGTATAAGCAGAAGAATTTAAGGTTATAAAAAGATTGAATTATTATTGATAATTTTCAATCCACCAGTATTTTTTTATATTTTTCCTTTCAGTCTTGTCTTTTTCAGAGATGGCTCTATTAAATCTATATATTCTATACGGGTCCAAGCCATCTAGGTGGGCGTCGTATTCTATACTTTTATTGTTTTTTCTCCTAAACACATGATAGATGATGGGGATCCCGTTTTCATCTTGTATATATCCTTTATTATCCAAAAATAAAAAAGCTTTGGGTGGGATAAATCCGGTAGATTTTGTTATTTCAAAATATTGATCGTTCGGATAGAGTGATCCGAATATTAGACTGTTTTCGAAAACATTTGCAACTTGGCAGTAGTGGTTTCTTATTAATTTTAGCATAAAGCAGTCTATTCTATTAATTTTGGCTAAGTTATAAATTTTTTCATTACTAATGTAATGTTGGAAGTTCGAATGTGTAGATCTATGTTTGCCTAAGCATGATCTTAGGCATTTTCTTTCGAAGACTCGGATTTGTTCCATGCCCGATGCACTTTGATTGAACCAAATATTGCAGCCATAAGTTATTATTGGTCTGACCAATAGTTTGTAGCATTGCAGTTTTATTTCTGGGTCCAGATGCTTGCAGAAGAACAATCTTTTTTGACTCATAAATGCAGCCCTGGCTTTTCGCAATTGAATATTTCTATGTAGGTCAAAATATAAATAATTGTCTAAATGTATTCCTAGATATTTTACTATATTTTTATGTGGAATTTCGGTGTTGTTGAATTTAATATGAAAAGTTTTCCATTCTTTTCTTAGGCTTGAGTTACCTTTTGAGAGAATAGTTCTAAAAAGAATCGTTTCACATTTTTGTGTATTTATTTTTAGTTTCCACGTTTCATAAAAAGTGTGTATTTTTTCGAATAGATTTTGCAAATGGTTTTGTATGATGGACGGTTTTTTCCCTGACACATATATAATTAAGTCATCCGCGAAAGCCAGTGCTTTCATGTTTGGGTCGCTATTTAAATTGAAGTATTTCAACAAGTCACTAATGAATATGTTAAATAAGATAGGAGAATTAATTGTTCCTTGTTGTAATCCATTTTTCACATAAAAGCGTAAAGATTGTTCTTCTGTTTTGTCAGATACTACAAAAGTTCTGCCATCAATCATATTCCAAATCATTTTTATTTGATTTTTGTTAAATCCTTTTTTGATTAATTTATATATTAGGCCTTCATGCCATACTGTGTCGAATGCCTTTTCGACATCTATTAAACATGCCCCTACGCTTTCTTTGTTGGCGAAGCCAGTGCGTTAGCTGACTGAGCTACTCCGACTCCCCAATTAGGATATTAAATTTCATCCAAATTGGTTAGGTCATTTTCAAGATATTTGGAAAAAACTAAAAAAGTACTGAAATAAAGTACTAATGTTTGTGGACCGATATGTACCAAAAACTAATCAGCGCTTCATTTTGTTAAAATAATGGTAGGTTTTCAATTTCAATTCAATCGGTGCAACGGTGTGGAAAAAATCTTGGACCAAAAAAACGATAACATCCATCCATCCATCCCGACGCGCTTCCAAAAAAATGGCACTTTTTGGCCTCTCGACGAGATCCCAGGTAATTTTTGGCAAAACCGTCACGTGCTAAAGTTCAATCTAATTAAATACTTCAATTTGTGACCTTAATTGGGTTCCGTAGTCTTTACCTGAGGACACTTTGAAGTCGCGCTTGCCGCGAGACCGATTACAATCCTTTCCCCATACTTCGCATTGGATAAAGTAAAAAGTTTATTGATTTATCAAAAAAAAGTATCAATTTCGTCAATCTGTTTTGGGAGTAATTAAATGTTTTTTTCTAATACTTGCGATAGTACGCGAAAGTGCGATTTTCGAGAGACGTTTGTTGGGGGCAAACCGACTGATTTCTGACTGACTCTAATACATACACATTTCTATCATGATGTGCGTAAAGTTTCACTTTTCTTTACAACTCTTCTCTAGTTTATCGCACATTTATTATTTATTTATACATTCACATAAATTCTAGTAACACTTCAATCCATGTAAAGGTACTATTTCGCTGCGACTGCCCAACCGTCGCGGTCGGGCAGTCGACTACTGCTTTCACATAAAACAAGAGAACATATTTCGTTAGCATTTATTGAAGGGAGGTATTTACGTTAATTTAAAATTCCATTTATGTAAACTATTCTTTCCATTACAAAACTATTGTGCAATAAACACAAGGATTCAAACAAAACGTTTGCTTAAAATTGTATTTATGTAAACAATTATTTTTATTTCAAAACTACTGTTCAATAGGTAAACACAACCAATTAAAACATTTGTTTAAAAGTGCCTTAATGTAAACTATTTTTTGAATTACAATACTATTGTGCAATAAGCAAAACGAGTTAAACAAAAAAAATAGTTTGAACCCGAAAAGGGAAGAATAAATTGGATGAATTTTTTTCTTCAAAACTCAAAACTCTAATTTATAAATATAAATATTTAATTGTCTTAAAATTTCAATTAAATCATTGAAATAATAATTTTTGTATTTTTAAAGTTAGAGTTCCTGAAATCTAATAAGTCCTTTTAATTAAAAATACAAACATTTCGGTATAAGAACGAACTATCTATGATCTTTAAGTTATCGTGGGTATCAGAATCTAGACAGACACACAGACAGGTGGGGAAACAAAAAAGGGTTGAAAATAATTTTTCTTCACATTTCAGACATGCGTCGTCCACTTATTCATAAGATTATTATTTCTAATATAATCTTAGAGATAGATTATTTCACTTACTTAGAACATTGGTTTAATTTACTAATAGAACTTTCAAATCAAAAATATTTAATTTTTCATTTTAGTGAAAAAATTTGAATTCGATGTTTCTTTCAACCTTTCAGGTTACCTTGAATTCAAAAAATTGAGTATATATATGTGTATGTGTGTGACTAATTTAATTATTTGCATTGAATCGCTTTGAAAGCTTATATTTTACTTTTTTACTAAAAAATTATTTCATACATATTTTAACCTGTAACGATAGATTGAGAGTATAATTCTTTTTCATGTGTTTTTATTTTGCAATTTTTTTAACATATTTCAACTCTATATAATAGACTTTGCATGCAATTTTATTATTAGTATTAAAATAGTTAGCTTGTGTTAAGGAGAAGTAGACGCTATTGATAAAACTCGTACTACCTACTTGATTAATAGAAAATTCTTTATTATCATGTCTGAGCTTGTTTCAATGTCTCCAATGGATATGGACAGGTCTCGACATGTATCCGGGATTACTATAAAAGCGCCCGAAGTTATATTTCCCACCCTTTTCTTTCTATATCAGGTTGAGACATTTTACCCCAATTGCATTTCAGAGAATTTATTTATTTTTTTAATTTTTATCTTTAATTGGTATTAAAATATTTTCCATGAAATAAGGGAATTATTTTTTCAAAATTTCGGTAGATTCTTTTCATTTGCTATTAAGGAAAGAAAAAATTTACCGAATACATTTTTTCATTGAATAATTAGGTATATATAATGAATTTATTTTTTTTAGATATTTTTTAATCAAATAAATAAGAATTAACATATATTTATTATGGGTTGTTCATTTTAGAAAATTAATTCATACGAAATTTGTTTTTAATAAAATTAATAATTTATTTTTTCTAATAAAATTTCCTCGGTAGGCTTGCAAGCTAAAGCCTGTGTTTAATTAATAATAAAATTTACAAATCAAAATGATTTAATTTTTTATTTTCGTATTCAATCCAAAAAATTGAAAATCTCTCTCTCGATCTATCTGCGCTTGTGATCAAATAAGAACAAATTTTTTTTGTACTAGAACGAACTGAACGATTCTGCGTTCTTCTCTAGTGATAAGAATGGGGAATCCGGACCGACAAAAAAATTCATGACTTTACCTTTTTGAATTATCGTGGATTATTGGAATCTAGGACAGATCGACATTAGATATTATTATGGGACCTGAATGAACTGTCTACGACCTTTTGTTTTCGTATCCTGGGTCTAGAAATCCGAATTAACATATATGAACGAATAACATTTCTCAATTTCAGACATTTCTCAAACCAAAACACGAACACTAAAGAAAGCAAAATATTAATTACTACTTTAAAAACAATAATAATAATAACTCCTACAGATATTTATTTTTATTTCAAATTATTTATTTCCAGTAATGAAGCTTGAAGCTTTTATTTTTGTGATTAATTTTATTAAGATTTGAATTTTTAGTTAAATCACACATAATTAATGTATGTGATTTAACTAAAAATTCAAATCTTATTTATTTATTGGCTAACTAGACAAAAAACAAAGTGAGAATTAAAAATGTATTTAATATTTATTTTTTATCTCTTACTTTTACGATTAGACATACTTTTATTTATAGGGCGCCATGTAAAAATTGTAATTGAAAAAGAGGCACTCGAGTCGGAAAAGTTTGGGAACCCCTGACCTAACCACCAGAGCATCACATTAACATAAAAGTACATTGTATACATACAGCCAATTATGCATATTCACAAAGAGAAACAAAGAGGTTGTCCTCTGCTTGATGCAAATAAACACACACAGATATATATCGAGATGATATATCTGTATATATATTATTTATTTATATTATTATATTATATTATAGATTTATATATCAAACAAATAAATAATATATATATATATATACAGATATATCATCTCGATATAAATATGTGTGTGTTTATTTGCATCAGCAAAGGACAACCTCTTTGTTTCTCTTTGTGAATCAACAACTCTGCTATTCTCGGCAAAACAAAAAAAATAAAAAATTCAATTCAGCATATAACAGACTAATTTTTGAAATTGGACTATAAGCCTTTTTTTAGACATTAAAGCCGTGGACAGCCATCATCAGGTCTTGCGATAATCGCTCCACACTGATCGCTGAAGTCGCTTTTAGAAAAATGAACATTTAGGAGTAATTATTAATATTATCTCATCAGAGCACACGCTGTATGATAGTATCAATAAAGTATCCCTAGCGGTAAAATTCAATGGGAAAATGAATAATAAATTTTCTTAAAGAAACAAGTGGGTTTAAAATAAAGAAAACTAAGTTTTATAATAAAATATACAAAACTTGGAAATTATTTTAGGAACCTTTTTTTTGAAATAAATCATCAATATCTTGGAAAGTTTCATTTTTTATGTTTACAAGATAGATTTTTTGTAAAATCTTCTGATTAAACAATTTTTTTTTGTATTAAAAATCATTAGAATAATTTTTGAGAAATTACTTTAAAAAAACAAAATAAAAAATTGGCCGATCAAACTTTGTTCCAAATTAACCAAAACGTCTAAATTCAAAATTTAATAATTATTGGTTCATGAATGAAGACAGCATTTTGGTTACATACAAACAATTCTTAAAAAACAATTTTCAGGAATCAGGTGACCTTGAAACGTAAAGATCTGTAAAAATTTCAATGTCGAATTTTTTCTCGAACACAATATGGTCATTCCTACTAATAGAATCCACGAATGGTTAATGAAAATGGAAATAAACATAATATAAATTCTCCGTCATGATCGTTTGATGACAAATCTATAATTAGAAAATGAAATATGAAATATATATATATATATATATAGAAATTTAATATTAATTACAATTTCAGAATTTCTAAAAATGCAAAAATTTTCAATTATCATTTATTATTGAAGATTTATCATCTAATTAACTTTTTGTTTGAAGATATAAAAAAATCAAATTCTATTTTATGTTATATGTATATTTATTCATATATAAATCTCATAAGATTTTAATTATAGCTCATCTACGCTCAAGTATAAAGGATCGCAAGACCTTTACAAAGATTATATACATGCGCTTGCCTAAAATTGCTATTTATTATACATTATAATAACCACCTACTCAAGGCTCTATTTATTTAAAAGTCACGAGAAAATATACATTTACATTTTATACTTGAAATGTTTGGAAATTTTTGTCTATTTTATGTTTTCCATACGAAATTTTTCAAAATTAAATCTTCTGTTCTTTTTCTTGACATTTATTATTATATAGGATCTCTTTCTCTCTTTCTTTAAAGAATATATGATGTATATTAAAATATCGACCTCGCTCTTGTATAAGTAGTTAAAAATATATAATAGATATATTATTATATATTTGATCTCAATTGAAATAAAATATTTTTCTGAATATTTACATGTTGTTTTTTGTTATTATTATTATTATTTTTTTTTACTTTATTTATTTTTAGCTTCAATCAAACAAACAATTATTGGTAATTATTTAGTTGGATGAACAAAAGTAATTTTATAATTAGGGCCTTTTTAGAGAAATTAATGATGTTTAAAATTCTAAAAAATATTGCATGGGAAATTAGACGTGATATTTGTTCAATAATAATAATAACAATCAATTGGCGGGCGAAATTAATCCATCAAAAACTAGGATTCAAATGCAAATTTCTAGACCGGAGAAACAAAATCACCGTATTACAAATACAACCCCCAGCCAGTGGTCGAGAGAAGAAATATTATTCTTTATTAGGACAGGCCTATAATAGTAACTGTTCAAACAATAGATTGCAACCGATCGAGACATACTTCTAATCAAACAAGGTGAAAAAACAGAAATCGCGGTTCCTCTAACACAGTGATTCTTAACAGGGGGGCCGCGACCCCTGGAGGGGCTCGAATGAGAGTCAGATGAATTTAATAATATCTCAATATTCATACATCGTTAAACTAAAATTATTGGATAAAAAATACTTGGTAGATTTCACATTAAAATATAAAAAATAAAACGAATTTATTTTTGGAGAATCTTTAATCTCGATATATATATTTCGGGTGACTAACCCATCTTCAGGAGCAACAGAAAGTAAATAAATTCGTTTTATTTTTTATATCTTAATGTGAAACCTACCAAGTATTTTTTATCCAATAATTTTAAAAAATGTTTCACCAAGTACCAACACCAAATTCCTTAAAAACTATGGTTAAACTAAATGAAAATGAGTGCATAGGTAAATTTGACCTAAACAGACAGTCAGACAAAATTACAAGTTGAATAAAACCGTGTAAATATTTTTTATAAGTCTAGGTTGCGCCCTCAACGATAAAAAATATCTGCTTTTTAATTTATTTATGAATTATTGTTACATTTGAGATTTTTTTGTACGAGTAATTATATAAAAATATTTTAGGATTTTAATGGTGCCGCGAATATACTTTCGGATTTTAAGGGTGCCGCGACTAATAAAAGGTTAAGAACCACTAACTGCTAACACACAATTTAAAGAAAACCGAAGCTGAAAAAATGGCTAAGTACGAGGAACTCGCTTTCCAACTTAAAAATCACATGGAAACTTGAAAAAGTTATGATTATACCAATAGTCATTATTGCAGAAGGAGTAGTCTCAAAGAAGACAATAAAAAACATCGAGAACTTGCGGTCAACAAGAACATCCTGAGAGTTGGCCAAAAAACAGTCTTGCTACAGACCTGCCATTTAGTGCGCAAGTTTCTCAATTAATTATTATCTACAGGATCATGCAGTGGCGTAGCCAAGGGGAGGGGGGCCTCCGTCCGCCCCTATCTTTAGCGCCCACCCGCTCTCACTATTTACATGTAACCAAAATCAAAAGGGAAACAAACAAGTAACTTGGAAAAATTAGTACCATTTTAGGTTTTTTTATTTATATGTTATGGTGACAGCTCTTTAGAAGTCGGTAAATAGTTGAATGCTATTAAAAGAGCCAACAAAGTAACGACCAGATGATTTAACGAAAACTGACCTCGACAAAAATTTAATGCGAATACTTTTTATGTCGACCTGGATATTATTACACAAACTTTATAACTGAAAGATTTGAAGATTTTTTTAATGTTGCAAATGTTAGAGACTGAATTTTTGACGATATCGGAAAGTAATAATCATTGTTTAATGGAACTTGCAGCATTTTATAAGGCAGATGTAAAAATTGTGTTTTGATTATTGAAAATGTTTTTTCCTTTATTTTACCAATTTTTTTTAATTTATTTTTTCACATCAGTTTGAGTTTATTATTTTATATATATGTAAGTTCGAAACACCCACACATGAAGACGAGTGGGAGGGAAGACAAGGACAAGCGATCGCCATAATAGATTGACACGTCGTAGAGAGACTGTTTAAAACGCTCAAGTTAAATACAATTGTTAATACACTATTTAATTATTACATATTATATAAAATCACTTGTAGATAAATATCATTGTTAAAACTAAGTAAAGGACCTGAAATTTCGAGTTATAAGTGGGATGGGTGCGAGGTAGATAAAAATCGTGTTCCACTGCAATGTGAAATGTTTATTAATATCTATATACAGTTATTTACAATAAGTTTTATATTAATTATCTGAAATGTGAAACTCGAAATTTCAGTGGAACACGATTTTTATCTACCTCGCACCCATCCCACTTATATATATACACCGTCGCGAAATAATTTTAAAGCAAAATATTATTATGTACAGTATTCATTGTATTATTTAAAATATATGTTTTGCCTGGTTCAAGTTAGAATATATTTTTCGTTGGTCAACTCTATAAATAAAATTGTAAAAACGAATTTTTTTTGTTTTTAAATAAAAAAATCTCTTAATTCAAATAATTTTGGTCAGGGTAACGATTAGCGCCCTCAGAGCAGTTTTGGCCCTCCCGTTCCAAAATTATGCCTATGCCACTGGGATCATGTGGGTGAATTTCCTTTCCACATCGACCGAGCCTAATTCCAAAAACATCTAAGGGTTAAGTGCAAAATAATAAAAACATTGCTTCTATTTGATAAAAATATTCAAATTATTATCGACTCCAAAATGAATCATTATTTAAATAGATATAAACTTCAATATATTCACTTGAAAATAAAATTTACTTTACAAGAAGACTTTCTATGTAAGCTGTTAAAACGTATATGTAAACTTGTGTAAAAAAAATGGTTCCTACAAGTTAGGGAAAGTGTGTATTGAAGGAGACAATAAAAGAGTGTGTCTTCTGCTGGAATTATAAATTTTATTTATAACGAGACTATAGTTTCGAGAGGGGAGTCGGGTTAGCCGAGCCGGCTAACGCGCTGGCCGCGCTTCGGTATCGATCGACTATGACGATGTTGGAGCGGAAGGCCGGGGTTCGATCCTGGCTGGCAAATAAAAATTTCTACCGGCTAAAATCTCGGCTCTCTCACTAACCCTACTAATACTTTACGGTACTTACGTATTAACGCCACCACAGATGTCAAAAAACAACTTGAATAGGTTCGGTTTATGATCTCGGTTTGATTAGAAAAAATTCGTTCCCAAACAAACCTTGAAAACAACTTGAATAGGTTCGGTTTGATTAGATAAAAAATGCGGGTACATTAATGCCACCGCAAGGTTTGTTTGAGAACGCATTTTTTATCTAATCGAACCGAGATCATAAACTGAACCTATTCAAGCTGTTTACAAGGTTTGTTTGGGAACGCATTTTTTTATATAATCAAACCGAGATCATAAACCGAACCTATTCAAGTTGTTTTTTGACAGAGATGAACTGATTTATCTCAAACATTTTAGGTGTAGATTGGCGAAATTTATAAACCGCCAAATCTGTAGCTGCGGTGGCGTTAATACGTAAGAACCCACTTATGTGCTGTCTAAATGGGCTTTGTTCCCGGTGATAATAAATAAATAAAATAAAAAAATAGTTTCGAGGGCTTTGCCCTCTTCATCAGTCTATTATAATTGATTCACAGGAACTATATTCTCGTTATAAATAAAATTTATTATTCCAGCAGAAGACACACTCTTTTATTGTCTCCTTCAATATATTTAAATTGAGATTGAAATATTCTACTGCATGTAAAAATATTTGGTTCCACAAGACATGCCTCTCCGAGAACATCATCCCAACTTTCAATTTAAAGTGTGTATTGATAGTATACTAGACTATCAAAAAAACTAGATGGCGGCGGTAAGAGGACAATTTTCAGAAATAGAAATCAGGGATTTAAGTTGTTTAGTAAATTGTAGAAGTATCTTGAATAAAATTCTACATTTTGAGCAGCATGTCGAGTTAGTTAATCCATATATTAATGTAGGTTTGCATTCATCTATAATTCAATAGGATATAACGCGTCTGCCCTAATTGAATACCCTTCAATATGACGTCATTCAGATCCTTACTTTTGTTTATGCTACTCTAAAATAATTTCCACCCAGTCTATTTATGGTCTTTATTCGTAAGGCCTCAGCCGTTTTGTCACACCTGTGCCCTCTGTGTGGCGCGATCCTGGATACTAATTTGGTATTTGTTTATCGAGATAAAGTCAATAATTCCCACTAAAAACTCATTTACTCTAAATACGCAATTTCGAAACAGTCATCAAATTCTCTTAGCAGTCAAATTGGAAATATATTCAATCAACTTTCACATTCGACATTTCCTTCTGCTTTCCAGAGACGAAAATGCCTTTCTCGCTTCCATCTGTCCGATGTAAGTTGTAAGATAACTTTCAAATTTTCAAGATTGGCTCGACACGGTTTATAGATGTTTCATTTTCTTGAAGTAATACCTTCATTCCTCATTATCATTAAAAAATGTTGTATATACAAATAATATATTTATAGTAAGACATTTCTATCCCCCCCCCCCCCCCCAAATGAACTTAACTCTACTCAAATCTATTAGTGAAATGAGTTTGTAAGTAAGAACACCAATTCTAAAAGATAATTGGCTTGAGTTAACGCTTCTATATCTATCATCCCCTGAAGAAGGTTTCTGAATTAGAAGTTGAAAAATATGTGAAAAACAAGAAAATTTTCATTAATTTGCTAATTTCTCTAATAGTATCTCTAAATTAATTTCAAATAAAAGTATTTTTTTTCGGCCTGTCTTCTTTAATTGATTTTCCTTCATATACAGTTAATATATTTAACAACTTTTAAGGAGATAGGTGTTGGTTCTAGGTGAAACATTTTAATATAATAATAAAAATTGCGTAAAATTGCGAGGTAGATTTCACAAAAAAAAAAAAATGAGTTTTGAATTCGATATATTTCGGGTGTCAGCCCATCTTCAGGAGTCAGAAAAAAACTGAATAAAAATTGGAAATTTTTTTTTTACAAATAACAATTTTTGGAAATATGTGTGGTGAGGGAAAAATAAGGGGAGGAGAAAGCGTACTGAGAATTAATATTTTCGACAGGTGGAACAAGTGAGTTTTTAACCAAATGGTGAAAAATTATACCTGGGATTATAAGAAAGAATAGTACATGGAGGGTGCAGTTACCTTAATATTAATATGCAATGAGCTGTCACCCGAAATATATCGAATTCAAAACTCATTTTTGTTTTATTTCCTTTTTTTGAAACCTACCTCGCAATTTTACGCAATTTTTATTTTTAAGGAGGTTCTTTCGCGACAATCCACACAAAAAGTTTTAGCCTCGTAACCACCTTATAAATATGAAAGGTGTTAAAATTTTAGGTTATGTTTTTTTTAACGTGACTGTACATTTTACGCTACTGTATTCTATTTATGAATGGATCGTTTCCAAGCCATTGATATTTTATCCCCTCCACTAAAAATAATCGCCCAAATATGTTATTTTTTTAATTTTTTATCAAAACTACGTGGTAAATAATTTTAATTTTTTTTAAGTTACTCCGAATATATTATTCTAACAAATATTAGTTTTTCATCAAGATGGTAAAAGTCCTTCAATGAAAAAAAATAAAATAATGATCATTTCCCCACCCTTTCCCTATCTATGATATGCACAAAATTTCATTTTTAATTGCAATTATTTAATGTTTGGTGTGGTAAATCGTCTTCAAATTTTAACAGTATTAGTATTATGCTTTTAATGACTAATATTCCAAGTTTCGAAGACTTCTTGAATTTTTGCATTTGTGAAAGAACTACCTTAAATGTATTTAACATTTATTTTTCAGATAAATATTTTAAAAATTCCCTCATGACATTAAATTTAATGATAGTTGTAATGTTGTATTATTATCGTGAAACATTTAACATCGTACTAGATTATGTTGCGTGATCTCATTCTTTGGGGGTGGTCTTTTCACAATCTTCCTTCTTTTCAAGGCTTCGTGTCCAGGATGATGAGCTCTGTTCTTGTGCAAGGACTGATTATTTATTGAAGACTTCCTGATGATCTGACCCTGGTCAGTAGATAGCATGCCTATATTCCACTGTTCACAAAAACACCTAATAATTAAGAGATCCATCTTGGTCGACCACGAATCGCCAGGACCTTGATTCCTCATCTATGAGACGTGATGCGTTGTCATGCGGACAGACCGCAGATGATAAGGCTTCGAAATGCCGGAGCACAACACAATTAACCTTTTAACCAAGAGGCTGATGAAATGAATTGATGCAATTCATTTGAAATTTAATTGATTCTTTTAATATCATTTAGCATTTCTCAAGAAATAAATTGACTTCATTTGTATAATTTTTGATGAATAAATTATATTGTTAAAACTGATGGGTGAAATATTTATTAATATCTTTTGAAAAAAATTAATATTATATACATTTATTAATCACTAAACAAAAATACAGAGTTACAAGATTCAGTTAGCATTCGAACACAACATATTAATGATGTTGCTATAAATAGAATAAGTATAACATATGATGAAAAAGAGCCTCGATCTGTTAATGATTTCAATTTTTTAATTGAACTTTTCTCTTAAATAAATATTACATAAATACAATTTGTTTAATTTAATATAATGAAATTTTCTAAATTCTAAATTTTCTCATGTGCTTATGTGTGTTTGTAGCCTAGATTTTAGCAAAGTTAACTCGCAGAATAAAGAAATTTGAAACTTAACATAGTTATATAGTGGTGAACTATCTAACGTTTGGAATTTGAATCGGCTATAAAAAAAACTAATGAATATTTTTTCAAAATTATGAGTTTGGGCATTTTCATTTAAGAATGAAAAACAACATTTTTGATTTCCAAAAATTGAAAAGAATGATATTGGTGACATTTGGTTTCAACAGGACGGGGCCACTTGCCACACAAGACAACGTAACAATCGATCTTTTGCGCATTGTTTTTGGAAATCGAATAATGATTTTGTGTTTCATTCATAAATGAAAATGTCCAATCTCATAATTTTGAAAAATATTAATTAGTTTTTTTATAGCCGATTCAAATTCCAAAAGTTAAATGCCCCCCCCCCCTCCCCCTATAGCTTAGAAAGTGTCTACAGCAAAGTTTTAGTTAAATCGATATTTGGGTGGCCACAACAATTATACTCAAATGATTTTTATCAAGTTAATTTATTTTATTCAAACTTTTCAAGAAATCTAGTAGTAATCTAGTCTAATAACCCTTTTTTGACTGGTCTGACAACTTGTCAGACTTTAACCCGATCGAAAATGTATGGGCGGTCCTAAAAAAAGAAATTTTAAAAAGATAAAATAATTACAAACAAAAGGGACTTTTTTATAGAAAGATATTATTAAAGCATAGCACAATACACCTACACTTCAAAAAATAGCCAAATAAATGCATTGCCAGCATGCCGCAGCGCATACAAAATGTGATTGCTCGAAAGGGAGGATTCATTATATATTGAAATTGTATTTTGAATTGTAATGGTATTGTCTATAAAGATAACAATTGAAACGATATGATGAGTTTAATAGTAAGCTAAGCCCTTAAAAATGTATGAAAGATATAATTTTTCAAATGAGTATAATTTGGGCTTCAAATGAGTATAATAATTTGGCCACCCACTGTATTCAGGGCGTTATTTGATATTTTTGTTATTTCAGTAAAAACTACTATAATAGAGTGTGATAAAAACAATGAATTTAATAAAAATGAAGAAATGGTAAAAAAGAAAAAGGGTAAGTACTTACAGTGGAACGCATTGAAATACAAACATTTCATCTCCAAAACGACTTGCTACTATTTTCCATTCTTGAAGTATCGATCGTGGGTATATAGTAGGAATTAAAACAGACACACAGACAAAAATTATATTTGAAATAAAAATTCTATATTTAAAACATTTTTAAACACAATGATCAGAAAAAATTTTAGTGGGAGGCACGTGAACCTACCTTCTGGGCGAACTGATTAATCAGTAGCAGATTTTATTTTATAAAAAAAATATTCTCTAATTAATCTACGATTTTATAGATATATTTTCTTACAAGTCAAAAAGGTTGTCGTTCACTCGAAAATCTAATCCAAAGAGGGGAGGGACTGTTCGGATCATTGGAAATCATCAAGACGACAACTCTTCTGACATGTAAACAAATGTATCTACAAATAATACTTAGATTAAGCAGAGGATCTCATTGATTTTTCTTAAGCATTGGTTGCTTCACAGAGGGATTTTTTGACTGACAACCGAAACGATAGATTGAGAGTATTATTCTTTTTCATGTGTTTTCATTTTGCAATTTTTTAAACATATTTCAACTCTATATAATAGACTTTGCATGCAATTTTATTATTATTATTAAGGTAGTTGTTTTGCGACAATACTAGCAAAAAGTTAATGCTAGAGTACTAGTATATAGAACAGATAATAAGGATTCATAATTCATAAGCACAAAACTTTTTGCTGTTTATGTACCACTACTAGCCAATCCCGTGCTCGTTTGACAAATCTGGCAACACTGTCCGAGCTTGTATATATTTTATCTTAAAAATGTCAGATAAAGTACATTATAAAGGAAGATTTATAAAACAAAAAGTTCTTAATAAGCGATTGAAAGCTGTTGCGACAATGGCTGAAGCGAAAAAACGTCAAAAAATTACTAAAGTTAACCCAATTTTTAGGTTAAATAAATGCTTTGTTGCCAGCTTGTTTTTAGTGTAAATTTTTTATTATACATTTTTCATAATTTATTCATTATTATCTCAGAAACTGTGTTGTAACTATGAATTAAAATTTTCTTAAAAAATGTATTAGTTATTGTTTAATGTTGATTTAGTTTTTTTTAACAATGGTTAGATGAGTTTCTTAATTATAATTAAATATGTATGTAAACGTTCTGATATCCTGTATAGTGCAATGTATAAGAGTCTGAAAAACTCTATCTTTGGAATTAAATATCTTCGGAACTATATTGTTCATAAATTTTGTTTTGCCACCAATCGATGCAGAAGTATTTAAATAATAATCTGTCTAAATTTCAATAAAATCCTAAGAAAACCCATATGGTGCAACAACTATTTTATAAGTTCTATATTATATGAAGGAGGAGGTATCAGCCAAAGTTGGATGCGCAACCCAGGGGGTTCAATAAAACACCCTGAATAAAAAGTTGACCCTGAGATTGATGATGACCTCCCATAAGGGTCAAATTTTTAATTATTTAGAAAAAAATTTATATAAACTCATTACATTCATCTCTGAACCTTTATGCGCAGGCACATTATATTATTTCAAAAAAAATCCTAAGAAAACCCATATCGTGAAACAGCCACCTTAAAATAGTTAGCTTGTGTTAAGCAGAAGTAGACGCTATTGATAAAACTCGTACTATATTTGATTAATAGAAAATTCATTATTTCGTGTCTGAACTTGTTTCAATATCTCCAATGGATATAGACAGGTCTCGACATGTATGCGGGATTACTATAAAAGCCCCCAAAGTTATATTTTGCACCCTTTTCTTTCTATACCAGGATGAGACATTCTACCCAAATTGCGTTTCAGACAAATTATTATTATTTTTTTTTAATTTTTATCTTTAATTGGTATTAAAATATTTTCAATGAAATAAGGGAATTATTTTTTCGAAATTTCGGTAGATTCTATTCATTTGCTTTTAAGGAAAGAAAAAATTTACCGAATACATTTTTTCATTAAATAATTAGGTACCTATATAGAATGAATTTATTTTTATTAGATAGATTTTTTAATCAAATAAATAAGAATTATCAGATATTTTTTATGGAGTGTTCATTTTAAAAAATCAATTCATACGAAATTTATTTTTAATAAAATTAATAATTTATTTTTTCTTTTAAAATTTCGTCGGTAGGCTTGCAAGCTAAAGCCTGCTGGGCGTGTTTAATTAATAATAAAATTTACAAATCAAAATGATTTAATTTTTTATTTTCGTAAAAAATTCGAATTCGATTTATTTTTTCAGGTACCTTAAATCCAAAAAATTGAAAATCCTCTCTCTATCTATCTGCGCGTGTGATCAAATACATTTTTCAAATCCAAAGAAGAGAAGGACTGTTCGGAACATTGAAAATCTTCGAGACGACAACTCTTCTGACATGTAAATAAATTTATCTATAAGTAAATAATACTTATTGAAGGAGACAATAAAAGAGTATGCTTCTGCTGGAATTATAAATTGTATTTATAATTCTAGCAGAAGACACACTCTTTTATTGTCTCCTTCAATATATAAAAATTCTGCTACTCTCGGAGCAAAAACATTCAATTTAAATAATACTTAGATTAAGCAGAGGATAGCATTGATTTTTCTTAAGCATTGGTTGCTTCACAGAGGGATTTTTTGACTCTCAACCGAAACTCTTTTGCTAATGTTTATTTCAAGAAATTATCTAAATACCTATAAGCAGATAATATCGAAGTCATTTTATAGTTATATCTCTGAATTACTAGTTGAAATACAGAAAAAATGTTAATTATGGGATTCTAATCGAACTAGTGCCAAAGTTTTGTTGTGAAATTGATGCTCGAGTCGTGGATTGTTTCACCTAAATTCGATGGATTCAAATCTTTCAAAGGTGTTTTCGTTCATTGATGATGCAATTGACTTCTTGGACGCTTAAGGAAGTTACCCGGTGGGCGGAAGGGAACGGCTGCTCAAGCAAATGGGTCATTCGGCACAAGGACAACTCAATTCGCGAAACAACTCAAAATGGGATTTATAATTCGTGCCCTTTATGAAAAATCGACTTCTAAAACGAAAATTAATTGTATATTTTCAAACAAGGATTTACTAAACTAATTATTAGTATAGAGAACATGGATTCTCTTTCTCACTCTAGTATAAAATTTCTTTCATAATAAATGAAAACAAGATTCCATTTTTTTTCTTTTTTTACTTTCGCCCAATAATATAATTTCCATTTCGTGAGCAGTAAATAATTATTAATTACTATTATTTATTTTCAAGGAAAAATTTCAGAAAATCATATTCATTGATTTTGTTGTGTCCGATAGTTTATGAGAAAAACTTCTTCTTTTTCATAAAAACAAATTAAATGAAATCAAATTACATGTAGTATTCTAATCATTTGTGAAATTTCATCTCAAAAGTCAACTTATAAATATCCATTTAATTTTATTTATCTTTTTATAATTTAAGAATATGTAATGTTAAATAATATCCCACCCAAAACACTTCTGTGAAAAAACAGGCCAAGTTCGAAAAAATAGTCAAACCTAGGGTGCAGCCAAGTTAAATTTATTAAGAATAAATGAAATATTTACATTTTTAATGACAATCTAGATTTATGGATTCTAAATTTTTAATTTAATTATTTTCATGAAGCTTTGCTGTTACGAATTGTGCTGTTAGGGAATGAACTAACCAGCCAAAAGTTTTATGAAAATACTTTAAATTAAAAATTTAGAATCCATAAATCTAGATTATCATTTAAAATGGAAAGAATGGATTTTAATTGAAAGTACATATTCTTTTGTCAACTTAATTATTATTATGTATTATTCATTGAGATATTAACTTGGCTGGGTCCTAGATTGGCATAATGCTTAACAGTCAAATTTAAATTGGCTGCATTCTAGATTTCACTATTTTTTTGAACTTGGCATGTTTTTTCACATAAGTGTTTTGGTTAGGATTTCTTTTCTTTTTGTAAGCTAATATGTAGCTTTTTTGAGGGGAGTTTTATTTACCCTACAAATTTCACCTCTTCATTTTAGAGGATCAGGGTAGTAAAGTTTTTGTGATTAATTATCACTTTTATTAATCCATAAACTCTACAAAAATTGCAAAATTTTAGCACCCAGAGGCATTAAATAGTGATGGGGCTAGGGAAAAGGGCTTTCTAGCTAAAAGGAAAAGGGTTTTCTAACTAAATCGTTCCCTGAAACAATGTTGTCAAATCCCTAAAATATGCGGAGATTTACACCCCTGTATAAGGTTTTAGTTTTGTTTTAGTTGTAGCATTAATACAGGGCCCCCAACCTAGAGGTGCGTGTTGAATGCGTAGTTGAAAATCGTAAAATGTTACCTATACATGATTTAAAAATTCACAAGTTTACTTTATAAATACTGAAATAAATAAATAAGTATTCATACTTTTAAGTCATATTGATAAAAGTTCAGCTTTAATGAATGAATGAAAAAACACTCCGCCACAGCCCTATATTATTCTATTTAGGGAGTTCCATATAGTCCAGTCAATATGCTTTTAAAAAACCCCGAAATTCACACTGAGTTGAAATATTTTTGAAAAATAAAAATTGTCTCAACCCCTTATTTCGGTAGATTCATCGAAAAATGTGCATCAAATCTATAACTAGATTTGTTTGATTTTATAACGAAAAGAAAAAAGGAGGTCAATAAATGTAGTAACTTGTTGTAATAAAATCTCACAAGACGTACACCACACGAGACGGGGAAGTTTTGTTCTCAATGTTTGTGAAATTATATACGGTTATTATTGATAAATTCCAATAGACTCGTCTCTAGTTTCACAAAGATTTTAACAGTATACTTATTATTTATAACCCTTCCGGTTAAAACAGCAACTGATGAAAGAAATTTTTCTTAATTAAATCTTATTAAAAATTATCTTAGAACGGCTATCAGACTAATCAATACTGAAATACTGTCCATAGAAAAAGAAGAACTTGAAAAATTAAAATCTTCTTCAGTTATAGACGAGATGATAATTGCGTTGTTTGAAAAATGGCAAGAAAAGAACCTATTTAACATCTATAATATTTTTTCTAGAGTTAAATTTTTTAATATATGTCGTTGTTTTCAAATATATTTTGTTTATAAGAGTGTTCTTGTTTATTTTCCTAAGAAGAGCCTCCGAAGTAATTTCGATACTAGTGCTACGCCACTGGTCAACGATAATATTCGATTAGATCTTCAAAACAATCCATTAACGGAGTGAATATATAATATTTTCAAGGATCTTGCGATGACAATTGGAGGACAGGAAATAGATTAATCAACACATACGATATAACATCATAGAGACATAAAATTCGAACTGCCAATGCATATATAGAGTCTGATCAAATGTCTTTAATACTAAATGCAAACAAGGGCAATGACTCATTCAGTGTACGACATTTCGTTTTGGGGAAGACCTTGAATATAAACAGGAATCACCAAAGGCACTAAGAAGCTCATTTAAATTAAATAACAATATGCACGTCTAGTAACAGACATAATCATATGTTTTTTAAAGTAAAGATGAAGGCTGGTTGAGGAAGACTCTTCTGGGATTTACACAGCAAAATCTAGCAGTTTTAGCAAAGTAGGGAAAACTTTTTCAATATTCTTTCGTAGATATTGCAATTTTATTTCACTAGACACTAACACAGAATTTTTTTTAATTAGATTGACAAAGGTTGTAAGCTACCAAAAATACCAAGATTTTTCAAAACTTTGTAAAATTTTATTCAAACGCGTGAATGACTTAGTACGTGAGGCACCCTCATTTATATATACAGGAGTGTAAAAAACCTTTTGTAATTACCGGGGAGGCCATTTTAAGTAAAAAATGTTATATATGAACAGTAATCATATTTCAATCACTGGAGTAGTCAAAAAATAAAAATTTTACGCCTTGAGACAAACTAAACCAAATTTTGTATACACAATCTGTGGACCTCCAATGAACTAGAGGACCCTTTGAAGTCGCGAGACCGATTCCAATAATTTATCTGCTTCGCATGCACAAATTAAAAATATTTTTGTTAATGGAGAATGGTGTGGGTTCTTGGTGAAACATCTATATAATAAAAATGAATTTCTTTTTCTTTGTAAGCGCAGATCTCTCAAATGCCTGGACCGATTTGGCTAATTTTTTAAAAAAAATGTTGGTAATAGTCCAATTCAGGTTAATACGTAAAAAAAATTTGGAAAAGTTGCCCGGAAAATTGGAAAATTCAGGAAAAACTAAAAAAATTCAGGTTAGCCAACATAGCTTGCCAAACAATAAAAGAACTAAACTAGCAAAAAAACCGCAACAAAGATTTAAAAAAACTATCTATTTTTTAACCGACTTCAAAAAAGGAGGAGGATCTCTATTCGACTGATTTTTTTGATGCCTATGTTACCTCATATCTCAGCCAATTGTGAACCGATTTTGAAAAAAAAATTGCATTACGTCCAGTCTAGCTTTCGATTGGTCTCATTTTTTTCATAGGTATTAGACCTTTTTTGTTAGGTTTGTTCAGGCCTAACTTCGTTGTTTATGAACCGATTTCGATGATTCTTTTTTATTGGAAAGGGGTATCTTAGGGATGGTCCCATATTAATTTGGTCAAGTTCTGATGATATGATCACTATTAATAACATCACTAAAAAGAGAAAAATAAAAATAATTTTTAAGAAAAAATAAAACCGACTTCAAAAGATTAAATGCAACAAATGAAATACACTAAAAGGTATAAAATAATTATTATCTTATTTAGTTACAACTAAACGACGAAATATTAACATGAAATTACTTTTTGATGTCGGTACCAAACAAACTATATCTATAAGCGAGCATACCCTCCAAAGGTACTAAGTAAGATCCGTCGAGTGCGATTCATAAAAGGTATATGTTTGGCACCGACTTCAAAAAGTGATTTCATGTTGATATTTCGTCGTTTAGTTGTAACTAAATAAGATAATAATTATTTTATACCTTTTAGTGTATTTTATTTGTTGCATTTAATTTTTGGAAGTCGGTTTTATTTTTTCTTAAAAATTATTTTTATTTTTCTCTTTTTAGTAATGTTATTAATAGTGATCATATCATCAAAACTTGACCAAATTAATATGGCACCATTCCTAAGATACCCCTTTCCAATAAAAAGAATCATCGAAATCGGTTCATAAACAAAGAAGTTAGGCCTAAACAAACCTAACAAAAAGGTCTAATATCTATGAAAAAAATTGCACCAATCGGAAGGTAGACTGAACCCAATGTGAAAATTTTTTTCAAAATCGGTTCACAATTGGCGGAGATATGAGGTAACATAGGCACAAAAAAAATTTCATTCGAATAGAGAGAACCTCCTCCTTTTTTGAAGTCGGTTAAAAATAAAAAAGTTTCAGCCAAGCTTTTGATTATATATATATAGATGAAAAATATTTAATTTAAAATAAAATATGTTATTTAAAAATTATTTTTCTTAAAAATACCCTTGGGAATCTCACCTCATCTTTTTTCTATTGTATTTAAGACCCTCAGCCATTTCAAAAGAACTAAGCCTTTTGGCTTTTGTATTCGAGCTCATTAATTCATTTCAATATTATTTATTTATTTCAAAGTTAATTATAAAGGATTATTGAAACTATACTAACTAAACTAACTGAAAGAAATTCATTAGCTTTTGGAATGTCTATAAAAATATATTTTAAAGATTAAAACCAAAATTCAATTAGCCCGTAGAATTCTTTAAAGAAAACAAAATCATTTGAAAACCCATTGTTATATTGTTTTGAAATCTAGGAAATTTCAGCCTATTGAAATTATTAAAAACCTATTTTGAGCCTAATTAAACCTGAATTTTCTATAATCTAATAATAAACTTTTAAAGTTTATTATTTTTAATTTTTTAATTGGATAATTCTCCCCAAATGACGATTTTTACCTTATTTATTGAATTTTTACAAGACAAAAACTTTATTTTAATTTAAGTTGAAAAGTTCTTTTTGCCGAATAATTGAGTAGCAGAAGGGGACAATAAAATATTGTCTTCTGCTGGAAAAATAAATTTTTTAAATTCATTCATAGAGAAATATACTTTGTCCTCTTCATCAATCTATTACAATTAATTCACAAGAGTTGATATATGAAAGTGTTCTTTACACGTGTATAAAACATCAATAAAACAGCGACGTGGGGGTCCAGGGGGAGAAACACCCTGGCTAGCAAAAGGCCCACCGAAGGCGGTCCTTGAAGCTAGTTTTAAATAAATTAAAGAAAATTTTGAAAAATTTAAGAAACTTTTTAAAATTTAAAATATAAAATACTAGGTAGTTTTCATAAATTTAAGTAAAAACATGTCATGTGGCCATCTCATAAATTTACCATACACCTCCCCCCGGCCCTTAGAATTTTAGGCAGGTGATTTTTGCATCGATAATTCTCTAAGGCCTTAAAGTCTAACTGTCCAAAATATGATCTAAAGAAGAAAGGGCTCAAATTTGTAACACATTCCCTAATTTTTTGTCCGATTTCAACCAGAATAAAATCAACTCTTATGTCAATAAAAAATATCAAAATATAAAATTTCATTTTAATACTTCCATTGTTTTTTAAGCACAAAAATTGGTAACACGAACTAACGCAATCACTAACAGACATTTTGACAAATTAATTAATATCTCTTAAAATATACATTTGTTCTAAGAAAATCATAAGAGAGTGTAAAACTAATGGAATGGATTATTTTAATAATATGAAGAAGTGTGTTTTTCACCCCTCGGGAATCGAACTCTAGTACCAGTAACACATTTGGCTACCCTGTAAGTGTGAGCACCCTGACTACTAGCATGGTACATTCGGAATTTTTGTTCTAAATGATTAGATAATATTAGTACTTAATTGCTCTAGAATTGCCCGTTTTGCTTATTTCCAATTACAAATATTTAATAATGATTTTTAATGATGAAAACTCGAGACTACAAACGAGTCGAGACACGCATGGACAAGCTGAGACGTGTTGGCGAATTTGTTTGCAAAAAATAGTTTTCTCGAATATTTCGAATTATTTATTTTCTCTGATGAAAAAATATCAATTACGTAAATAATAAATATTGATTTATAAGATAATAAGATGTAACCAAAATAAATCTCCCGCGGCTAGTATTCCGGGAGCCTAGTGTCGGAACAGTGAATTATTCGAGTAGGAAAGACTATGACGTGGAGGCTGGAGGAGTGAGTGATGACGAATGAACATGTGGCAGACAGATGATATATGGATGCCGATTTGTCAAGTAATAGTAGGCTTGCTCGGATCTGTTTGTCGTTTCGTTTTTATTATAGCGCGTACCGTGTGCCGTTAATATTGTTGTTTATAGTGTGTTGAGTGTTGTTGTTATCGTGGAAAGATAATTCAACAATAATATATATATATAAATATATATATCTTCTATCTTAAATATCATCAAATATTTAAGTTATTTATTTTAGCGCGTACCGTGTGCCGTTAATATTGTTGTTTATAGTGTGTTGAGTGTTGTTGTTATCGTGGAAAGATAATTCAACAATAATATATATATATAAATATATATATCTTCTATCTTAAATATCATCAAATATTTAAGTTATTTATTTTAGCGCGTACCGTGTGCCGTTAATATTGTTGTTTATAGTGTGTTGAGTGTTGTTGTTATCGTGGAAAGATAATTCAACAATAATATATATATATAAATATATATATCTTCTATCTTAAATATCATCAAATATTTAAGTTATTTATTTTAGCGCGTACCGTGTGCCGTTAATATTGTTGTTTATAGTGTGTTGAGTGTTGTTGTTATCGTGGAAAGATAATTCAACAATAATATATATATATAAATATATATATCTTCTATCTTAAATATCATCAAATATTTAAGTTATTTATTTTAGCGCGTACCGTGTGCCGTTAATATTGTTGTTTATAGTGTGTTGAGTGTTGTTGTTATCGTGGAAAGATAATTCAACAATAATATATATATATAAATATATATATCTTCTATCTTAAATATCATCAAATATTTAAGTTATTTATTTTAGCGCGTACCGTGTGCCGTTAATATTGTTGTTTATAGTGTGTTGAGTGTTGTTGTTATCGTGAAAGATAATTCAACAATAATATATATGTTTATTTTACTTCGCCCAGTTTGTGCTCTGACCAAGCTACTCCTTGCACTTCTCCTCAATATTGAAGATGAGACAATATTGAGTAGGTTGCAACAATAAAATGGTTTACGAGCAGGGTGTACTCAGGGAGATAATCTGCTATGCTTAGACGCTCTATCAATTATATTAAAAGGCGCAATGCTGAATTTAAAGGTGTTATTGTATCTTATCTGCTTCGCTGGGTTGCGCCCTTTTAGTCTAACTGATGTTATTATGATTAGCCCCCGTTACTTAAGTGAAATATTGATGAGGCTAAAGATGCTGCTCAGGGAAGTACCTTATGGAACAGATACTTAAAAAATTTAATTAAAAATTAACCTGGTAGAAAATTTTCCTTATAATTGAGGGTAAAACGGACTGGAGTGATCAGTTACCTGGAATTGGAAGCTGAAAAGAGAAAAAAAAATCTTATTGTCTATAGACGGATTGATAATAGAACCAGGTAAATTAATTCAATTCAAATAACTGGAATTTGTTTATATTAAAAATATTGTTTATTTATAATAATTGAAATTGTGACTTTACTAAGTTTACCTTGTAAACAAAAGTTATCAATTATAAGTTTGTCGGTAATTTAAGGTAAGTAATTATAATTAACAATAACAATAATGAAATAATTTATCACGATATTTTAATTGTGAACAATTAATTCTTCACTTGAGAAAAATCAAGAATTGAAGTTAAAATGTTATTGTAAACAATCTATTCAAAATTGGTTCTAATAATACATTAATTAAATGTAAACAATGAATTATCGATTGGTACAACCCAATTGACTGGAAATTTAAATTTTATATAAAATAATTTATTCAAATTAATTATCACTATTAAATTAATCAAAACTGTACGGAATTGATTGTTCACTTGAGAAAATAATTAATTGGGAAGTCAGTATTAATAAAAATTAATATTCAAAAGCCCTAATTCCTTCAGTCAAATTTTGACAGGTGAGTTATAATATTTAGTTTTATTTAATTTTTTAAATTTGGTATAAATAGTTTTATTATCTAATTATATGCAATTAGCAGTCTTTATCAGTTAATTTAATCTATATGTAATTATTTAGTTTTGGTTTATTTGATTTAACCATTCATTAATGTTAATGACATGGTTTGTTTATTTACATGTTTTTTGACAGTTGTCAAATACTATTTGTTTTGACAGATGTCACTCGCTTCCCTGATTCATTTGACGTCAAATATACTTCCTGATTACACTTCGATCAGGTGTTTAACTCTTTCCAAAAGTTTCACATAAATCTTAATGGAATTAATTAATTTAAACAATTTCAACCTTTTTTGGTCTTAATCATATGTTTCTTATAATATTATTAATTGGAATTTTAATGTAAATTTTTCCTATAAATGTTTTATTATAATTTTGTAATTACCTGCAACAACACATCCGCTAAACAATTATGGTGATTATTTACTTTAAACGTTTTATGAATAACTGGTATTGGTTTAAATTTATTGTAAAGAGTGGATCGGAATTTTGTCTGTGTTTTGTGTCACTATTTTCTTAGCCACAAGGTAGGTTCTATAGAAATGGAATTGTCAACTGATTCGGATATTACCGACCCATTTGGGAACTATACATTTAATATAAGTTAAACTTGATTTGTTTACTTTTCTTTGCTAATAGTTCAGTGACAATTCTCAGAATTTCGTTCCTCCCGCGGTTTTCAATATTCTGATCACATGACACAGCGTGGGTCCGCCATCTTTCTTTTCGTAATTTTCAATTACCAGCTAATTTAATTTAAATATTAAATTATTGCTTTTAATTCAAAGTTTTGTTTTAATTTAATTTTTTTTTCGAATGTTTTATTGCAGTTAACTTACTTGAATTTAAGGTTGGATTTTTCTTTAATTTAATGTGATTAATTACTGTTTGAGATGACCGGGAGAATTGAAAGTGTTTGCTTTAATTAATTATTTAAACTTAAAGTTAATTATAATTCAGTGAAAAATTCATAAAAATTTATTTTTAAATTGTTAATTCTAAATATTTTAAGCGTTTAAGTTCAAGAGTTTTTACAAAATTGAATGGGACATCAGAGAGTTAGATATGACGCTACGCGTGGACCTTGGTTCGCGTTGGATATTGTCTCGAACCGGTAGCGAATTTATGCTCGATTGTATATTGAAAAAAACAAGTTCGTAGGGAGTTTGATAATTCAGTTGAATTCACTTCAATGTTTTACTTAGCTGTTGCTTCCATGAGTGATGGGCACGTGTCTATGGACCCCACGCCAAAGATGTCGGTGTGCATCGACGTCCTAATTTTGCCGGTAAATGTGGCAAATATTCTTTTCCCTCTGTAGAATCACACTCAACAGGTGCACGGACACATTCACAAACCCTAATTGTAATAAGATTAGGTGGATGCACAAAGATTTTTGCTAACACATGGAATTCACTGGGACTATTAAGACTGAGGTGTTATCACTTTGGCGGCCAACATACAAGAGAGCGATCGTTTCCGCTGACCCGGTCAACTTGACCCAGCACGTGGCTCTAATTACTCACTAACACATTGAGGGCGCCATCAATCAATGCTAATTTTAGGCTAATCAGTTTATCACCGCTAGAGGCCGTCTGCTTACTGTCCACGGCAATCAATTTGCCAAATTATGAATTTCATTCATCTTAAAAGTAACTTACAATTTTAATTATACATTGTTATGATTAATTCAGATATTGAGATTACAAAACCAAAAAAATAAAATTAGACGCTGTATCGTCACATTCCCCCCCTTCAGAAATCAAATAAACTTCTATTGGATTTCTGAACTTGACTGAAGTTATTTGGACTCTGATTTTATTGGTTCACTTTTTGGTGTTACCAGTTTACTTAAAGCTAAATTGGCTTTTCCGCCTTAATTATATAAATAAACAAAATTTTATATCCAGGGTGATTTTCCCTTTATACCCGCAATGATATTACCCCCAACCCCTTTCTATTTTGTTCCTAACCCAATTATTCATTAATAAATTTATCCCCAATCTTCCATTTCCAGGTCCGATCGCTCACTGTCACTCCCAATCATGATCCGTCAGGTTGTTTTAATTCTGTATCTAACCAACACACTACCATTCCTTACGTGAAACCTACCAGCACTATCCCAGTTCAAACGGCGTTAGCCTATTACACAAAATAACCATTCAGGCTGGTCATCTCGGCCAATCCCACACTAACACAGAATCGTTACTGCTACTTTTTTTGGATTGATCATTCAGTTTAGGGTCGTAACCCAGTATTTCCTTAGAAACCACAACATTTAATTCCTTTTCTCTTTTCAATTCGTTTTCATTTCTCTGCTACTAGCTAGTGGCACTGAATGTCACCTACTGCTTCACTATTCCCTATCAATGCTGGACCAGGGTACCGCGCACTAAACAGATCATTTCATATCTTCAGCCTCCACAATTCACACTAAAGACAATTCGGAGATTCTCACTAGCGACACCAAACCATGGATAATCTATTTGGTATTTGTAGATGATGGTCTATATCCTAGGTGGTACTGTTACGACTTGGCGATCTGTGACACAATTTATCATTAGGTGTTTGGATCCTACTGAGCTTTTCAAGTTGTTAATTTTTAAGACCTGTGTTTTTGGGTTTTTAATAAAACCCCCCCCCAATTATTATTAATTGTTTCATGGCAAAACCTTTTCCCCCCCCAATCCCAATTAATGCAATGTTTACTAATGATTCTACTTTTTGTTTCCCAAATACTTCGAACTTCTCGTCCGAAGGTCATTTCCGTCTGCCGTTCTGGTCCGGTGTAACATTAAGGGCTTCCTTTTCTAATAGATGGAGTTATTAGTTGCTTAGTACCTAGATTAGTATGAACGCGCTTATTCTATGTTATCTTTATAACTGCTAATGTTAGTGATAATAACGCATTTACAAGTTTTTAGTAGTTAGTAACTTTAGGTCTAAGGTTTAGTACGAACGAACTTAGGCTAAATTAAGGGTAAGTACTTAAATCTGAGTGTTAGTACGAACGTATTTACAAATTTCTTCACCTTTGTTACACTTTCACAGAACATGTCCGTTTGTCGTTTTTAGGTCAAATTTAGTCATTCAATAGGGACGATCGTCTGTCACGTCTCGTTCTAATGAGTGTTGTTACTTATGATACTCAAAGGAATGTGAAGTTGGGGCTTGGAGCCTCCCCCTTTAATCTGAAGACCACATTCAACTATTAATTTAATTCAGTTATTGGTGAATGATATGGTTTTAAGCTCCTAACATTGAACGTCCCTATTTGTCTCCCACTCTCATGTTCTAGTCTGCTTAGGCGTTTTGTAACACCTACGGCTTCACCTATATGGACCCCGATACAGTAGGAATAGCTTCCTTGTCTCTTTCCCTGTTTTCAGGGAATTCTAAAGCCTTGGTTCATCCACCAAGTCACCTTTTTTAAATTGTGTCACAGTTCTCCTGGCATACCTCTTTTGTCTTTTCTTTAATTTTAATCTATCGCCTTTTTGTATCTTGGCTTGAATACTACTTCGATTTTCGCGAAGATTATTTCCTAAATTGTGATACCGTTGGGCTCGACTAATTAAATTGGTGGGAGTTTGATTATGAACTAATTGTGGGGTATTCGACAGGCATTCATTATAACAGTTATTTATCAAAAATTCAATATCTGGAATCTCTTGATCCCAATCCTTTTGATCGGAATAGACCCGGGATCGTAAATGTCGGAGTATTTCCTTCATCTGTCGCTCAACCGGGTTAGATTGAGGGTTCCTCTTGGATGTTAGTCGTCCTTTAATTTTATTCCGCCTCAAATGCTGTTTCCATTTGAGACTTGTAAAGATTCTTCCCTGATCGGTGAGTATCTCCTTGGGTTTTTCCTCGGTGTCCAGATATTGCTGTAGGGCTCGAAGAGCCTCCTTGGTGTTTTGCTTGGCAAGTAGGAATAACCTAACGTACTTAGTGTAGTTATCCAAGAAGACTAACACAAACCGATTACCTCTGGTTGTTCGAGGTAAGGGCCCTAATACATCCGCTGATATTAATTCACCTTTTGAAGGACTGATGACATTCAAGGGGTTCCCAGTTAAATTTTGATTCGGATACTTCGAACGTTGACAATTCTCGCAACCTTGGATTACCTTCTGGATGTCGCTATACATTCCCTTCCAGTAAAATTCACGGCTGATGGCCTGGTAGGTTTTCCTCACACCATAGTGACCAATGATTTTATGAAATTCTTGGATTATTGGCAATCTCAATTCACAACTCAAATACAAATATTTGACCCTAGGGTCGATGACATCGGTCTTCACCAACAAATCGTTGTATACTTGAAGTTGTTTGTAAGTTCTACCATCCCTTATTTCCAATATAATCCGATGAAGATTAGGGTCGTTTCTCTGCCAATATCGAATACTTTCCAATCTTTGTTCCAGATCCGGATTCAATGCACGGAAACCGATAGGTGCTATCAAAAATTCGGTCTTACTTTTCTGCTTAACTTGTCCCATTCGACTCAAATAATCTGCCAACTGGTTCCTCTCTCCCTGGATATATTGCACCTCGAAGTCATATTCTTGTAACTTCATCACCCATCTTGTTAGACGTTGGTTGATGAAGTTAGCGGACTTGAGGTATGTAAGCGCCTGGTGGTCGGTCTTAATAATGAATGGTCTGCCTAATAGCCATATGTTATATTTTTTTAACATGAATATTATAGCTAGACATTCAATTTCAGTTGTTGTGTATAACTGTTCATGCTCGTTCAGGGTACGACTGGCGAATGTTATCACTCGTTCGTACCCTTCTGAGTCCTGTTGGCAAATAGCGCCCCCAATTCCCTTTTGACTGCCATCCGTGTAGACTATGAGTGGTTGTTGAAAATTTAGGTTGGTTAGTTCCATTTCGGTAATTAGTTGTTCTTTGACTTCGGATAATCGCCTCTCATGATAATCTTCCCATGACCAGGCGACTCCCTTTTTTAATAACTGGTAAAATGGGTGCATTAGGGTTGAATAGTTTGGTATAAAATTCCGGTAGTAACCGACTGCCCCCAAAAACCCTTTCAGTTGTGTTTTGTTTTTCGGTGCAGGCCATTTCTTTAATTCGTTGACTAGTTCGGTTGCCATTTTAATCCCCTTTTCTCCAATAACATGCCCTAAGAATGTTATTTCACTAACAGCAAACTGGCTTTTATTGATGCTCAAAGTGGCACCGTTTTCCTGTAGCCGAAATAGTACTCTGTCTAAGTGTTCTAGATGTTCTTCAAAGTTGTTAGAATAGATCAAGATATCATCTACATAGTATACCACATATGAGTGGAATTCTTCACCTAGAATAAAAGACAGGGCCCTGGTGAAAGAGGCGACACTGGTGGCTAGTCCAAACGGCAGCACATTGAAAAGGTAAGTCTGATTCCGAAATTGAAAGGCTGTGAATTTCCTACTATCTGGATGGAGGGTAATCTGCCAATATGAAGCGGTTAAATCTATAGCCGAAAATACCCTGGCCATCCTTTCGGGCTGGTGTAAAATCTCGTTTGGTGGTGGTGGACACTCCAAGTCCTTTTCCATTTTTTGGTTAAGTTCGCGAGCATCTAGGCACAATCGGATCCCGCTGTTCTTTTTTTAACTACGACTAAGGGGAGCGAGTATTCACTGTGGCCTCTGGAGATAACACCCCATTGTTCCCATTTCCTGAGTTCGCTACTCACTTGTTCGCGATAGATGTAAGGTATGGGGTATTGTTTCACCCGGATCGGTTGTTCATCTTTCATAATGATTTGATGTTGATAATCCTTTATTCGACCGGGTTGCTCGGAGAACATGGCCTCATATTTGTTTACCAATTGTGTTAATTGGGCCTTTTGTTCCCGGCTAAGAGGCAATTGATTGGGCACGTTTTGATTGAATACTATCGCAACTATTTTGGTTGCTTCCTCTACACTGTCGTTTGTCATAGGATACTCTTGACCTGTTATAATTATTCCTTTATTAACTCCGGTATCGATTACAACCCCGAAATGACTGCACCAGTCTATACCCAGTATACAGTCTATTGGTAATTGTTCTGCGATCAGGAAATTCCACTCGAATTGATGATTACCATATTGGAAGCGTAGTCGGGCCTGCCGATTGACCTTTTGTGTTCTATTATCGCCGATTACCCCTTTCAATATGCAAGTTATCGACGGTAGGATACCGACTATTTCTTCCGCTGTTAGCTGTCCTTTAATTATTGCTCCCTTTATTAAAGATATTTCACTGCCCGTATCGACTAAAGCCCAGATTGTTCGGTGTTTTCCTTGTAACGGTAACCAGATACAATTTGGGGCTGGATGTTCCTTTTCATCAGGTGTTACTCGATATGTTGTTGCGGTCAGTCGGGAGATCGGTAAACCTTCCTCACTTTTGTTCAATCGGCGTTTTTTTTTTTTGTCTAATGATTGTTTGCTCCGTCTCGATAAACTCATCCTCTTCCGAGGATGAGTTTTGCCCGATTGCCTCGATTTTTTCCGGTCGCTTCCTTTTCAGTATGATTCGTACCCTTTCCGATTCCGTTGGTGGGATCGTCATACTGTAGGTCGCTTCCTTCGGATTTTCTAGGATTCTGGTAGTCCTTCGGAGGTCGATCTGACATGGCTACCGTTTCGTGCACGGTTACTTTGGTAACCTCAGGTGGTCGAGGCTCCCTTGTTTCTGTTGGCTTCTTCCTTCTCTCTGGTTTTGTCGATCTTCCAGTTGTGGGTTCTATCACTCTTTCCCTTTGCCCACTTTGGCTAGTTGTTACCCGGGTTTCAGTGGTGGCCCTAAATTGGGTCTTTTTAATTTCCACTTCCCGGCTATCTCTATCATATTTTGTCGTCTCTTTTGTAGTTTGTTTATTTTCAACAATCCGTTTCATTATTTTCCCTTGTTCCTCTTCGTTCTTTTGGAAAGTGGCGGCTATTAACGGTTCTGCAAAAGTTGTTATCTTCCCCGTTAATAGGCCTCCTTTTTGTTTCTTCGGTGTTCTCTCAAAGGGAATGGATTGTTGTTCTCGTTTGCTCCAGTTGTTCTCCTCTCTTTTCCCATACTGTGATTGCTATGGTGGTGGGTTACTTGTACCACTTTGTCTTTGGTGGTCAGGAATTGTATTCCGATTAGGGTTCCGTTGGTTAAAGTGATTCCCTGGTACCGCATTCCGGTTCGGATTTCGTCTATTAAAGTTGTTGACATTGCGGTGGTCATTCGAGGCAATGTTGAAATTGAGCCGCTCTATCGGTTTTCGGGAGTCGGTCTCTATGAGCACTTGCTCCATTGCCTGACGGTTTCCCGCTGCGGCTAGATACATGTACTCTTCTGGGAAGTGCTTTATCAATTTTAAGAGCACTTCACTCTCTTTCAATTCATATAAGGTGAAATATTTGGCCCACCGTAGCCATCGGTAGAAATGCTGTATTCTCGACTCTCCGTGCCTGGCTTGAAAGCCTGATCCGCAGAGTCGAGCCAGCATCTCCCCTGGGCGGTGGCGCTCCAATATTCATTCATAAAAGCTGTTTTGAGTTCTTGGATGGTTTGAACCTGGTAATGGTGTGCTCTATGCCATTCCAAGGCCTCGCTGGTGAGGCACAGTTGAAAGAAAAAGATTTTCTCTGTTTCCGAGAACATGGCATGCTGTATAGTTTCTTCATAATGCTCCCATGCCTCTTTTGGATGGGTGACCCAATCCTTGTGCCCCCAATAATGTTTCCGCATATTCAGCCGGGTCTTCAATTCCGTTACCGTTTGAATAGAATAGCCCATTGGGCTCGTTAGTGTCCTGATGTTCGGGACCTTTTGATTCATCTCTTCTTTCATTGTCTGAATTTGCCCTTGTAATGCTTGGTTGTATTCCTGTGTAGAGTCTTTGAGTTGTTCCACCTTATTATTTATAGTGGCGACTTCTACTTGATTTTCTTGCTGGGCCTTTATTAAATGTTGTTCTATTGTCGCGGTTCTATTTAGGACTAGTTCTTGGACCTCCTTTATTGCTTGGTCCTTGTCCAAATTGTTTAGCCGACATCTTTCGTCTAGATAAAGATCTTGTTGTTTCAGTTTTTCGATTTCGATTCGGTGTTCGGAATCGATTTTTCAACTTGGCTCTTTACTCCCTTGACTTCTGTCTGGAGTTTATCTTGTCCTTGAACCAATCGCGTAACCGTCGTTTCAACCTTCCTTATTTCTTGAAGCTGACTGCTCAGCTTCCTGTCTATGGTTTGATTTTGTTGTTGGAACTTCTCATCCAAGTTATTGTTCATTGCTTGAAAACTCGTTTCACTTCTTTGAGTTTGTTGTTCCAACCTTTTCATCTACTTGTTGTAATTTCGCTCCTAAACTATTGTTCAGTTGTTGCACCATTTGTTGTTGCATTGTTTGGAACAATTGTTGCATAAATCCTGGCGCCATTTGTTCACTGTTTGGTGGGATATGCAACATTTTTGTTTTCGTGTGCCGAATCTCCTGCACCATTTGGAATTAAATTTTCTTGTTCAGGCGGTTCCTCTTGGTCGTTTAACTTTTTAGCTGGTCTTTCACAGCTGTTGATAGGGCTGGTTATTGCCGTTCCTTCTTCTGGATCTAATTTGTTGTATGTTCTCTTCCCCTTCTTCTTGATATTCCTCCTCCGAGGTCTATTTCCTCACTCTCATCTTTTGACTCTTCCGGTGTATATGGGACTTCTTTTGATTCCCGATATTGTAAATTTTCTTCTCCATTTTTTCTTGGTTGTCTGCCATTTCGTTGTTTGCTAGTTCTAATTTGCCTACTATGCAATTTCTTGCCTGCTGGCTTAATCCCAGCTATCCTACACCAAATGTGACAAATCTGGACTTGTAAAATAATTTATTGTTTATTTTACTTCGCCCAGTTTGCGCTCTGACCAAGCTACCCCTGCACTTCTCCTCAATATTGAAGATGAGACAATATTGAGTAGGTTGCAACAATAAAATGGTTTACGAGCAGGGTGTACTCAGGGAGATAATCTGCAAAGCTTAGACGCTCTATCAATTATATTAAAAGGCGCAATGCTGAATTTAAAGGTGTTATTGTATTCATTCGTTTACAAGGTGCCTTTAGCTCAACTGATGTTATTATGATTAGCCCCCGTTACTTAAGTGAAATATTGACGAGGCTAAAGATGCTGCACTAGGGAAGTCCCTTATGGAACAGATACTTAAAAAATTTAATTAAAAATTAACCTGGTAGAAAATTTTCCTTATAATTGAGGGTAAAACGGACTGGAGTGATCAGTTACCTGGAATTGGAAGCTGAAAAGAGAGAAAAAAATCTTATTGTCTATAGACGTTGATTGATAATAGAACCAGGTAAATTAATTCAATTCAAATAACTGGAATTTGTTTATATTAAAAATATTGTTTATTTATAATAATTGAAATTGTGACTTTACTAAGTTTACCTTGTAAACAAAAGTTATCAATTATAAGTTTGTCGGTAATTTAAGGTAAGTAATTATAATTAACAATAACAATAATGAAATAATTTATCACGATATTTTAATTGTGAACAATTAATTCTTCACTTGAGAAAAATCAAGAATTGAAGTTAAAATGTTATTGTAAACAATCTATTCAAAATTGGTTCTAATAATACATTAATTAAATGTAAACAATGAATTATCGATTGGTACAACCCAATTGACTGGAAATTTAAATTTTATATAAAATAATTTATTCAAATTAATTATCACTATTAAATTAATCAAAACTGTACGGAATTGATTGTTCACTTGAGAAAATAATTAATTGGGAAGTCAGTATTAATAAAAATTAATATTCAAAAGCCCTAATTCCTTCAGTCAAATTTTGACAGGTGAGTTATAATATTTAGTTTTATTTAATTTTTTAAATTTGGTATAAATAGTTTTATTATCTAATTATATGCAATTAGCAGTCTTTATCAGTTAATTTAATCTATATGTAATTATTTAGTTTTGGTTTATTTGATTTAACCATTCATTAATGTTAATGACATGGTTTGTTTATTTACATGTTTTTTTGACAGTTGTCAAATACTATTTGTTTTGACAGATGTCACTCGCTTCCCTGATTCATTTGACGTCAAATATACTTCCTGATTACACTTCGATCAGGTGTTTAACTCTTTCCAAAAGTTTCACATAAATCTTAATGGAATTAATTAATTTAAACAATTTCAACCTTTTTTGGTCTTAATCATATGTTTCTTATAATATTATTAATTGGAATTTTAATGTAAATTTTTCCTATAAATGTTTTATTATAATTTTGTAATTACCTGCAACAACACATCCGCTAAACAATTATGGTGATTATTTACTTTAAACGTTTTATGAATAACTGGTATTGGTTTAAATTTATTGTAAAGAGTGGATCGGAATTTTGTCTGTGTTTTGTGTCACTATTTTCTTAGCCACAAGGTAGGTTCTATAGAAATGGAATTGTCAACTGATTCGGATATTACCGACCCATTTGGGAACTATACATTTAATATAAGTTAAACTTGATTTGTTTACTTTTCTTTGCTAATAGTTCAGTGACAATTCTCAGAATTTCGTTCCTCCCGCGGTTTTCAATATTCTGATCACATGACACAGCGTGGGTCCGCCATCTTTCTTTTCGTAATTTTCAATTACCAGCTAATTTAATTTAAATATTAAATTATTGCTTTTAATTCAAAGTTTTGTTTTAATTTAATTTTTTTTTCGAATGTTTTATTGCAGTTAACTTACTTGAATTTAAGGTTGGATTTTTCTTTAATTTAATGTGATTAATTACTGTTTGAGATGACCGGGAGAATTGAAAGTGTTTGCTTTAATTAATTATTTAAACTTAAAGTTAATTATAATTCAGTGAAAAATTCATAAAAATTTATTTTTAAATTGTTAATTCTAAATATTTTAAGCGTTTAAGTTCAAGAGTTTTTACAAAATTGAATGGGACATCAGAGAGTTAGATATGACGCTACGCGTGGACCTTGGTTCGCGTTGGATATTGTCTCGAACCGGTAGCGAATTTATGCTCGATTGTATATTGAAAAAACAAGTTCGTAGGGAGTTTGATAATTCAGTTGAATTCACTTCAATGTTTTACTTAGCTGTTGCTTCCATGAGTGATGGGCACGTGTCTATGGACCCCACGCCAAAGATGTCGGTGTGCATCGACGTCCTAATTTTGCCGGTAAATGTGGCAAATATTCTTTTCCCTCTGTAGAATCACACTCAACAGGTGCACGGACACATTCACAAACCCTAATTGTAATAAGATTAGGTGGATGCACAAAGATTTTTGCTAACACATGGAATTCACTGGGACTATTAAGACTGAGGTGTTATCACTTTGGCGGCCAACATACAAGAGAGCGATCGTTTCCGCTGACCCGGTCAACTTGACCCAGCACGTGGCTCTAATTACTCACTAACACATTGAGGGCGCCATCAATCAATGCTAATTTTAGGCTAATCAGTTTATCACCGCTAGAGGCCGTCTGCTTACTGTCCACGGCAATCAATTTGCCAAATTATGAATTTCATTCATCTTAAAAGTAACTTACAATTTTAATTATACATTGTTATGATTAATTCAGATATTGAGATTACAAAACCAAAAAAATAAAATTAGACGCTGTATCGTCACAATATATATATATATATATCTTCTATCTTAAATATCATCAAATATTTAAGTTATTTGATTATAGCGCGTACCGTGTGCCGTTAATATTGTTGTTTATAGTGTGTTGAGTGTTGTTGTTATCGTGGAAAGATAATTCAACAATAATATATATATATAAATATATATATCTTCTATCTTAAATATCATCAAATATTTAAGTTATTTATTTTAGCGCGTACCGTGTGCCGTTAATATTGTTGTTTATAGTGTGTTGAGTGTTGTTGTTATCGTGAAAAGATACTTCAACAATAATTTATATATATAAATATATATATCTTATATCTTAAAATATCATCAAATATTTAAGTTATTATTTATAGAAATGGCCGATTGCCTAATTCAAATACAAATATTGTTTTAATAATATAATTATTTGTAAGGTTCAATTTTAAATTATTTAACTATATTGAATTTAAGTAAAACCAAAGATTGTAACCACGTTGTTATACCTATATTCAAGACCCGGTTTGAAATAAAATAATATTTTAAACCACAAACATTTGTTATAATATTTATTTTTGCCCTAAAAAGGGCAAAGTGTGAACATTACCGATTTTTACAGCCAGTACAAGATACATATTATTTTCATTTGCTTTTACCTAAAAACGTTTCCTGAGAGTACAAAATGCCAATTTTAAAAGGTTTTAGTTAATGAGATGAAAATTGGTATGCAAATATTTCTCCAATGCACCAAATTTTAGCCTTTTACCTGAAAACGTTTTCTGAACGTATAAAATGCCAATCTTTAAAGGTTTTAGTTAATGAGCTGGAAAATTGGTACGCAACTATGTAATTTTCTTTACAATGCACCAAACTTTAGCTTTTTATCTGAAAACGTTTCCTGATTATATAGGTATACTTGATAGAGATTTTCTTTAGGAGACGGACTGGTATAAATATGTAATTGGATGTTGATGAAAGCAGTCCACGGTGGTTGTCAAAAACATCTATAGTCTTATTTTTTACAACCACCGTGGACTGCTTTCATCAACATCCAATTACATATAGGTATACATTTTTTGAATGATTGTAATATTTTTCCTGATTATTTATTTTATATTTGATTGAAGAGAAAAAATATATAATTATAAAAATGGACAGATGAAATAATAAAATTTTAATTACTAAACACATATTTATTAGCTAGGCTTAGTTGAAAATTTTCCATTGAGAAAGGGAGAAATTCTCCGGAAATTTTCGGGTTTGATTAAACTTTTAAAAGATTGTTTTATTAAAGATTTGTATATATTTTAACAATCAATAATTTTTTTTTAATATTATCTGCTTTCTTTTTTTGATCAACAAAATCGGTGGTAGAATTAGTAAATTTTATCTGCGGCACGGGACAATTTTTTCGTTCAAATGTGGCCCGTGTTCTAAATAAGTATTTATGATTGTAAATTCAAAATTCTAAATATTGCCTGCCCGAAATGATTGAAATTTTAATAAGCGTTTGAATGTGGTTTTTTTATGAAAGATATAGATATATATTTATTTACACCAATCAGATGACAACCTCTATAAATTCACAAAATTTTAAGTGTAATATTCACCTTAAATAATTGGAACGGCCCATACTGAAGACCTAGAAGGCATCTCTCTCTGTTCTCGTAGACCGTTGTGTCTCAGAAACATCTCGAAAACAGATTAGCATCCCTTACGTTAGCATGGCGTATCCACTCCCACCCTCTTACACCTATTGCCAATTCCATTCGTCTTTTTTGAGCTTATAATAAAACTTAAAAATTATATCATGCAATCATTTGTAGCGAATCCCACGGAGGGAGAGGCGGTGAACCTGGAAGACCTAACGACTAACAAAACAACATTCGATAATCTTAGACCCAGAAAACTACCAATTCTAAGGAGGGTGTCTTACTTTGCGAAGATAAATCTGCCCTCCTGAAGATCGATACTCCTTTGATTCTTTAGACCAGTTTAGATCCATCCAATAACGGTTGAAGGGAATGCTGATATAATATCATTTGCTATCCTATCTAAATTTAATTTCTAATAAAATCTCAATTTGAAAAATAATCCAAAATAATAATTAGATTAAATTCTATGCAAAAGTTTAGAAAATTAAAACTTTTAATGAGGTATTGATGAAAAGGCAAAATGAATACAAGAAATTTCGAATAAAAATATTTATTATGGTGTCATTTTAATGCTCTTAAAAATGACTAATTTACGAATTTAATCAAAATCTGGGGCCGGGAATAAAAATGTTTAAGACTGGCTAATCTAGTGGAAAACTTAATTAGAAAATTCAATTAGTATGTTAAATATCTAGATACATACCTCGTGGACAGTGCGACAGTTTCTAATTTCTCAAATTTTGAGCTGAATTTGCTCATAGTAGGTACACTTCAAAATTTGCCTTTTATTATTATTTTAATAATAATTTTAGCTTTAAGCATATTAAAGATTGATTGAAATGCTGATTTTCGGGATTTAAAAAGAAACAATCGTTTTATAACGATCATCGTTTTGGTCCAAGTTTCAAAGGCAAAAGGCCATTCCTAGAATAATAGAATTTAAGAAATTAATCTCTAATTGATTTGAAACAAGTCTGGACATGTGTTCGGCATCTTTGCTGAGTCATAGCTCGAAAGAAAGATGAATTATTCTATCCGTGCACTTTTTAGTTATTTTTCTTAATGAAATTATAATTAATGAAGCGATCACCGGCAAATTAATTAATTAATAAAAAAGATTAACAACTTTTTTCAAGACTAGATATTCTAGAGCCGCCCTAGAAATTAATATTAAATCTTAAATATAAATTGTTCTTGTATGCCTATATTATACATCAATTTAAATCTAAATTAAATCATTAAAAAAATTATTTTTATCTGCATTTTTGAACTTGAATTTCTAAAACTTGAATTAATTCGAAATTAATCTATCTAATCTATTTGAATTAATTTTATTTAAGAGTTTTAAAAATAATTTATTTAAATAAGCCAGTAGGAACTAGGAAATCACGTGGGATTAAAAAATAGTTCAGCGTAATATTTCACGGAAATTTTTTATATTTAAAAAAAAAGTATATCCACTTAGTGAGAAAGATATATGGTTAATTTGGAACTAATTAGATTGTGATATTTACCGGAAATAGCCAGATGAGTTGGATTTTTAATTCGAGACACTTGGACGCGTGGATAGGGCACCGAATACTGTTGTCCGCTTGAGGGAAATCGGAGGGGCGGGAGTAACTAGAAAATTTGGAAGGGACTAGTATATATAGGGGGAGGAGGGGAGGGAGGGGGCAATTGACCATTCCAAATTACACATATTTACAACAATATTAATTAATTAGATTAAATAATCTACAAACCATTGAAATCCTAATATAACGTTTTGAAAATATATCTTAGACACAAATAATATTTTTTAAGCTATTAATTCTAGTTGTCGAATATATTAATTTCAATAAAAATTAAAGGAAAATGGTGAAAACTTTTTCAAATCTCGGTACGCTCTTTGTAAATTTTGCAGTTATATAATCGATGGAAAAGTAAACTAGCCAGCTCACTTAAGAGTGAAGCTGTTCCACTAATAAATTTAAATGTAATAAACTATTTACAATAAAACAAGACTGATCGACATACTTTGGTCTTAACTCCATGAAAATTACATCGATACGGTACGATTGTCGAAAGGTTAAAAAATAACCCCCTCTGACATAATTAAAAATAACTAATAATAATATATCTATTTCTATCTGGCAACTTGAACTCTCTCAAATTCAATTAGGAAAAAGTCATTCCATTGCCCTTCGAATTTTAAAGAAATTCAAGATTCGAAACACTTGAGCTGCTTTGTTTAAACTATATGGCTATATCGTCGCTGATCTTACAAAACCTCGTAAGTCTTAAATTCAAAGTTTGCCAGAAAACAAGAAAAACCATTTTAAACACGAATACAAACAAAAACAATGCAATATTTTTTATTTTTACATAGATCGAAATTAAATTGGAATAGAATAATAAAGGTTTCAATAGACAGACGCGCATAAAAAAACCAACGAAAAGTTGGTCGGTATAAACGTATTTGACCATTTTTTTCTGTCTCGAAAATGGTGTTAATAATATAAGTAGTGATTTTGAATTATAACCGCCCAATTCTAATAAAATAGCTGATAACAATATATATATTTCTTATTAACTTAATTAAGTGCTCATCTAAAGAAAATTCCTCACAAAAGTGTTCCGTCCCAGAAAAGGTTGGTAACCCACTCGGGTTGACCATTACAATTAATTTTTTTTATTGTTTTAAATTTTGTTCGAGAATTTTGGCGCCCTTCTGGTCACGGAGCATAAAGCGGCCGCATCACATTACCGCCTAGAGCGGCACTGATATTAATATATTGCTTTTAACTAAAGCCAGGTACTTCCTAAAGAATAATCTAAGATAGCTGTCCGCCTGTATCTATGCAACTAATAAGACGCCTCTGGTTCGGAGAAGCGTAACATACAGGCGTCCTTGTTAAATGAACATTTTTTATAATCTTTAAAATTTGACGGCTCATTTCCGAGTTTTCTAATTAGGTAATTAGATATGAACAATGTGCTAAATAACTAACCTTTTATCAATATTACCATTTTAAAAACATTAAAATCAAGTCTATATAATTTTTATTGATTCCATTAAAATACGCAATATATTCATTTCAAAAGAACATTTTAAAGTTCCCGGGATGATTTATTTTACTTTCACATTTATTTTTAAAAAATATAATTGAGTAAGTAATGTAATCTTTTCCCGGATTCTTGACAATTTGAGAGCTTCTATCTCCGAATTGAAAAAGTTAACTTTTTCACTTCTAGGTGGAAGGAATCGACGCCCTTAATAGTTTGAAACCGGATTTAAAACAAAAAACCGAAGATTTGGTCCCCAGAGGCCAAAAACTGATGAAAAATCCAATGGTCCGATGCATGTGTACGTACCCCCCCTCTCCCACCTGCGTTTCGCAACCGTAAATCTCAGAGCTACGAAACACAGGGGGAGAGGGGTTTAAAATCTTGGAATTCGTGTGACGTAATTTTTGGGCGGCTCCTTAGTCAACCTGTCGATGGAATTATGCAGTGCTAAAAAGAGTATATTTTTAATAGGAGACCTTTTTTTTTGTTTGTTTTTTTCGCTTTTCGGCCTTTCTAGCCATAAGCCAATTTACTTACTAATTGTTTTTGATTAAATTTGTCTCTATCCCCCCCCCCTCCCAGGGTCAGGTTTTAGCAGGATACCTCGAGTCGGATTCGAACCCGGGTCCACTTGGTTAGCAGTCTGACATGCTAACCCCTGGCCTACCCGACCCTCCCCCCCTAAATAGGGGACGTGAAATATCAAATAACGGATTCAAAACTTACCTCTAATGAACAAGTTCTGGCAGTTTTGTTTTAAAATATTCGTGAATTTAACTGTTAATGAAAGCGCAAATCTCACTATTCGCGAGTACATTATCTATTGGGAAAACTGTTGCCTGATTTAGATGCTCGGAAATCAAAAGAAGAACATCTTCCGATAGTTATTTCATATGGAAATAAAGAACAACTTATTGATGTGCCAAGGTTGGAAAGATCTTCAGGAAGCGAACATGCACAAGTTGTTTGGAACGCAATTGTACACTGGAATTTTGATTATAAAGTGTCTTTGTTGTGATACTGCACCTTCAAATTCAGGTCGAATCAATGGTGGCTGCGTGCTTCTCGAACAAAAACTTAATAGAGAAATGCTTATTTTTGCTTGCCGCTATCACGTATATGAATTGGTGTTAAAAAGCGTGTTCGAAGTGAAATTCAGTCAAGTGACTACAAGACCTTGATCTCACTCTTCAAAAAGTTCCGAGATAACTGGAAATCAATCCTGATAAAAATATAGTGCTATAGAGGAAAGCTTAACAGCATGCCCAGGGACGGAATATATATGGGCTTTTTCGGCTGCAGGGGGCCCTGTAGATATAAGGGGCCCCAGCCCTCATTGAAGACAATGGAATATTATTGCGAATTAAAAAAAAATAATCTAAAATTACAATTACAGTTTGAGTATCAAAATCATATTAAATAAATAAAATATTCTATTGTCCTAATTTTTTCCTATACCTTATATATCATTATAGAAAACAGTTTTGTGACAAAATGGCAATTAGTTTGATTAATTATGTAGGCCCCCAAGTAGTGTTAGCCGAGAGCCCCACAAATTCACCGTCCACACCTGAGCGTGCCTGACTATTTCCTAAATTGACAGTTTTACCGAAATGACCTGACCAAAGAAATATTCAGAGATGACTATCGAGAGTTGATGGAGCTTTCTGTTACATATTTAGGCAAAGACACAGAGAGAAAATTTGAAATTCGACCGCCAAGGTGCCATGCACCATGCTGGGTGGATGGCGTTGGGTACAAGAACGTCAGAAGATTTATCCTGACTGTAAAAAGCAAACTTTGAAAAGAAAATTTAAAGAATAATGTTTTCAAAATATTAAATATTAAATAGGTATATCATTTAATCAGTTCTAGAATCCATATTATACATATTAACTCAGTACAAATTTTCATGTCTTATGTTTGGCATCAAGTCAGCACAAGTTATCCTTTTCCAATAGAAATAATATTTATTTAATTTTTGAGATAAAAAAGAAAAAATCTGATATTCCGAAAAAAAATCCCCCCTTATGTCTTGGGACAACCTAATGATGATAGAGAATTCTTAAAAATGTTTAATAAATGTTCAAATTTCACTGTAGGTTGTCTAATTAGAACGGTCTCTATTAGATCATCACTTTAACCATCAGGCAAATGGCAGCTCTGGCACGTTGTGGATGCAGCAAAATATTCAAATCATTCGCAGTCAGCTCCCTAGGCCTAAAACAATTCCCCAAGGCTCTGTAATCTCCCCCACACTCTTCCTAATCTATATAAACGACTTTATCGATCAAACGTCAAACCTCACTCACTGTTACGCCGACGATAGCACTCTGCACGGCAAACCCTCACTCCCGAATAATCGAATCAATGTTGCCTCCTCAATCACTCTCGACCTAGACAAACTGAATAAATGGGGCTCCCAAAATTTAGTTAACTTTAATGCAAACAAGACTCAATGTTGTCTAATTTCTAGGCGCGAAAATAAAAATTTCCCTGATATTTACTTCGATTCGAATCCCCTGAAAATGTGTGACAGCCTATCCATGCTGGGCGTCTCTGTCGCATCTGACCTGTCTTGGAATGAACACATCTCCTCTGTGGCGAAATCTGCAGCAAGGAAGATTGGCAACTTATTCAGGTCCAAGCGATTTTACAAGCCCCCACATCTTCTCACCATCTACAAAGCCCAAATCCGCCCCTGTCTCGAATACGGCTCTCATCTATGGAGAGGAGCCTCTAAATATTCTCTTGCTACCCTAGATGCAATTCAGAAACGAGCCGTAAGGCTAATTGACTATTCTACCCTCACCGACTCCCTCGACTCGCTATCTCATCGAATAAATGTCTCTGCCCTTTCCCTTTTCTATAGATACTATCACGGCAGGTGCTCTGATGAGATAAAATCAATAATTCCCCCCCAAAGCATGCTTTGTGCGTAGCACGCGTTTTGCCGACTCCCAACACTCTTTCGCGGTCAAATTAGAAAAGTGCCGGACCACTTCATTCGCCAATACATATATCCCCATGACTTCAAGGAACTGGAACTCTCTCCCAGCCTCCATCTTTCCCAGCACTTATAATCTTCAAACCTTCAAAACCCGAGTGCATAAACACCTACGTCTCCACCCCCTCACTTAATCAACTTTTCTTTCTCTTCGGTAATGCAAGGGTCTTTCGAGATCCATAGGGGCTGCTTCTACTGGTGCGCCCCTTCTTGCATTCGATTGCATTAAAAAAACAAAAAAAAAACAAACACAAACAAAATGAGTAAAAATGTTTTTCCAAGCAGGGGTAAATGCGTTTGTTGCAGTTTATTTAAATATATATACTTTTTTGCATTATATTATAAAATAAATTCTGGGAAGATTATAAATATATTAAACTCTATTTTTTGGTGATAACTTAGTATTTGGCCGGCATTAAAAAATTTGCCTGAGGGCGATATATTCTATATAGTAACCCTCAAAGCAATACGATTTATGAATTTAACAGTTGAAATTTTAATAAAATCCCAGATAATTAAAAATTAATCATATAAATAAAAGCTTTAACAGCATCAATTACTGAAATATGAACTGTTCGAAATATTGGATTTTTCTAGAATTTATTTCATTTCTTTTTTTGTAAAACTTCATATGGTATAGAATTAATTTTAAGCATTAAATAGACATTTCCTGAACATATTCTTATATTTACTTTCAATTATATTGCACTCACTAATAAGTTATTGACCTCTGATATGTAAGCTATTTTACAGCTGTTAAAAATGTTTTGATTCATTTTAACTAAATAATAGATATTTATCAAGATTAAATATTATTAATTGATTTGTTATACAATTTGAAAGATATTAAAATGGATATTTTTCTTGCAAGGAGTCTACTTATAATACTCAAGGTTTAAGTTTATAGTACATTTTACTAATATGAATAAGATTTTAGCCTCGATAGTTGCATAGTCACTAGGCATGATTAATAAATATCCTATATTAACAGTAATTTCTAAATATTACTACCTAGTAAATTAAATTTATCTTGTATCTAAATATTTATATGATCATTTCTACTTGTATCGGTTTTAGTGAATTAATTTAGAGCTATAATTTACTATTCATTTAAAAAGTTATGGCCATGTAACTGACACACCAGTAAATTATTAATATTTACCATATACAATTATACATGTTTGTTTATATAATCTAGTAATATGATGTAGTCTCTCTAGCGCCCAAAACGAGAATTTGAAACACCATTCCTTCGTCAAATTAAAAACAAATGGAAAGCCCTCATTGGTGAATTCTAGAGAAAAGAATTGCATCGGTCATTTCAAAAACCAGCCAAGTCACACAATCAGAACTTTTCAGGAATCAATAAAAATTGTGTAATTCACCAGTAAACGGATTTTCAAGGAATTTTTTGGGCTGAATATAGTGTTTGGACTTGAAAGTTTGTAAATATCGAATGATCTTTATAAATAACTAATAAATTTAAACAGAAAACCTATTCTTTATGTTGTTTTAGCAAGAGACAGGTTTAGGTGGTATTAAATTAAATTTGAATAAAACAATCATATTATGACTTGTGTTTTTGAAGCAATGAATGACGAATTCGGGGTACTGTTTGAAGAGGAAAGAATGTACTGACGTGCATGGTTTTTACTCAGATTATGGGTTTACCTTTAAGAAAGTGTTCGCGAAAAAAAGCATGTTTGGAAAAAACTTGATTTATGTGGTTTTTGAAATGACTGATTCAATTACAATGTTGTTATCATTTTTCCCGAATTCTAGAAATAACCTTTCTTTACCAACGCCTTAAATTACGATGAGTTTGAATATGGTGGTTCACAGTATAGAAAATGAGTAAAATAAATTGATTTAAAACATTTCGGATGTTTAGTCTTACTGTAAAACAATATGTTAATAATAATGTTTAGTCTTATTGGAAAACACCACTAATTAATATTCATTATAATTTAACAAAATGTTTCACTATCAACCAATACCGAGTTTCCTAAGTTTTATCAATACCTTAAACTTCTATCTAATCCTAGTATCTCCTAAAGGCTTATTTATCTATAACCTCATCATAACTTGCATCCTTATAAGAAAAAAACTTTAAATTCTTACTTAAAAAAAAACACTCTTTAGTAATATAATAATGGGATTCTTAAATCACTTGTTTAAGATGTAACCTGTTTCTTACTGGAAATATAATAAAATTAAATCGAAATATGTGAAATTTGTTTAATATATTTATATGAATACATAGTAATACAAATATATTTTTAGAGGTAAATAAATTATTTACAAAAATCGATGATTCACCATCATCTTCATAATAATAATTATAAAAGTTTCACAGCTTAATAAAACCTTATGTTACATTCGTCAAACAAATGAAGGCACGAGTGATTTCAAAACAGGCCAGCAACGTTCTTCAGAGATCCAAAACTATTTAATTTTCTTCAGTTATTTACATTATAAAGTTTGATAGGCAAAGTATTATATAAAATTCAAAATAAATGAATAAAAAAATATCAGGGTCAAAAAATAAACAAGACCCGATGAGGTGGGATAATAGGGTTTTTAGAATATAATAGAGAATTAAATTTGACCGTTAATTCGTCGAATAAATTCATCCTCCATAATGTGTTCGAGTTCCTTATTATGAGCTTTATATTTTTTTATGATCACAAATGAAAGACACCATAAGGCCGCAACACCCATCATCATATTAGACACTCGAATCCGGAATTTATTTCTCGCAAGTTCCATTGTGGTTGATCTGTGAAAATTAGAGTTGAACAGTTAGAATGATAGAGATCAGTTTCCTCTCATATAATAAACTAAAACTAGACTTGTAATTTGCAAATTTATTTGTTCTAAAGATAATGTGGAAAAAGATTGATGTAAATTAATTTTTTAATTAACCCATTGTAAATTAGTAGGTATAATGAAAGTATTTCGATTGGTAGACTAAAATGCATAAATAATAGAAGGAATTAAGAATAAAACTCTCTGCATAAAATATAATTTAACTTTTACTAATTAGAAACTTAAATCGAAAGGGGAGGAATAAAGGTAGAGGGGTGGAGGTAACGTGTTCATTCTTTTAAACATTAGAAAAATATTTAAACAATCTGGAAAATAAATTTTGTAAATATTTTTATTAATAGATCAATCTTAATAAATAAAGATTATAGAGTTGATGCTTTAGAGGTAAAGTTGCTTATCAAAAGAGAAGTTTCGGCTAAAACCAACTAGATTTGCACATATGAGAAAATCTCATCAGAATGTTGTTTTTGAAAGACATCTAATCAACCTGTCCCACCTCACAGCACTTGAAAAGGACTCCAAAAGGGGCCGTCCATAAATTACGTCACACGAATATCAAGAATTTTAGACCCCCCTTTCCCTGTGTCACATTCTGTCACATTTTCATTGAGGCCCCCTGTATTATGACGTCACACTATCACTTTTATACCCTATAATTTAATACGTTTGAAGTTTTTGGAGACGGACTGGTAAGTGAATTGAATGAGGCAGTCCAAGGTTCAAAAAATAGAGAAAATTACATCTAACCTTTTATTCAAAGTCGACTTTTCAGATGTTTCTTCCCTCCTTCCGAGGGGTTTTGCAAGTTCAGTGAAGGAAATATAACGTGACACTCCCCTCTGTCTACTCTCTCAGTGGCAGTAACAATATTATATAAATTTTCAACAGCAGAAATTTAGTGTAGTGACCTTTCAATACCCTGAAGTAGGAGGAAAGTAACCTCTGAAACGTCGGCTTTGAATAAAAAGATAGATATAATTTTCTCTATTTTTGGAACCTTACAGGCCTGCCTCATCAAAATCCATTCTATAATTTAATAATTGTAATTTTTAAAAAGTTTTAATTTAACTTTTGGGACATCACAATTTTTAAGATCCCCGGGCCCCCCTGTCACATTTTGTCCCAAATCTGAGATGACCCCTCCCACCTTACTGTGTGACCTAATTTATGGAAGGCCGCAAAGTAGGTGTCAAAACGTCGTGGATTCTGATGAGAACCTCTCATTAAAAATGTACAATCTAGGGGTATTTAGAGGAAACTTTTCTTTCAATATTATAAAGATTGGCAAAATATTACTTCCAGAAAATAATTTAGTTAACAAGCTTTATTATTGGTTTGGATATACTATGTTCAGACTATCTTGTGTGTAAAATGGAAATCAATCAAGATTTTTTACGACTTTTTGGACCCTAATTTTTGTACCATATGTAAGTTATTAATTCTCAAAAACCGTATTTCTGGTTTTAGACATACTTAGAGGTAAAAGTAGAAAAATTTAAATATTTAATTGAAAATTAATTTTCTTTTTACACAGTGGAAGGACTAGAAAAACATAACGAAATCATCAACCTGATTAAAACATCAGTGAGAAAATATATTATCTTTTTGAATAAACTGTGCTCTTTTTTGTATAATCAAACAATGCCAAATACCCAAAAAGATTTCTTTAAACAAATAGAAATAATTTGATTTAAATAAAGTAATAGCGTATTTGGTTTGATGCACTCGACCTGAACTTGGTCATACTGACTGATGAGCATGGGTATTTTTTTATCCATTACTGAATATTTTAAGTTTATATTATAAATGAATGTTTAGGAAATTTTTCGGCAGAATTGCCAAGTGCGGATGATCATTAAGCCTGAGTGAGGTGCAAGAGTGCATTAAGTCAAATACGCCATTAGATATAAAAAATAATATATTTGATATTATTAGTTTTGGAAAATACTTCAACATAATTTTAAATAATTCCAATTCTAGAAGTTTCAAAGAAAGTTGCCATCCTAATTAAATGTGGTTAAAATGACTGTTGAAAAACTTTCAGAATAACACGCGTGAGTGAATATTCGGAATTAAATTATTCTTACAAAATAGAAATATTTTTTATTAATTTGAAAAACTTTTGAAACTTGACAAGCGAGTAAGTAGCTAGATTATATAAAAGTGCCTGGAGCACCGAGCGATGCTCGGTAACTTGTTGACACTAAATAGCTTAGTTTCAAATTTCAAGGCTCTGCGACTTACCGAAGACGATTTATGAATGATTAAAATATTTAATTTACAACCCCTTCCTTTATTTCAATCAGATTAAAGTCTAAACACAACTATTAACTCATGACACTTGATAAGTACACCAATTTTTTAAAAAATCGTTATTGCCGTTTTTGAGAAAATCAACAAAAAAAAACGAAAAAAATTTCATGTCCACTTCCGATGTTCTGATTTCAAGCAAAAGCTTGCTGTACCCCTTCTAGCCTATATCGAGCTTAAGTTTCGAATTTCAAAGCTCTGAGATTTATGGTTGCGAAACGCAGGGGGCTACATTCTTACCTACGTAAGCATCAACTTCCGGTACTTCTATTTTAGCCAAAATCTGTTGGTACTTCTTCTAGCCTCTAGATAGCTTAGGTTTCAAATTTCAAGGCTCTGCGACTTTCCGAAGACGAGATATGAAGGATTAAAATTTTTATTTTGCGACATGACTAATTTACACCCCCTTCCTTTATTTCAATCGGATTAAAATTTATACACGACTAATAACTCATGAGGCTTGATAAATACACCAATTTTTAGCGAAATCGTTAGAGCCGTTTTTGAGAAACCGATTCTATATATATAGTAGCTCGTTTAATATAATAGGATAGGATAGGATAAGATAAGATAAGAAATGTTTAAAGTATGTATAGGCAAATTCATTTATAATATAAATTTAAAATAATCAGTAATGGATAATGGATATAAGCGGAAGTGATTAATTTCAAGTTTAATGAGTAATATCTTGATTGAGAGAGTGGGGAGAAAACGGTAGAAATAATACTTACGGCAAGGCATTAGGCACTTGACTCGAATTACTGAATTTCCCAGACCAAACAAGTAATTTTCGTTCCAAAGGATTCACTTTGAAGTTCGTTGCATCTGAAATTGTAAAAAATACATTAAAAACCATATAAAGATTTGTCCAGACAATTGAAGTTATTCGATAAATTACATTTAATTGGTCTTTATGAGAATAATTTAAAAGACTTGAATTTATCTCCGACAGTAATTACTAGCTCTAAGTTGGATATTTTATTATATAGTAAAAATGTTTTATAAAAATGTGAAATGTCTGTACCTATAGGAATACTTATAGTCAATATGAGAAAATATTTTAAAACATTAGAATAAATTATTAAAGTCCATAGCATCCATATTATTTAGTTAATTAAGTACGTTTGCAGGTATTTGGACAGGAAGGTGTAAATCAAAAAATTGTCATTGATTTTTGCGACGTTTCGCCAACTTTATTCTGGCTTCATCAGGCTTCTCAATGAATATGATTAATATGTATTAATATATAACAGATGTGCACATATTTAGGAATAAAATCAATTGTAATTATTTCTCTTTTTTGTTATAGAATCATTCTTTTGATATAAATTGATCATTGTTAGGAACAAAAAAGAGAAATAATTACAATTGATTTTATTCCTAAATATGTGCACATCTGTTATATAGTAATATATATTAATCATATTCATTGAGAAGCCTGATGAAGCCAGAATAAAGTTGGCGAAACATCGCAAAAATCAATGAGACTTTTTTGATTTACACCTTCCTGTCCAAATACCTGCAAACGTACTTAGATTAATTAGAATAAATATTGAATTTATTTAAATGTTTAGGAGAATTTATTTTTTCAATAAATTTTGTATGTGAATAAAATTGGCTATTCTTTGATTAGGTATGCTATTCTTTAATAATCGATAATGATTAATTAAGTACTAAAATTTTAACAATATTTATTTGTTTTATTAATTTCACCCCGTTAAGATATTTCGTTTTAATATCAAATTAAATATCATTTCCAGGTTTTAAACAAGAATCTAAAGCTTTCTATTCTACATGGGCTTACCTACTAGATATATTTTGATTAATATAAATAAATTCGCAATTTTATAACTTAATACGCTAATAAAGGGGTTAAAATTTTCAAAAAGTCTTTTCAAATTTAAATCGAAGGAAAGGTTTCAGCTGAAACCAATCAGATTGCACATTTTTAACAAGAGAAATCAGATCAGAATCCTCGACGATTCGACACTTACTTTCTTGAGTCTAAACGTGAATTCTGAGTGAGATTTTCTGAATTAAAAATGTGCAATATGAGTGGTTTTAACTGAAACTTTTCTGTCGATAAAGAAACCATCAAGGATCAAATCCAGAAATTTACATGTTTATTATTTAAAAAATTAAAAGGAGATTTTGCCGAGAGTAGCATATTTGTTTAATTAATATGAAAGGGTGTCATACAGATGTACAATAAGTATACATATTTATTTGTATTTAAAAATTAAATATATATATGTAAATATTTTAGTGATTTGGTTTTGCTTTTATTTTCATTTAACAGTCTAGGTTAAGAGTCTATGATAAATACATTATTTCACACGAATATTCAAAAGTGATTTTTAAGTAAATTAGAGACTATTTAGACCAATTAGTCCAAAAATAAATTCAACTTTTAACTTAAAAACTATTAAATGTTTGTGTGAAATACATATAGGTACATAGTATATCAAAGATGAAGACAAAGCATTCAAAATCTAGTCTCAAATTAAGAAAATATTCAAATATTTATATATACTTATTTATGTACATCCAGTATTGTTTGATTTTTACTTTATCCAATGCGAAGCATGGGGAAAGTATTGTAATTTTTCTTACATGTTTTTGTTTTTCAACATCTTATACATAATATTTGTAAATGATTTAAAAATCCACAATTTTTTGATTAAAAAGATTTTGTTTTGCCGAGAGTAACAGAGTTGTTGGATTCATAAAGAGAATGAGGTTGTCCTCTGCTTAATGCAAATAAACATACAAATATAAATATACATATATATTATATACCAAGTATAAATGTTATGTATATATAGATTATATACCTATTTACGTATATATAATTTATTTGTTTGAGACATTAGTTTCGAAGGTTTGAACTTCATCATCAGTCTTTTTAATTAGAAATATTTTATCTGTCAACTACCATGGGGTCAATCAGCAGAGTGGATAGAGAAAATTCGTTTTGTTGCCTTAGCAAGCTAGCCACACAAACGATTCTGATCTGATGATGATGATAAAGGTCAAACCTTCAAAACTATAGACTCAAACAAATAAATTAGATATATGCATATTCATATTTGGTATATATATATTATATATGTTTATTTACATCAAGCAGAGGACAACCACATTGATTTCTCTGCATGCTTTTACATATTTATGAATGGAGTGGTAGGTACATTGACGAAGAAAAAATTTATAAAACAATGCGTATGATATGTAAAATTTTCTATGGATTAATGAACTCACCAATAATAGAGGGATTTATTGTGGCTGTTGGGGGTGCCTTAACGGAAGTTGATTTAGAAACATTGCGAAATTGTTGTTTTAGCACTTGACGGATCGTAGACATTTTGATAGATCGCTGAAGCTTTCAAAGAACTAGCCCAAATTTCTGTAAAGATATAGAAAACATAAATTAGTACAAGAGGAATGATTATCTTAATTTAAAAAGAAATATTTTTTAAAGGTGAAATGAATGATCATTCCTAGAAAGGATTTTGTTTGGCATACCTTAGTTCTTTCAGAAACCTGAAATAAAAACTCAAAATTAAAATTCTCTTATTTTAAGTAAAATGACAACTTTCTATGCAAATTACGAATGAATAAAAAATATTGAGTTTAAACCCATTTCTTTAAAAACGTAATTTGCATGGATATTTTACACACTTACGGCATATCATCTGTCATTCTTTTAGTCTGATTGGTCTTGTATAAAATAGAGCATTCTTCAAAATGACACCATAGAAAGAAAGAGACTATTCCGATCAGCAAGATAATGATAATAAAGATTAAGATGTAACATATCTTGCATGGGATGCATGGAATGCAACACATTGTAATTCAAAACGATTCTAAATAACTCATTTAAGTTGAAAATGCCAATGAGCACAGATGTATTGTTCTAATAAAAACAAATTGAATAAATATAAAAAGTGAGAGCACAGCCTGTTAGAGAGTTGATTGAGGTTAAGTAAACGTAGATTGTTTCTCTGTGAAATGACTGACTCACTGGCAAGGCTGGCTGCCTTCCTGGCTAGCTGGCTGGTTGATTGCGGCGGAGCAGAGGAGGAGCTCCCCTCAACCAAACAGAGCCGTTCATGTCTAATGAATAAGGGGGATAGAGGCACAGGTAGTAGGCAGGATGAGCCGTTCAATATTCCCAAAAGAGGCTAGAGAGATCTGTCAGCTCCAATTAAGTCATAGCGAGATCTATCTTCCAATTAAATGTACTATAATAAACTCACAAGGAGGGAGGTTGAAAATTGCTGCAAAATTAGCATTAGGTATGCGCTAAAAATATAAACGATCGAATAACTTCAACAAATGGTATTAAAAACATCTTCTAATTGTTTAGAAGTTAATAAAATATAATGTACAATGGGGGGTGGGGTACTTTTCATGAAACTGAGGGGGGTACTTTTAATGAAAATGGGGGAAGGGTGCAGTGGCAGTAACTAAAACTTTGAGCCCATGGCAAATCTATCAGATGGGGCCCTCCCTCAATGTAAAGTACAAGGGGGGGGGGGGGGGGTTACTTTTCATGAAACTGAGGGGCTACTTTTAAGGAAAATAGGGAGGGTGACAGTGAACATAACTAAAGCTTTGAGCCCATGGCAAATTCATCAGATGAGGACCTCCTTCAATGTAAAGTACAAGGGGGGGGGGTGTACTTTTCATGAAACTGAGGGGTTATTTTCATGAAAATGGGGGGAGGGGTGCAGTGGCAGAAACTAAAACTTTGAGGCCCATGGCAAATTCATCAGATGGGGCCCTCCTCAATTTTCCAAAGTACAAGGGGGAGGGTTACTTTTTATGAAACGGAGGGTTTTATTTTCATGAAAATGGGGGGGGAGGTGAGAGTGCCGGAAACTAAAACTTTGAGGCCCATGGCAAATTCATCAGATGGGGCCCTTCCTCAATATAAAGTACAAGGGGCGTTACTTTTCATGAAACTGAGGGGTTATTTTCATGAAAATGGGGGGAGGGGTGCAGTGGCGTAACTAAAACTTTGAGGCCCATGGCAAATTCATCAGATGGGGCCCTCCCTCAATGTAAAGTACAAGGGAGGTTACTTTTCATGAAACTGAGGGGGTTATTTTCATGAAAATGGGTGGAGGGTGCAATGGCGTAACTAAAACTTTGAGGCCCGTGGCAAATTCCTCGGATGGGGCCCTCCCTCAATGTAAAGAAGCTAAACCAACGTTGTAGTTTACTTTTAATAAATCACTACGTAAAGTACGTACAAACGCTATTATATAATTATTGTGTGCATTTTCGTTGATTTTCTAGTAGCTTTTAATTTAAAGACGTATTGGATTGAAATAAACATTTTATTTTTAGTCAAAATTTTAATTATTAACATTTTTTAGGTCTTTCTGTTCAGCAAAAGTGTGACAAAATAAAATTTCGGACCATGGAATGCTAGAATAGCTAAGCTGCCTAACCTTTCTTGTCCCTTTTCTTAAATAAGTTTTTATCAATTTTAATTTTGAAAAATGATCGCTCGGAACTAGCCGTAGTCACAGGAATGATTACAAATAAGGGAAATGCAGTGAACACTTCCGGAAAACTTGAAGACATAAAATTATTCTTTATGATTAATAAATCAGCAAATTCTCTTTTAATTTTTTTTTATTTTTTCTCTTTGTGAAACACCACCAACTCCAATAAAATCCTAATCCTAATAAAATTTGTATAATGTTTCACTATAAACTAGCACAGCGCTCCCTAAGTTCTCTTATAGTAGATAACTTTTCTATTTCGTGCTAAAAGTGGATCGAAAACTGTGAATTTCTTTGACAAACGAGACACGAATTTTCTAAAAATAAATGTTAGGATTCTCCTGTACTCGGGGCCCTCTCGGATCGTGGGTCCCCTGAGGCCGGGGGTCCGTGGCATTTTGTTCGACATGCCACCCTATTGTTACGCCACTGGGGGTAAGTCATGATGATGGGGGGCACCCCTGTAGTAAATACTAACAAGGGCCCCCTGGCTACCAAATTCTGATTTTTTTTGAATATTTTAAAATGGAATTTTTTTTGTTTTTATCCTAACTTTTTAGACATACAATTTATTTATTTTCATCTTTGTAGCTATTCCCCCCCACCTCTTCGAAATGTTGAGGTAAAAATCGAAGTTTTACAGGATATAAATAAACACTCAATAAAAATTTAATAAAAAATTATCTGTTAAAAAAACTATATGGGCATTGGGAGGTCATGGCTCCTACTCCAAAGAGTTTATCTATACTAGCCTAACCCCTCGATGGGTAACCAAACCCCTCGAAATTTTTTTCTGGCTACGGCCTTGGTCATCCCTTAACTTTCAGAATATTAACAACTTGGAATATGATAGTTGTTGATCGCTAGATCATACATTTTTTAATCCTATCTGACTTAGCTCCATATATCTTTGTCACGACCCACCCTTGAATATTCCCAGTGGCGGATCATAGGTTAAGCGGAATGAGAGGCTGCGGGGGCCCCGTGCTTGTAAGGGGCCCCAAAAAAGGCCGATTGTGTTAAAGTGTTTTCTTAAACATTCTTTTATAACACTTGTATTCAATTTTAGAAACGTAACAACACCTCGATTTTTTTCATTCACTTCTAAATAAGGATTGCTTTTTCAACAATCCAACTGAACTAATTTATAATATATTTTATGAAAAATTATTTGAGAGAGATAGAGAAATAAATTAATGTTTTGTTAATAAGTACCAAAATTTGGATATAATCGTTCATGGTTCAGAATTTTTTTTATTTTTTGTTTAATTGATTTTGAGAGCCCCGTTATTTTACCGTTTAGGGCCCCTACTTGACATCCGCCACTGAAAATTCCCCAAGTTCTATCACTATATTCCCTTTCTTTCTATCTAAGATGTAAGATACGATAGTCAATTTTGAGTTATAGATATGTATAGTATAGATTGTGAACCGTAAACTAAAAATTAAGCAAATTACTGAATTTTTAAATTTTTTCTGCTTAACAAAAAATAAAACAAACCAAAAGAATGAGTTAAATAAACTATCATTCTAGATTATTTTTTTCAATACACTAAAACATCTGAAATTATATTTTTCGGAACACGGATGTATTACTCAATATATTTTAAAAGTGAAAGTAAAATGTATAAATTAATTGGAAATTATTTACTTTATGAATCAAAAAGTGCCGGGAAGAGATCAGCTGTGAGACAAAAGCGCTAGAATTCAAATAAAAACAAGAAAAATTAAAAAATTTTCAATTATGTCATCTTTAAACGAATTAATCATCAAGAAATGTTTTAGAAAATTTGTTATTCCATCTAATTACTGTAAAAAGAGAATCTTATATTAAATAAAAGTTGAGAAAAATGATATAGACAATAATCAAAAAAGTAGGAATAGCAAAAAGGACAGGCAAGCCCAGGAAATTGTAGAAAAAATTATGCGCGCAAACTTAAATATATTATAAATTAACCATTTATAGAAATCTATAGATGGTTCTCAGACTCTCAGTAGCAAAATAAAAATTCGGATGATTGACATTTATCGAAATAACTTTGATTATATTTTAATAAGATTATATTCAGCGGTGGATGCGATCTTGAAACTGACAACAAATGAAGTGATTTAAACTTTACGTTATGTATAAATTTTTTTTAATTTCCAAAAATTCGAAAACCTCAAGCTATATTCTTTTAATCCTATTATATCGAAAGAATCAACCGAATATTATATTTTAATTGTTGAGAATATATTTATATTAGGTTTTCGGTCTCATAAATAACACACCTTAATCTTTCATATCCAAATTTCGATCTTTTCGGAAATAATAGATATTAATTGACCCAAAATCCTCATTAATTTAAATTTTACTGAAGATCTTCAAATTTCAATATAATTATATTTTCTTCTTTCGTGTGGTATACTCGATTCCGAGCTTTGGCGTTAGCTATGGATAATATCCCCCCCCCCAATGAATTTTCTGTTGCTTTCCCATTTGGTAAGGGCTTTGAATTTTGCGTTAAAGGAGAAAAAAATTTACTGAGACGGGGTTCGATCACTATTAGTCACTAGATAGACTTAGCGGCGCTTCAAATTATATTTTAAGATAATATTATATTATTATTATTGAGGGTTTAAAGGTGATCCGATTGCTAAGTAGGTATTATTTCATATTATTTATAATAAAAATTAATAATAAAATGTATATGATATTTTTAGAGAATTTAAGTAATTTAATATATGTACAATTTAGGAGTCAGTGATTGAGTTTAGTATTTTAATGGGGGGTTTGTGGTACCTACCAAAAAGATGTATGAGACCAGATGAGCAGACTGATGATCCTCGAGAAAGAGATGTTTCAACTGTCAAGTGAAGATTTCCTTGATGGTCGCTAGTAAAAGCTAAAAGACAATTGCCTATAGAAGCTTGTTGTCGCACTGATAGCTTAGCGGCGCCGCATAGGCCTTTTATAAGCGCTCTCAAAGTGAGAGGCTCCGCCTCCTCGCAGGTCACGTAGGCACCCGATTCTCTGCCACGGGCATCAACCCCAGCCCCCAAAAATACAGGGCACGTCAACTCGTCTTAACAAATCAATCTTTTTTTTGTTTACAAATAATAATAAATATATAAGCCCAATAATAAATTCACGTAATAACACTGTGTAAGAATTTAGTACTTGCCGGACCGAGCATATTCAGTAATTTTTTGCCTTAGTTAAAAGCGATATTTTAATATTATTTTTAAAATTTTCCACCTAAAAATCCCAAGGCCTCCTAATTGTTACCAAGAATTTCTTTGATGGTCGCTAGTGAAATAAATAAGGGAACAACAATACAGCAACATGTATTAAAGAAGATTTTCTACTGTGAATTATATATTATTTTTAATTTTAAATTTTGATAAAAGGGTCGATTTTTATTTTCAGCCAGAATTAGATAAAAGTGAAATAAAAATTTAATTTATTTTTTGCTAACTATTTGACCCGCTCCGGCCATTAAGGCAAAAAAAAACTCTTCATAAAATATGATCTCCAAAAAATAATATATTGATTAGATTTTAGCCTTTCTAGCTTCATAGATTCCGGATAAAATAAACTGCAACGGATCGTTACTAGACTTTATCATTAATGTGTTTATACCTTTATTATTAATCACATATCACTGTGGATATTAAAGTCAAAGTTGATTTAAAATCCAGTATATATAGAAAAGAATTGATCGTTATTTTTTATTTTAAGTCGATTTATCCATGCTTTCAGCAATGGTTACAAATAATAATCGAAACGTCAAACATGCAATCTATTAGGTTGATGCATAATTATGGAACGTTTGTATTGGCGCGTTTTTCTTTAGCCAAAAATGGCGTTTTGTTTATTTTTTTATAAAAACAATCTTCTCTATTTATAGTTAATAAAAATGCGTGTCGAAAACCATATTCATACTCGTCATATTATGCTCTACCACTACGAGAAAGGATGGAAGGCAGCACAGTCATTTCGCGATCTCAACGAACTTTTTGGCGAAGGAACAATTACTGATAGTGCAGTACGGAAGTGGTTTGCCCGTTTCAAATCAGGTAACACTAGTTTGTAGGATAAAGAAGGAAGAGGTCGGCCATCGGATTTATGATCAGGCACTTTGACAGCCGTGGAAGAGATTGAAAGCCTTACAACACGAATGCTAGCTGTAGACTTCAATGTCGACCAATCAACGATCGCTAGACGAATTTTATTAATTAAATTATTTATTATATTTATATTTATTATATTTATTATATTTATTTGTTAAATTTTATTATTGTTTTTGCTGAATAAAAATATTTTTAAAAACCTTCCTTAATTATGCATCAACCTAATAGAATGGTTATTCCTTATTTATTAAATGATAATCTATCGCTATTTTTGATTTCAAGTCGAGAACGAGTGAGATGTGCGGTCATATAATACAATCTCGAAAGATACGGAAAGAACAGTGAAAAAAAGAGAAGATGAAAGAAAAAAGAGAGAGAAAATACCTGGAGAGGGTTGGAAAATTACTGGGGAATGGAAGCATGGGGCTAGAAATAATAGAATTCCTGAATCAAGTGGAAAAAAACACCAAAGCGAAAAACAAGAGATGCATCGAGAGTACCTAGATGATATCTTATGCGTAATGAAGTACAAAAAAAAAATAAAAAAATACAAATAGATTGGAATAAAGGGGATAAATTATCTCTAAATACTGTAAATGTAGTAAACTTTTATATTGAAAATTATGTACCTAAGCCCAAATAGAGCATATACCAAAAGAATCATTAAATACTAAATATTTTACATACATACATACATACATACATACATAACTCGTGGCGGTTGATGACTTTTCAACTAGAGGATGCTGTCCAAAAAAGTAGGGTACCTTCATTTTTTTGAAATTTTATTTTAATCATTGCTTTTTTTTGCAAATTTCATCACTTCTCTTTATTTTTCAGATTTAACATTAGATTTTTTTCTAATTTCGCCCCAAACGGATACTGCTTTATGTGAGTGAGGGTAGAAGTCAGAAATTAATTCCTATCACTTAAACTTCATAGTCCCTGAGTTGGAAATCAAACATCTTCCTCAGCCTGTCCTATAAGAAAATATTAAATTTCTCCTAATTCTATTGCTATAAGTTGTCTTATAGTTGCTCTTAGTTATTTCCGATCTTATATACATATATTGAGAGTTCTTAAAAATGGATTAGTCTGAAAATTCTCGAATCATCTTTATTTATTCCTTTTTTGTATTATTTCTATTTAAATAGTTCCTCATTGAGAACAATTTTTATTCAACCAAAACTCGTCTGGACTTGTCTTTGACATGCATGAACTGGAAAAACAGGCAGGGACTTCAAACCTTCTATCCGCGCCTCTTTTCGGGAAAATCATTCATTTTAATTGCCCCTTGAAACTAAGCAAAAATTTTATTTCATTTCGAGAATCAATATACTTTTATAGAAATATTTGAAATAATGGATAATAATTTGAAAATTTAAAGATCCTCCTGAAATTTTGAAGTCGATATTTATGAAAATGCTCTAAATGTTTGAAATTTTAGGGATGCCACAAACGTTCATACACCGCACTCAACTGATACATCCCCACATACTAAATGAAAAAGTTTCCATTTTTGACCTCTGAACGAGACAACCAAGCAATTTTTATCATAACCGTCAGGCCTAAAATTCAACACGATTGAATACTACAATTTGTGACTTTGGTTGAGACCATGGGTTCTGTAGTGTTTATTTCAGGACCTTTTGAAATCGAGCTTGCTGCGAAACCGAATACAATACTTCATCTGTTTAGCATAAATAAAATGAAAATGAAAAAAATCAGAAAAACAACTAATGAGTAGTTTATATGGAGAGCTATTGAAAGATTAGTTAGCTAAAATTTAATTGAAATGTTTGTTATATTGACTCTTGAAAGGTTGTAGTAAAATATTTGGCATATACATTTTTATTTTTATTAATAAGTTATCTGATGAGAATGTATTACCATATTAGAAAAATTTTCAGATAGTAAAAAGTTATCAGGTTTCTCAAATCTTTCATGAAAATCGTTAGAAAAAATAGAAATTATTATTATTTTTTTTTTATTATTATTATTATTTTGTTTATTTTTCTTTTTCTTTTTACATAGCTGCCGGGGTATTTACCCAAGGCAAAAATTTATGTACAAATAATAATATTAAGAAGCCATCCCAAGTTAAAACCAACACCTTTAAGTCAGGTTTGACTGTTTATTTTTAAGTATCTACCCTTAGACCATGAAATATATAGACACGCCCTCTGCTACTCTCCACACAGAGTGAAGTGAGGCCAACATCGCCTACAGATGACGTCACGTTCTCGCATAAATATTTTGGTTATATTAATTTAATATTAATTTGCGATTATTGGAATCCAAAATAAATAATCTAAACTACGATAAATTTATCTCAATGTATAATAATTCCTATAGTGGCCATGCTATTTCTGGGTGTTCCTACCTACAGATGACGTCAAGTTCTATAGGAGATGTTGGTCTCACCAAATCGACACCAGGGCGTGTCTATATATTTCATGGTCTAAGTATCTACCTAATAAGTGTCGAAATATAGAAAATATAATATACATATATTATTAAATATTATAACTATACAAAAGATTAATCTTTTAATCCTAATTAGAATAAATTATTATTTAGCTATTAAATTATTATTAATCCTATACCCAAATAGGAAACATTAAAAAAATACACTTTAGGAAATTAGATTATTTAAATATTAATTTTTACAGTAATAAATAATTAATATATCTATTCAGGGAATCAGTAATCATAATTGAGATATTTTTTAATCTGCGCTTTCTCTTTTCCATAGGTAATATTTTATTTAAATAAAAATAAATAATACCCTTCTAAGATACTATCACATACAATTTCCAACCTTAATCAACGGTCACATTAGAAACAAATAGAATCAAATGAGTCGTCAATTAATTTATTCCTATTTTATCTAGGACTGAAATTCTTCTATACAGTAAAATCCCGATATTTCGTATCCCGATATATCGTATATCCCGACAAATCATAAGAAAGTGCTGGTCCCTTGGAAAAATCTCGTTAATTCATATAAAACAATGAATTTTAATCCCCTTGGTTTAATGTATTTTTTCCTCTCCAAGATCGACAAAACGTCTCATAATTCGTATTTTTCTGTTGAATTAGTGTCGTGTTTTGAGAAAATCTCGTTAATTCGTATAAAACCAATCTCCTGGGTATAATCTATTTTTTCCCTTCCTACATCGTTAAAACGTCTTATAATTTGTATTTTACCGTTGAATTAGAAGATTTCGTTTGTTTACACTGGATGTTGATTACTCATGTTGAGAATTGTTCGATTAAAACTTTCGATATATCGTATTTTTAATTTTTACCCTCGATATATCATAATCTCGATATAGCGAATATGTTGATATATCGTACTTATCCTTTGTCCCCCTGAAGATACAAAATATCGGGATTCTACTGGATTACCATTTTTTTCCAGATTCTTAGTGTAGGCAATTTTCTAAGACCCAAGTTAATATTTTATAACTCCTCATTACTCATTATGCCAAAAATTTCAAAATCTATATCTTCTTTCCTGGTCACAAAAAACAATTCTGACTTTTTGTAATTCTATTATAATTAAAGATTTAATGAATCATTCTCATTACTCATATGATTGTCTACGGCATAATACAAAAGAGAAACCTAGAAATAAGTCATTTTATCTAATTTAAAATATTTTTTATAATTAACAAATATAATCTCAAGTGATTTATAGATACAATCAACTACCAAATTAAAATGTTTAACAACCATTTGAAAGGTTTCGAGTCAAGTTTCTCAAACAAATTTGGATCCATGTTTTACTATTTGACTAGTTTTGTTTTCCTAGAGCCCTCACTTTCAAACAGAAGCTGATATTTTTCTTTGTCTCTTGAGTTTTTTTTACTGGTTTAACTTCTCAAAATATCATAAATGAACAGTAAATAATCTTTAAGAAAATGGTTCAGTATCATGAATTATAATGAAAAAACACAAATCACAGCATTTTTATAAGGAGATTACCTTGGTCTCAAATGAGAGAGATTATTTCGAAATCCTTTTTCAACAAAAGAATCGACTAACTCTTTACAGAAGATAATCTGATTTTAAAAAGTCTCTTTTAGCTTTTTATTATTATTAAATTATTATTATATATTAAGTGTATGTTTCAAGTGTTTTCTTATTGTTCAGTTTTTTTGTTTAAGTTAAATTCTGTTGAATTAATTGATTTATACTTCTAGAAAAAAATGTCTTTGATCTTTAGAAGTTATAAGTTTATTTAAATGGGATAAGAAATTGAAATATTATAGATATATTTAAGAAATTTATCTATTGTGATTCTAGGGAGGTGAGGTGAAACCTTTTTAGAAGGCAGGAATCATCCGATAAGGATGGAATAATAATTAATATGAAAAGATTGGGGGGGCTGTAAAAAGTCAATAACATCCGTAATTTTGGACTTACTCATTCGAAAACCAACCGGACCACATATTGCTTTCTTAGAAAAATCACGAAATTATCTTCTACCGAATTCGAGCCGTTTGGGATAATTTTTATTACAGTTATTATTAATATGTTTTTACCTTTATTATTAATCAGATATCACTGGCTATTAAAGTCAAAGTTGACTTAAAATCTAGTATAGACAAGAATTGATCGTTATTTTTTATTTTAAGCCGATTTATGCATGTTTTCAGAAATGGTTACAAATAATAATCAAAACGTCAAACATGCAATGCAGAATGGTTATTCCTCATATATTAGATGATAATCTATCGCTATTTTTGATTTCAAGTTGAGAGCGAGCGAGACGTCCAGAGCGAAATGTGTGATAATCTGGTAATATTATACAATCTCGGAAGTTCCAGAAAGAGCAGTGAAAAAAGAGAAGAAGATGAAAGAAAGAGAGAGAGAGAGAGAGAGAGAATATCTGGAGAGGGTTGGAAAATTACTGAAGAAGGGAAGCATGGGGCTAGAAATAATAGAATTCCTAAAACAAGTGGAAAAAACACCAAAAGCGAAAAACAAGAGATGCATGGAGAGTACCTAGATGATATCTTATGGGGAATGAAGTAAAAAAAAAGGAAAAAATGTAAATAGATTGGAATAAAGGGGTTAAATTATCTGTAAATACTGTAAATGTAGTAAACTTTTATAATGAAAAGTAGTACCTAAAGCCTGAATAGAGCATGTACCAAAAGAATCAATAAATAATAAATATATTACATACATACTTACATACCGATACATACGAATGGCGGTTGGTGACTTTTTAACCAGGGATGATAAAAAGTAGGTACCCTTCATTTTTTGAAATTTTATTTTAATCTTTGCTTTTTTTGCAAATTTAATCACTTTTGCTATTTTTCAAATTTAACAATAGATTTTTTTGAAATTTCGCACTAAACGAATACTGCTTTTTGTGAGTGAGGGTAGGAGTCAGAAATTAATTCATGTGACTTAAACTGCATAGTCCCTGAGTTGGAAATCAAACATCTTCCTCAGCCAGACTACAGAAGAGTTAGAAAGGTTGTAATCATTCTTTTGGGGACGCAAGTGCCAAAAATCAGTCTGGCCCAATGACTATCGTTCGAGACCAAACAAATTTGACATAAGAATACGCGCAAATATCATAATCAAATATTCCATAAATAACAAACTTTAGGGTCAAGGGATTCCAAATTAAATAAATGGTTGAACGTTTTGAATTTTGACAAATTTTAAAACTCGAATGGCAATATAATGATTATTCCCGGAAATGAATTTAAAAGTCCATATTACCAAGAGAAGTAGATTCAGCTTTCTTCAAAAAAAATCTTTGCTTCCCCCACCCCTATTGAAATACAACTCTTCTGACATGTAATACAAACTATCCATAATAGCTCGGATTCAGTAGAAGAAAATCTGGTGATTTTTCCAAGAAAGTTGAATCCACTTATCTCGATTATTTTAATTTTTATAAAAGTAAAGCTTTACAGATGATACCTATAAACTATAGGATCACCATAAAAATGCCGTTGACTTTGGGTAAATTGGGATAATATTTTCTAAAAATAGTTTCCTTTTATCAATTGTGACATCTCTACCTCTAAGCATCTTTCTATAGAAACAATTGGAAAAATAAATAAATATTATATGTAGGCACAATAAATATATTTACATGTAACAAATTTTATTTCATAATATTATTTCAAAAATGAAGTTTTAAGTAAATATTATAAAAATAAAACTTTTTTGAAATTAATAAATTATCACTTCCAATTCAATAATTTGAAAATATTTGTTAATAGGAGGAACTTTTTTATGTAGTAATCTTTACAAATTAAAATGTAAATATTATGATTAAACTATTAGGAACTTATGATTAAAAAAAGGCCTAGATGCTAGATAGAATGCAGAAAGCAAATATTAGATATCATTGATAGTGAACGAGGAGGGAGGGGACCTCAAGGTGTTTGTTTTGGACTCCATTTTCGGCAAGGCTAGTCATAGGGACTGAATAGGTAAGCAAAAGAGCAATAGAGCAATGTCCTCCTGTCCTCGGAGATGGATTATTACCAATAGAACAGAACGTAAACAACCCATCTACTGGTATGGTCGCCTGGCGACTTGTTTCAGAGAAAGTTTCCCTTCTCTTTTTATCTTTTTATAGCTTCAAATCACCTGATAATTCGTAGAAAGAGAGAAAGATCCTCTCTTTAACCTAATGAAAAATAGAGCATTTGGATTGATTGATTCCATTTTAATTGATAAATATATTCAATAAGAATTGTACTATTTAAAAAAATGAATGAAGTCGACATTTACTATTTTGTTAATTTAGATTTCGTAATTTCTTTATTATAAATAATCAGATAAAAATTTAGTTATTCATAAATAATGTATTTTAATTGCTTATCAATCACTTATTGAATTTGCTACAAATGGAGTTTTCACTAATAGCGTGTCTAGTAATTCATTTTTTTTTTTTTTTGACAAATTAAAACTTATTTCAAATATACTAGTAGGTGTCACAATAAAATTTATCTCTATAAAAATGATCTCTTTTAAATAAAACAAGATCTGTATGTAGCTAAAATCTTTTAATAACTAATTTTTTAGAACCAACACCTAACTCCTTAAAAGTTACTAATTTTTTCTTGTACTTTATTTTATATGTGTTTGTTTTTTATAATTTCTACGATTCTCTGCGGTAGTTTCCCTCATTTGAGCAGTAAAAATTACAGTCTATATGAAGGTACACGTAATCATTCTATAAGAAAATAGGATTTCAATTAAGAATTTTGTAGTTTAAATGAAATGTTATGAAAACATTCAGTTTCTTCTGGGGCAGCGAGTCGACTAGAAATGACAAAAGGGTTTAATTTTTTTCTCATCACATATTCAATTAAATCTATTGAAATTTCATATCTATGAAATATTTTCTTTTATCTTTTATATCGAATAGTTTTTATTATAATTTTTGCATTTAAAGGAGAGTTTATTCAAAGCTGAACTTTAAATAATTTTTAAAAATATGAAATTAACAAATATTATAAAACAATCGATTATTAATAATTATATTCAATTTTGAATGAAATTGATTGATTAGTTTTTAAGAAAATGTTAAAAAGCTAGAAAACCGTAACAAATTACTCGCTGATGCCGGGTGACTAGCGACCAGCCTCTTGATAAAACAGGAAAAATAATTATTTTATCTGAAAGAAAACGATCTTATTTTATTGATTTTATTAATCTGAAGGTTCACAGTATGTCTATTATATAAGAAAATAGCATTGTGATTAAGAATTTTCTAGTTTAAAAGAAATTGTATGAAAAGATTCAATTTCTTCTCTCCGAGAACGAATCAACTAGAAATGGCAAAAAGTTTTATTTTTTTCTCATTGAACATTTATTCAAATATAATGAAATTTCATATCGGTGTGTTATTACCTTTTATCTTTTATAAGGAATAATTGTTATTATGAAATTTGTCATTTTAAAAGGGTAGTTTATTTGAAGTCCAATTCGAAAAAACGCTAATAACTCCATTGAAAATATTTTTAAAAATATGAAATTAATAGATATTATAAAACACTTAATTATTAATAATTTGCTTCAATTTTGAACGAAATCGATACAGTACTTTTTGAGAAAATGGTCAAAAACCATATGAACCGTCAAAAAACGATTTTTTTTGAAAGCACGAGATGCCTTTGACAAAAGTTTAAAAAGTCATATGAAACGAAACATTGACTTGTGACATGGAGGTGAATTTTAAAATGTTTATAAAACGGCCTTTCATAGACGGTTTTCGGCGTTTTTGAGGATTTTTTCAAAAAGTACTTTAATCGATTTCGTTAAAAATTAAAGCAAATTATTAGTAATTAATTGTTTTATAATATCTATTAATTTTATATTTAAAAAAAATTTCAATGGAGTTATTAGCGTTTTTCGAATTGGACTTCAAATAAACTAACCTTTAAAATGCTAATTTCATAATAACAATTATTTCCTATAAAAGATAAAAGGTAACACACCGATATGAAATTTCAATAGATTTGAATAAATATTTAATGAGAAAAAAATGAAACTTTTTACCACTTCTAGTTGATTCGTTCCCGGAGAGAAGAAATTGAATCTTTCATGCAATTTCTTTTAAACCCTAAAATTCTTAATCAAAATGCTATTTTCTTATATAATAGACATACTGTGAACCTTCAAGTTAGATGAAATCGATAAAATAAGATCGATTACTTTCTAATTTATAATTATTTTGGTCTGTTCTATCTTGAGGATGTCTCGCCATCAGACGACACCTTATTTGTCATTGATTCATTAAGTATACTCACTCTACATTATTGAAATATTTTTTATTTTTTAACTCGTAAACTATTGATTTTAGACATTTCACTCACACTAACTTTTCTGTTTTAAATTAAATCTTCTTTAATAAGGTCATTATATAAATTTGTCTGCCTCATAGGATTAGGCAGTAATGGTGAAATTTAAGTGGAAAAATAGATAAATACTGCTCTAACGCCATAGATATTCAACATATAAAAAACTCTATTAAAGGATCATTTTTGATATTTAAATTTCCTAACAGACAGTTCATTATCTACAATTAGCTCCAAAATAAATTTTTTTGCCATTTCTATAGTTGATTCGCTCCCGGGAGAAGAAATTGAATCTTTTCATACAATTTCTTTTAAACTAGAAAATTCTTAATAAAAATGCTATTTTCTTATACAATAGACATACTGTGAACCTTCAGATTGATAAAATCTATAAAATAAGATAGTTTTCTTTTTGATATATAATTATTTTGGTTTTTTTCTATCGAGACGTGATTGGGACTTCTCTTGACATTAAGGACACATTATTTGTTATAAATTCATTAAGTCCATTCACTTTAAACTATTGAATATCTCTTAACATATTAAAATTTAATATATTTAAATTTATGATTTTATAATATAAAAAATAAATAAATAAAATAATTAAAATAATCTGAGCTGTTATGGATAATTTTTATTATGAGTCAGAAGGGGTTGTATTTGCTTATTGGTTAATTAGAAGATTATCATAAGGATAAATTATTGAGGCCGTCATCTGCTTGATGCAAATAAACATATATTATCTAAATCTAATTATAATTTGTTAAAGACTATAGTTATCAAGATTTAACCTTCATCATCAGTTTTTATTTTAATTAGAAATATTAAATGTTTTTTCTCCTGGGTTCAAATATCTCATTAGATGTATTCATTTGTGAGATGATCAGCTTAGAAAGATTCATTAGATGTAGGTAATTGTAATAGTAAATTACAATTACCTACATCTAATGAATCTTTCTCCTCTTTCTTTTAGAACTCGAGAGATATCTTTTGACTTAGGTGAAAATTTGACACGACCTTGAATATTAAAAAACAGGATGGATTTTAATTGAAAATAAATCTAACATTGAAACTTCTCTTCTGAAAGAGACATGTAATCTGAAATTTCACAATATAATGTGTAGGCTTTAATTTATGCAGTATGCGCAGTATTTAGTTAAATGTTTTGGAGTTATATGTGCAGTATGAGACAGTTTCACGATATCTTCAAATTAATGTGTAAGTATGTCAATTTGTATAAAACTACATTTTTTTATATTTTTATTTTATTTTTACGGATATTGAAACAATTTAGTTTTAAAAATAGCAAGGCCCTGATAGATTTTCCGTTTAATGGGACTTTCAGAGACGGTTAGTTATCCGTACAGTATCATAAAGAGAAACAAAGAGGTTTTCCTCTGCTTGATGCTTTATGAATCAACAACTCTGCTAGTCTCGGCAAAACAAAAACTTTTCAATTAAATCGTACAGTCTCACTTCATTTGAAATCGGAGGAGTACATATTTTCATTCTTTTTTGAACTACATCATTTTCCACAACTACAATTATATTCATATAAAATCGCAATCATAGTGGGAAAGAGAGGGCGATATAATGCTTTCGCTCTCTCTTCTAACTTTATTAGCAAATAAACTGTAAACAAGCTTAATAATTAAAAGATGCCATTGAAGGATATTTTTGTGTTTTTAATAATATAAATAAATAAATAAACTCAATTTGGCCAAGAAGTCAACCATTAGATAGTATCAGTACTCAATTGCTCTAAAATTGCTCGTTTTGCTTATTTCCAATTACAAATATTTAATAGAACGAGTCGAGACAAGCATGGACAAGTTGAGACGAGCAGATTAGATTGCAAAAAATGTTTGCTCGAATATTTCGAATTTATTCATTTTCTCTGATGAAAAAATATCAATTAAGTAAAAAAAAATATTGATACCTATATGAGATACAAAATATCTTTTCATTTGGTATAAATGGTTTTAGTTATACATAATGAGCTGAAAATTGGTACATCAAATATGTTACAATGCACGAAATTTTAGATTTTTTTAACCGACTTCAAAAAAGGAGGAGGTTCTCTATTCGACTGATTTTTTTTTTTTTTTTTGTGCCTATGTTACCTCATATCTCCGCCAATTGTGAACCGATTTTGAAATTTTTTTTTGCATTGGGTCCAGTCTACCTTCCGATTGGTCTCATTTTTTATTTATAGGTATTAGACCTTTTTTGTTAGGTTTGTTCAGGACTAACTTCTTTGTTTATGAACCGATTTCGATGATTCTTTTTTATTGGAAAGGGGTATCTTAGGGATGGTGCCATATTAATTTGGTCAAGTTCTAATGATATGATCACTATTAATAACATCACTAAAAAGAGAAAAATAAAAATAATTTTTAAGAAAAAAAAATGCAACAAATAAAATACACTAAAGTCGGTGCCAAACAGATACCTTTTATGAATCGCACTCGACGGATCTTACTTAGTACGTTTGGTTGGTACGCTCGCTTATAGGTATAGTTTATTTGGCACCCACTTCAAAAAGTAATTTCATGTTAATATTTCGTAGTTTAGTTGTAACTAAATAAGATAATAATTATTTTATACCTTTTAGTGTATTTTATTTGTTGCATTAAATTTTTTGAAGTCGGTTTTATTTTTTTCTTAAAAATTATTTTTCATGAAAACGTTTCATGAAAGTACAAATTCCAATCTTGAAAGATTTTAGTTAATGAGCTGAAAATTGGTACGCAACTATGTTACAATGCACCAAATTTTAGCTATATATCTGAAAATCTTTCCCGAGAATATGAATTGTCAATATAGAATGGTTTTATTTAATAAACTGAAACTTGGTACGCAATTATGAATTTTTTGCATTTGGATGCGCTAAATTTTAGCTTTATATTTGAAAACGTTTCATGTGAGTATAAAATGCCAATCTTAAATAATTTTATCTAATGAAACTAGATTCGATCAAATTTATTATTATCTTTTGAGTTTTTATTTAATATTTCAAATAGAGTCATGGTCGTTCTGTTTGATATAATCTATTCATTTACTAGCAAGTAATTAATGAAATGTAATTACTAACTAATATCAAGGTATGTTTTCAAAAAAAGTAATTGATATTTTGATATGTAAAATAAAAGAACTAAAAAAGAACCAAGTACATTTGTACAAGGGCATCAAAAATTATTGTAATACAATTGAATATAATTATATTATATAATATAATTATTACATTAAAATAAACTCTTCTTAGAAAATAAATAGTACCCACTGTACAATGTCAAGGACGAAGTGGACTGCACGTAGGCTAGTTTCCGTAAGGATTCGCCGCCTGTTATCTGGAATCGAGAATGGGAGCGAGATAAAAGTGTAAACAAAAACAACCAATTTATTTAAAGCGATAATAGTCTTGTTATTTTTCTTTGAGAAATAGCCTACGTGAAGAGTTTCAGACATACAATAACGTATAGAGGTCTCTCAGGGAGGTAGGTGAGACAAACTCGTTAGAGAATAGGATATTGTGTAAATGTTTAATAAATAAGTACTCTTTTTAACAAATATACATGAAATGGAGCCTTCCACGTACATTCACAATCCACCTCACTATTGTATATTAAAATTTAAAAATTTATATTCGTTTATAATTTCAATTATTTTTAATATTTTCTACTATATATAATGGAGAAATATTGTAATTTAAAGTAAAAAAATAAGCTGACGTGTTCAGATGTGGCCATCCACTTGACTTTACCATACAACCTGGCCCCTCCTTATATTTAATATTTATTCAAATTATTTATATTCATGTAGGGGGGGGGTTAGTTTTTGCATTTTTATACTTCTGGTGTCCCACTGATTATGTATACAAAATTTGGTTGAGTTTGGTAAATGGCCAAGATTTTCATTTTTTGACCCCCCCCCCCTATGGGCGTGTTAATTTTTGTAATTTTAGACTTCTGGGGGTCCACTGATTATGTATACAAAATTTAGTTGTGTTTGCTCAAATGGCCTAGATTTTTAATTTTTAACCCCCCTCCACCCCATAATTTTAGGTCGATATGCACCAAAATCTACACTAATTTAATTTACACTTTGATCTCAAAAATATATTTTTTTTTAATTTTGATTACTTAAATCAGGGGTGTCCAACCTTTTGGCTTACATGGGCCACATTTGAAGTAAAAACTAATGCCTCGGGCCTCATATAAGATTTACTAATTCCATTGATATTTGTTAATTAAAAAAAATAGTTAATAATGTAGAATAATGATATCCACTAAGACAAAAAAAGCAAAAATATCATAGTATAATAATCATTGAGTTCTTTTCCTTCAGGATTTTGTTTTTAAATCATTTATCTACTTCTATTAGCAATTTGAAGTCTTTAAGAAATATATCGAGTTTAATTATTTCTTAATATTTCCAATTGAATTAATTGAATGTTTTCTCTATATACATATAATAATGAGTATCCAATTAGTCCAAGTGCAATAGTCAAAAGCCCATTCCTAGAATAATAGAAATTAAGAAATTAACTTCTACTAGTCTAAAACAGGTCTGGACTTAAATTTTGGCCTTGCCTTAGCTGCTATAAAGGAAGAGATTGATCATTCTATCAGAGCACTTTTTAGTAATTTTTCTAGATTAATTATTTTTAATTACTGAAATGATAAATATATAAAAAAATGGAAATATGAGATGAAAAATAATTTTCAATTATTCTAAACTTGGTTATTTTGTCACCTGATAGTTGAGCTTATAATTTTGCTTTTAGAGAATTTTATTCTCTAAAATAGCTTTAGTATTTATAATAGTATATTTCTAAAAAGTGAATAATTATTGTGAAGCAAAGAAGAAGTTTTGTTTCTGGGTAGATAATTTTTATGAAATTTTAATAAAGAGACATTAATAAATATTTCTTTCACTTCAATGCCTGATTGCAATGCCATACATTCAATCAGAAAGATTGCAGTTAAATATTTAAAACTAATAAAAATGGTTCAAAATATGCCAAAATTGTGATTATTTTTTTGGAATTCTCGATATATTTTTTCAAATTCAAAATTGAAAATCTATCTTTTATTCTTTGAAACCTTTTAGGGAGATTTTCTAATTTATTATTATTTTAGGTCAATATCTATCTTTTCCAGTAATTGGATAAAAATCTCCATGTTTTAAGGAAATTTATAATTTTATGTCGGGCCGCATTAATTGGTGTGGTGGGCCGCAGGTTGGACATGCCTGACTTAAATCTTATCAATATCATAGGCAACTTTCTAAACTAGGTATATTAGAAAATAATTAAAGTCATAACAGTGAAAATTTAATAAAATTTATTATGATAATAAATAAATTCCTTAAAGATGAAAATCATGGATTAATCTTAAATAAATCGCCTTTTCTTTATATTAGATGTTTTTACAGCTGCTAACATTAGACTAGAACTTATACAAAAACTGGGTTATGTATATTTTTTTATATACATATATAATCATGGGCGTTCGCAGAAGGCAACATACCCCCTGGGATCGAATAAAAATTCTGTATCAACCCTGACTTCTGGACTGACCTCACTAAACTATGTTTATTGTACCGTATGTGATGTTGTATTTTAAGCACTACCGCATTAGTGTATTCTATTCGTTAAAAAATACTCAAAAAATTAAATATTTAAATAAAAATTTTAAAATGTAATTATTTGTCTCCAAGCTTTGCCCCCCACCCCCACCCCCTCCCCGCCTAAAATTTTTTCTGCAGATTCTCCTGTATATAATGATATTATATTAATTTTGTTAAGGAAGTTTTTGTGTGGGTTCTTGGTGAAACATTTTAAATAAAGTAAAGAAAATTTTGAAATTTTTTTTAGAAACTTTTTAAAATTTAAAATATAAAATACTAGGTAGGTTTTACATAAATATTTTTCTAGTTTCAAAAAATTTCAAAATTTTCTTTACGATATCATATTAATACAAGAAGATGTTACAAAAACGTGCAATCTCTATAGACCGGGGTGGGCCTTGTATTGTGAAAAGAATCAGAAGAAATCATTATCAGAAATCTTTATTAATCATTCAGAAAGAATCAGAGATGGTCGGAGTTGAAGGTAGGTATATGTGAATGCGGGTTTTGAAAGACTGAAGGTTATATCGTCGGAAAGCAATTTGGGGAAGTTCCAGTCTCTAGAAGTCAAAGGTGTTTAACTTTTTGACAATGGCTACCTAAATTAATATTAGTTTTAAAAATAATATTTTCTAAATTATTTTATTATCATATCTAAATTAACAAATTCTTTAAACAATTATTTATTAAAAAAGATTACAGATTTCTAAGAATCAAAGAAGAACAATAAGTGATGAAAAATATTGATAATAAAAATATTATAGTCATTCTTTCACTGGACTATTAGGAAAGTTTGTAATCCAGTTGGTGCAAACAAGAAACAAGGATATTTTTGCTGCCCTACACAAAAAATATAGTCTATTTAATTTAAGAATTTCTTGTCCCACAAATGATATAATAATTTTACGAAAAAAATTGAAAACTTCTACTGTTCTCTATTGTTCTATTCTTTGGGAGGTATCCCCCAAACCAAAAAAGGGAGAGGGGCAAGTAACGTTTCAACTTATATTAAAAAATCCGTTTATATAAAATTTAACTTTTATTATAATGTTTAGACGTTGAGTTTTGAGCTCTTCAGAAGCACTCCTAGGTTTTAAAGCGTTAAAAGACGTAATATACTGAAGGTGAAAATTTTTTCAAGAAAAGTGACTTGGCCTCAAAACCCACCTTTAAACAAAGCCAAAAATTGTAGAACTTATTACGACTCATAAAATATGTTTTAATTTTTATTTTCATATATCAAAGCGCACAGCGTGCGCAGGCCAAGTTCGAACATTAGCTTGGTCGTACACCTGTTATTTTACACGAACCATTTCGAGCCAGTTACGACCTCCCTGCAACTCGGAACTCAAGTGAGATACAGAGCTGAAATTATTCACATGTAATTATGTAATCCATCTTGAGGTGAGTACCAAATATCAAAAATATAGCTTAAATGGATTCTGAGAAAATAGCTAATCTTGGCACTCACTCACTCACCCACTAACAGGTCATCAAAACCTATAGTGTACTTCTCATCATTCCAGCATCATGAAAGTTCGCCTGCTAGTAGAGTTTGGGAAACAAACAAAGGAAAAATTCCAAAAATCCAAACTTTTTATCTTTCAACCCCTTCAAAATGGGGTGAGGTCAAAAATGAAAATTCTAGCCTGTTGCACCAAACTCAACCAAATTTTGTATACATATTCTCTGGGCCTAGTGAAGGCTAGAAATGGAAAAACTAACCACCCAAAATGGGGGGGGGTCAAAAATAAAAATTCTAGCCCTTTGGACCAACGGCCTTCCTCATAGCTTACAAAAAGCAGAGAAATCTAAACAAAAACATTCTGTGTAAAAACTGGCCAAGTTTGAAAAAGTAGTGAAATCTAGTGTGCAGCCAAGTTAAATTCACCAAGAATATTTAAGTTGAGAAAGTACATAGATCTCTCAACTTATTCTTTGCGAATTTAACTTGGCTGCACGCTAGATTTCTATACTTTTTCGAACTTGGCCAGTTTTTTCACAGAATGTTTTGGATTAGATATCAATTTCATAATATAATAATTGATATTTGTAGAAGTACTGCATTTCTCTGTTGAGTACCTAAGAATACATACATATTTAGAATTTAAAAAGGATTGAGACGAATAATTCCCTAAGTTCATAATCAGATATTATTATCTATTCTGTTGTGTTATCATTCTTTTAAAATTTTGCATATGAATAAGATTAATAAGAAAATCTCGTAGTTAGGCTTTTATACTGTTATAGATATCGTGAAAATGTTTAAATATGTCAAAGTGATAAAAATAAATCTTAATTTTAAATTGTTTAAGTGTAAAAATGAAACTTTATTACATTATTGAATGTTGACATAAAAAATCGATATTACTGATTTGTTACTCAACTGGTTTTTATTCATCAATGCTGATGCGCTCTGAAATATAAATAATTAATGTGAGAAAAAAAGAAAAAATATAATTTACTTAGATTTTGATATATTATTATTAAATACCATTGAAATAGTTTTCCAGGCTTAGCCTGAAAGGTTTATTAGAATTCTTAAAAGTTCTAAATTGACGCCCTGGGTCATCCAAAAGGTAGACCAAAAGAAACTTTCAGAACCGAAGATTTGTTTCGAATTTGATCAGGCATTGTATATAAAAGGAAATGAGTATAATTATGGCAAGTAAGAACTTCAACCACAAGGTAGACAACTTTATTTTTGTTAAATAAATTTGCAAATTGCATTGAATTATAATTGACAAGATATTTTCTTGAGAAAAAGTGTTACGTGGTGGCAATCTTGACTTAGAGAAGTTTTTTCTTCTAATTTTTAAAAAGAACATTTCAATTTGACTTTGATCAATTTCAGTATCGTAGAAATTGAAGATTTGTAAAGCATTTGATTTGGGACTACCTAATTGTTCTTTCTCAAGAATGACATTTTACGAAATTATTGGAATGAAATTTTAAGAGATATTTTATATGTATTACATTTCCATGGATTTACATTTAGTTTCAACTAGATGCATAATAGGCCTCGTCCCTGATTATTATTATTATTATCTTTTTTATCTTTTTTTAATAGTTACTAGACAATAACATAAGTTGTGATTTAATGTAATCAGATATATTCAATGTACCTACTTATTGTATGTAGTGTTTAGAGAAAATCAATTAAATCAATTAAAATTTTTTTAAAAATATGAGTTATATGTATTTATAAGAATGTTGACTCGCAGGTCTGATAACAAACTATTATATATATATATATATTGCAGTAAAACCCCATTTTTTATTAGAAACGCGTTCTTACTATGAATTTTTATAATTTTTCTAACTAATATAACAAAGAATAATTGCCATATCAATGAGAATTGTGTTCTTACTAATTAAAACGCGTTTCATTGAAACCTTTGTGGCAACTAGAATTTACTGATGTTGGTTAAGTTTGGTCCAAAGGTCTAGAATCTTTATTTTTGACCTTCCGCCTCATTTTGGATGTTTATTTTCAAAAAATTTTAAACGAAAATGTCAAAAATTTGAAGCAATGTTGTAGAAGTTGTAATTTTTGACATTTTCTTTTAAAATTTTTTGAAAATAAACACCCAAAATGAAGCGGATGGTCAAAAATGAAGATTCAAGACATTTAGACCAAACTCAACCAACATCAATAAATTCTAGTTGCCACAAAAGTATTCAGTGAAACGCGTTTCATCTAGTAAGAACCCGTTTTTACTAAAACGGGTTTTCACTGCAATATATATATAAAGCCTGCAGCCATACAAACTTGTGTTGGATTTTTGTCTAACATTTGTTCTCTCAAGTGCTCACAATTTGATACAAGCCACCCTTGTATCCAAATTTCTAATTTTAATCCCAATAAATATAATCCAAAAATCATTTTTTTTTTAACCTTCCTATTTGAATTATAAAATTTATGTCTCTCTATAGGCCAAAAACACGGAGAAACTCTGGTATAACTTATTGTTAAAAACAAATAATATTCGCTAGCAATTTCTTAGTTGCATTATTTTTACTTTACCATACAGGATATGGTCAAGTATTGTAATCGTGCATGAAAAAAGTATTTTTTTTGCTTCTTTTTTTCGAAATATCTCAAAAACGGCTGAAACTATTTTTATTAAAAAAATTGGGCGAAACCATGGCATTTCGTTCTGCAAAAAAAGCTCTATATAGTAAACATAGAAAAAATTATATTTTTCGGGATAATAATTGTTTTGTCATAATGTCTATTAGTCTGTTAGTTTGTTATTCTGTTAGTACGTGAGTTACCAAATTTTTTGTGGAGGTAGGTCAAAAACTAGTCTGAATATCAAAACCAAATTTTACACGTAGTTTTGGTGCATTGAGATTAAGAGCTGATTAGATTTTGGTGCATATCGACCCAAAATTAAGGAGGATGGAGGAGAGGGGGTTAAAAATTAAAAATCTAGGCCATTTGAACAAACTCAACAAAATTTACTCAGTGGAACCCCAGAAGTCTAAAAATGCAAAAACTAACCGACCAAAATGGGGGGGGGGGCAAAAAATTAAAATATAGGCCATTGTACCAAACTCAACCAAATTTTGTATACATAATCCGTAGACCCCGAGAAGTCTTAAAATGCAAAAAATAACCACTAAAAATGGGGTGTGTAGGGTCAAAAAATTAAAATCTAGGCCCTTGTACCAAACTCAACCCAATTTTGTATAGATAATCAGTGGACTCCAAGAAATCTAAAAATGCAAAAACTAACCACGGAAAATGGGGGGGGGGGCAAAAAATGAATATATAAGTCCATGAACCAAATTCAACCAAATTTTGTATACATAATCAGTGGGCCCCAGTAATTTAAAAATGCAAAAACTAACCTCCCCCCTACATGATTATAAATAATTTTATTAAATATAAGAGAGGGGCCAGGTTGTATGGTAAAGTCAAGTGGATGGCCACATCAGAACGTGTCAATTTATTTATTTGTTGGATTTCTCCTGTTAGATAATATTATAGTACATTAAAACTTGTGTTCGAGGCCTTAAAATAAAAACATTCTTGATAATTTATTTTTTTATCACATGTCTTGAAAGGATAAAAAAATATGGGGAAGCTTCGCATGAGCCCTCGTCAAGGGTTTACGAGGCAAGCGAAGCCAAGGTGGCCTGGAATTAGGTGAGGAGTGAAAACGCGGCTTTGGTCACGTAGGCCTCTGCAGACCTCCAGACCTGGAGGGGCTTTGAGGTCGCTGCGCAGCCATCAGTCGCGACCGAAGCCCGACGCCGAGCCGCACGTCGGGTCCCATTGTCATCGCGTTGTGCAGTGACCAGTGTCATTCATTCATGTTCATGTTCATGTTCACCTATAGTGTTTAGTGCGGCCGCTCCGCTGTCTCTTCATACTGCCTTGGTTGGAGTGCAGGTCCACTCCTCGAGTAAAACTGAATATTTCAATCCATTTGATTATACATATACATATAATTTTAGAAATGTAAATTTAGGGAGGAAAATAAAGGGTTGAAATCGCATTTATTGATTTTTTTAATTACCTGGCCATTCATTTATTCCTTATTCCAGATTATCTAGTTCAATTTTTCAGACTAGCTAATCATCTTTTCTGCGACATCATGGATGGCCAACTCTGAAAAACGGCCTTTGGTGATGGCTTCTCCGCATTAAAAATATCAAAATAAGATATTTTAAAAGTTATTTGACACAATCTTGAAATAAATTATTTTAATTTATTTATATACCTAAATTAACTAGACATTTCCGGTCATAATTGGTTGACCCTTGGAAATAGTCAAGGGTGCCCCCCTCCCTCCCAGTTTTATGGGGTGACGATAAAGCGAGGTGGTTTTAGTGGGTAGGAATCGCATACTCTGCGGGTCCTCCAGTGTCTTTTTTGTGAAGATTTCCACCTACCTTCGAAGAAAAAAATCCCCCCTAGTTTCAAGAAAAGTACCCCTCTCCATTTTATTCACTTCTAAAGAATTAGAAGAGCTTTTTATTACCTTTTGTATAAGTTATAAGACTTGTTTAAATATGATAATCCATTTTGAAACAGAAATCAGATATTTTTACTAATTATTTATTTTCAAAAATTAAGACAATATTTCCTACTGAACATGTTCAAGTAGTGGTGCCAAAACTGTCTAGTAAATTTATATAAATATTGAAAAGTAAATTGAGTAATTCAAAATAGTATATAGCGAAGTTTGAAGAATATAAATTTTATATATACGAGTATAGTCAGTTAAGTTTTGGAAAAAAATAAAATAATTATAATAAGTTACTAGAATGTAGTTTTCAAATTTTTTGGGTCGCGAGTTGATTTTAGCTTTGGGTTAGTGTAAGATTTTGAAATATATATTTAAAAAAAATTAAACTCATATAAGAAAATAAAATCAACTTTTTAACTTTCACTATTTTTTAAGTAAAAGTAAAAACTAATCAAAATAATACAAAAAAAAGAAGATAGACGTAGGTATAAGAAAAATTCTTCCAAAATACGAAATGAGCATAACCTTCACAATACAAGACTATTATTAGAAATATACAAGGGCGGGCTGACCATGTGGAAAATTTCATAGGAGCCGTATACAATTTGGGCCGTTTTTCTAAATTATAAGTAATAATAATGAGTAGAAAAAAAGGCGTTTTTTTATTTATGGGATGGTCCGATAATAATTTTTTCCACACAAAATTTTAGGGCCAGTCCACAAATGGAAACAAATCAAGATTTTTGGTTTTTATAGTTTTTAATCAATATGATAATAATCAAAAACATGTTTTTTTTTATTTATTGCCCAAAGTGTGGGTCACGATAAGTTAATAGACTGGTTCTAAAAATTTGATTCTACTGTTTGAGCAGTGTTATAGTCTCTAATTGGTACATTTATATATATCATTAATTTTATAGAATTATTTTTAATTAATAAGTCCAAAACTTAAACAATCAAATATGTATATAATTTAGAGATAGATATCGTTTATTATTTATAACGATATCGTTTATTATTGTTAGTAATAATTACTTAGATAATAAATAAGCCTAAGACTTAATACTTTAAGTATTTTTTAAAATGAAATATTAAGCAGAGAGCAAGGGCAAAATGGAGATTTCAATGAAGTGGATTACAAGAGATTTGTTTCAACTTCAAGAGAGATTTAAGTAATGATTTTATTTTTTCCTCTCATTACTTATTACTTTTCATATATTTATATTGGACGAGAGAAATGAATAACTTTTGATAAAGTTTAGGGAAAGCGGTGTTATAACTTTTGAGTTGATGACTCTATCTACCGCTAGTTCCAGAGTAGGTAAATTTAAAAACAAATTATAAATAACATTATATACCATTTTAATTAAACTATTTATTTATTACACAGAAATGATCTGAGAGTTAGTGAATATTTCCTTTCGATTTCATCAATATAATTCTATATTTTATTGAAAAGTTTTTGTTTTGCCGAGAGTAGCAGAGTTGTTGATTCACAAAGATGAAGGCCAAGCCTTCGAAACTATAGTCTCAAACAAATAAATAATATATATATATACAGATATATCATTTCGATATATATGTGTGTATGTTTATTTGCATCAAGCAGAGGACAACCTCTTTGTATCTCTTTGTCTATATTTTATGCATTTCTAGTTAGAGTTAGAGTGAATATATAGGGAGAGTGGCGACACGTACAGTCATCCGCCGTTTCTAGTCGTTTTTTAAATTGAAGAATATTAGAAAATTTAAGAAAATTATTATTTAAACACATTCTTTACACAATTAGAGATTATTTAATTAAAAATAAAAGGTAATAATAATAATATTATCTTAAATTTCCTAATATTATTTAGCTTAAAGTACGACTCAAAATGGCGGATGGGCCTACGTGTCGCCACTGTCTCTATAGAGTCACTGTAGTTAGAGTCAGTCGATCATCACAAAAATTGCCGCCTGGCAGGTCGGCCATCGCTTCACCACAAAATCAGCAAAAAAATGAATGCAATCGCTTCTATGAAGGGTGATTTTTTCAACTAATAAATGGCTTTATCACCTTTGCTCATGTTCCTATCGTGTTATCGCTTTAAGAGTGGACAAAAGCCTAAAACAATTAAAAGCAAAAATTATGTCAAGCAATTAATTTATTATACATTATTTTCGAAATATTAAATAAAAAAAACCAACCGGACTTGATCCAGGGATCTTACACAGTCGACTCTGGCGTTTTATCCATATGTTAAAATTTGTTTAAAATACAAATAAGTACTTACCTAATACTTTTATTTGTTGATAAGGAAAACGGTTAATTTTAGACATATCAAAATCATTCTTCTTTTTCAAGAAAATAAACGAATTTATCCAATTTTTTCACACTTTTTCACATTTTTCAAGTGGTTTCAGATTTCTTTTAGCTACAAAAATATATAAAAATAGATATTAATATGATAGTAACTTTTATAAAAAAAACTGTTTTTCAAAAAGCCAAAATTATTCTAAAAATTAGTTGATGTAGCCATCCACATGACCCTCTCATATATTTAATAAAATATTTTATAATTATTTCGAAAGAATCCCCCTTCTTAATTTTGGGCCAATTAGCAATTAATATCTCTCTTTTTAATTATGAGACTATTTTATTAAAGATATCAGCTTTCTTCTATTTTTTTTTTTTGAAAATATTTTCGTTTTGATATTCACGCTAGTTTTTGAGCTAGAGCGTAGACAAAATTTGGTAACCTACTAACTATTGTAGGTACTAACAAACAGACATTTTAACAAAATAATATATATTTCGTGAAATATAATTTTTTCAATGTTCACTTATTGGGATATTTTGTTGACCAAAACGCCATGGTTTCGCTCATATTTTTTTATCAAAATAATTTCAGCCATTTTTGAAATATTTCGAAAATATGAAGCAAAATAAACTTTTTTTTTCATGCACGATTACAATACTTGACCATAGTAGTATGGTAAAGTAATAGGTACTGTGAAGACCTAGCGTAGCCACACCGTCATTTTAAATTGAATTAAATATAAAATAATTTTGAATAAATCTACTTAATGAGATCTTCTGAGGGATATGAATGATAAAAAAATATTTTATTTTATTTTTAACCTCCAAAAAATTCAGAATTCCCCTCTAAAAAAATATATAAATATATATTAATTCATTTAAATTTTAATAATATTTTTTATTTCGCGGAAAATAATTACCTACACATTTCTTGTAAATTTCAAGATTGTATCTATTTACGTTTCGTGTTCAATGCAGGTGGACAAATTTTACACTAATAGGTTGTCTTCTACTTAAAAAAGCAACAATTGTAAGTGTGACATTTGAAATACTACCTGTTTTTGATTATTCAAATAGTTTTCTCCGAGGGGTGAACCGCGATCTAATATGCTGTACACCTACTTCCACTTGTACTTTCAAATATTTCCAAATATTCTAAATATTTCCAAGTAATTCCAAGTAATTCCAAATATTTCCAAGTACTTCCAAATATTCCACGTACTTCCAAATATTTCCAAGTACTTTCAAATATTTTCACGTATTTCCAAATGTTTCCAAGTACTTCCAAAATACTTCCAAAGAGGAGTACACCTACTTCCAATCGTGGATCACCCCTCGGTTTTCTCTATTTCACATTTTGACTATTTTTTTTTTTTTTTATTAATTAAACTGTTTTCTTTACTAAATATATATATTTTACTATTACGAAAAAAATGCGACATCAGATTTATAATACTAGAATATGACACGATGTTTTCATAACGCATATATATCTGACACCGCTTCCTCGCTCCCTTCATAGGATTTAGTGGAATTTTCCATCCCAAGTCCTTGACCTGAATCAAGACTAATCCCTTCTCTCAAAGTTAAATAATTTAAATTTTAACTATAAGCATCCGTTATCTTTACATGTAACACAAGATACAGATTCGATTATTAGGTAATTCACTTATTTAATTGAATTTGATTAAGATGATTATTGAAATATAGGGTTCATGTTGCTCCTTTATATAAATAATGAAACAATCAAATTAATTTACACGATTTATATTAAAATCTATTTTGAATATGCAAAATTAGTAAAAAAAACAAACTTTTTCTAAGACAGACATTCCGCAGATTTAAGAAATTGGCCATTTTTTATCAGCGAACGATTTGATCTGGAAATTTTCTAAATATTTTTCTAATTAATATATTAAGTGGATATAGAGTAAATCAAAGAGAGTTATTTTAGACCGCGACATTACTAAGGGTTAAACAAGATATATACCTATATAGCTAGACCACTGCTGGTTGAGGCTATTGGGGTCAGCTGAATCTTGGAAATTTTCTATTTTTCATGATATTTATGCAAGACCCAAGCCCTCCTATAAGTCTGGATTGACACCTGCATTGTGAAAATACTGACACCATCTACAGTTTTAGAATAAATTAATATTTCACATATACAACTACAGCTCTAGTTTAATTCTTCAATGTGTTATTGACTTCAGAGGGATGAACCGCGATTGGAATTAGGTGTACACGTCTTTGGAATTATTTTGGAATTCATTAGAAAATGCCCCTTCATCTATTGCTACGAGAAATAAAACCGCATCAAATACGAGTATATTCAAATGTCGATTCGGGCTTAGGATGTTCACCTGTCCCCCGGCATCAAACTGTATAAAAGAATGTTCTTTTTCCTGTTTAAAACGCATCAAAAATTATTTGAGATCGAAGAAGTCGTAAATGCTTTAGCTTTTGTTGTGCATTGAAGAGCAAATTTTGCGAAACATTGATTTGAACGAAATGATTATTTTGGTTTCGAGAAAGCCTGTCGCTTAAATCCATAGAATTACATATTATAAGATAACATAATAAGTTTAAATATATACATAAGAATTCAAACTATAATTATGTTAACTTTGTTATTTAAATATGTAAATATATCGATTTTACTTGAATGTGTAAATTTATTTTTTGTGTGCCCAGAATCTTATCTAGGTCTTTTGTCAAAGGGGGCTGGTTCGAACCATCGAACTCAATTTCAAAGACAAATTAAAACCAACCGGTACAAATCATCATTTGAAAATCCCGCGTTGGTCATTCCCAAAATTGCAAAGATTTAATAAATAATTATATACAAATTTATAATTATTTGTAAGAGTAAAGACTTGCCCAGAATTAAGGTAAAATTAATATAACATTTTTATTAATTTTCAACTTGACTTACGTAGTCACCTCCCACATCCAACTTAACAAACTTCCAAGCCACGTGTTTTCTTCTTCATTCGACAGTCTTCAGACAAACATATATTTAGTATAAAAATCCAATATTTTTATAATTCAATTGCTTATCAAAGCAATATTCAAATTCATCAGAAGCATTCAAATTAATATTACATCATCGTAATATCCTCAGGTCAACTCAGGTTTTATGTTACATTAAAAGATATATAATTAACTTTTAAACAACAACAAACAAACTCCTCTGAATTATCAGATCATTAAAGCAGCTTGATTAAATCCACAACCTTAAATATATTGTCCTGGACATCAAACAGACGCCAAGGAGCCATCTTGGACCGGTTCATCTCACTAGGAAAATATATTTCCACTAATTTGTATTTATAAATTTATTAGCTGAATTTACAACTCTGCTAATAGAATATAATCAGGTTTTCTCATATTGTATTATAATCCCATTTTATATAACACTTTTTTATATCTAATTTAATTTTAAACTGTTAATATTTTATATGCATTTCCATCCTTGTTAATTAAAAACTCTTTGCAACCAAACCTTTTGTAATTATTTGGGTACACCTTCTTACCACACACACACATTGAATCAGCAACGTGCTACAAACCACTGGGTTTTGATATATCCCCGTCGAAGTCTCATTCGTTTGCCTTAGGTCAAACCATCTCTCAGAGCTTCCGAAACATATTTGGTCCTTCGTAAGCCAAGGATAATTAAATTACTATTATCCAAATTATATAATTAATCTAATTTCAAAAAATTAATTAAAGTGTGTAGAAAGAATGGCGCCAACAAACTTGCAAAAGGCTCAAAGAAAATTAACAATTGTGGATAGTGAAATTAAGAAATTAGTTTTTAAGGAAATCAATTGTACTAATCAAGCTGAATTAATAACATTAATTCATTATTTAGATTCATGTGAAAATCGCATAGAAAAACTGGAGGAAAGCATCCTGAACCTCGATAGCGACGACACCGTGGACGGATTATTGGAGCAGACGGAGGATGGCAAAGAAACCATGAGGATATTACGATGTAAAATCCAAAAGAAATTACTAGAGCTCCAAGAAGCTAAGAGTAATTTAAATTCAAATCGTGAGTCAAATTCATCTCAGAACGCATCTGTTCATTCTCTAAATACCCTTACTCATCGCCTACCCAAACTTCCTACTTTAAATTTGCCTTTATTTAACGGGGAGTTAGATACATATTTATCATTTTGGGAATCATTCAATACGAATATAGATTCAAAGCGGGATATTTCCGATTTTGATAAATTTGGTTATTTTTTGTCACTTTTGAGAGAGGAACCACTCAGGTTCGCTCAGCGATTCACTCAATCAGCGGAAAATTATCCAATCATGAGGGAAGAGTTTGAAAAAGAATACAAAAAAACATGTCAATTGGTTTATTTACATTTAGACCACATCATCAAAATTCCAAATATAAAAAAGAGAAACCACACAGAATTAAAATCCTTAGTTAATATCATTAGGTCAGAAATGCAAAATCTTACAATACTAGAGCAACCTGTAAAACATTGCGGGGTCATATTTGTAAAATTAATTCTGGACAAGCTCGATATAGAAACCTTGCAACACTGGAATATGTCGAGAGAGGATTATAGTGTACCAAATTTAGAAGAACTACTAAAATTCATAGATAAAGTTGCTAATTCTCTAACAAAAGAAGATACGCCAAGTAGGATTTATAAAAATTATAGCAGCACGGTCGAGGTATCACACGAAACTAGCTGTAAAATGTGTAAAATGCCACACAAACTATTTAGATGCCCGTCATTTTTAAAATTACCGCCAAACGAAAGGTTAGATAAGGTCAAATCATTTAAATTGTGCTTTAATTGCCTCAGCAGTCAGCATGTTTTTATGAAATGTCCGTCAAAATCGACTTGCAAAAGTTGTGGAAAACGTCATAACAGCATTTTACATCGAGATTACAAACATGTAAACTCGTCAGTAGTCAAGGGAGTAGATAAAAAGTCTTTAGATACCGCCCCGAGCGAGGGAGTCGAATCTAAAGAAGTTTTAACAGTTACTTCATTTATAGAAAAGCGTGTCGAGAATCAATCCTCACACATTTTACTAGCCACAGCGTTAGTCACAATTAAAGATAGCATAGGTAAAAAACATATAGCAAGAATACTCTTAGATTCTGGATCTCAATGCACAACCATTTCTAAGAGTTTCGCACACAAACTTAATTTACCTAGGCAATCAGCGTCTATATCAGTAGCAGGCATTGTTGCAAATCAAATTGCAAAATGTAAGCATACAATTAAATTAAAATTCACATCAGTAACAGATCAAAGTCAATCATTTAGTACAAAAGCCTTAATACTCGATAAATTAATCCATAATTTACCGGAGTATACTTTTGAAAAATCAAAATTCACATTTATAAATAATCTCAAATTAGCAGATCCAAAATTTAATGAATCCAATTCAATAGACATCGTTCTAGGTGGCAAAGAGGCCTTTGACATTTTATTTGGAGGTCAACGGATTGACAGTCCTGATAAATCACTTATAGCGATAGACACATCACTAGGTTGGGTAATAATGGGTCAATTCAATAATAATCAAAATTCATCTTTAGTACATTCAAATGTTATTATTAAAAGCCCTCCAACTGATCTTATTTCGAAAATATGGGTACTTGAAGAAACTCCCATATTAACCAAAATTCATTCCCCTGAAAATGAAATGAGTGAAGAATTATTTTGCAAGTACATTTCAAAATTACCGAATAACAAATATTCAGCCGATTTGTTGTTTAAAGAGTATCCACCTAATCTCGGTGACTCACTAATCAACCCGACTAAACATTTAGAAAAAGATTTAAAATTAAAATCACAATATTCCATTACCTTTCATAATCACTTACAAGCAGGTCATATGAAAAGTATTTCAAATTTAAAATCAAAATCACAACAATGTTTTGCTTTTCATAATTATTTACAAGCAGGTCCTATGGAAAGTATTTCAAATTTAAAATCAAAATCACAACAATCCTTTACTTCTCATGATTATCTACAAGCAGGTCATATGGAAAGTATTTCAGACTTAACATTAAAATCACAATATTCTTTTGATTTTCATAATTGTTTACAAGCAGGTCATATGGAAATTATTTCAGATTTAAAATTAAAGTCATCAAAATTTTATTTTTCCCCACCAAGGGATCATACGCGAATCTAGCTTAACTACTAAACTACGAATAGATTATGATGGGAGCCATTTGTATTCTAATGGTGTCTCTTTAAATCAAATTTTGTTGGCAAATACTTCAGAAGTATTGCAGCATTATAGATTAAAGACACTCACTTTCGGATTAACAAGTGCACCCTATTCAGAAATTCGTTTTTTACATTACTTAACAGAAAACCATGAACTCACGCACCATGTGGCAGCGAAAATCATCAAAGAACATCTTTATGTTGATGATTGTTTGACTGGATTAAACTCTAAATCAGAATTAATCAAAAGTATTCAAAAATTAGTTTATTGTCTTAATACAGCATATTTTAAATGTTACATATGGGCTAGCAATAATCAATCAATTTTATATGAATTTATGAGCTTGGTCATAATAAGGTTTCAAAAACCTCCCTAGCTTTATTTTCACAATTTACTTTCATTTATTTTTCATTCATCAATATTCACATTTTGTCATCATCATATTATATATATTATCATTATAGTATTATTATATTATCATACATTGGATATCCGGTGAAATATTTCGGAAGACATTCTGTCATTTATTTTATTCACTTTAATTTGTCTAATCATTTTTATCAGATCACACTTTCTATTTTATTATTTCGCATAATCCATACGAGGATTATCCAACAGGTGGGAGTATGGTTCGAACCATCGAACTCAATTTCAAAGACAAATTAAAACCAACCGTTTCAAATCATCATTTGAAAATCCCGCGTTGGTCATTCCCAAAATTGCAAAGATTTAATAAATAATTATATACAAATTTATAATTATTTGTAAGAGTAAAGACTTGCCCAGAATTAAGGTAAAATTAATATAACATTTTTATTAATTTTCAACTTGACTTACGTAGTCACCTCCCACATCCAACTTAACAAGCTCCTAGCCACGTGTCCGCTTCTTCATTCGACAGTCTTCAGACAAACATATATTTAGTATAAAAATCCAATATTTTTATAATTCAATTGCTTATCAAAGCAATATTCAAATTCATCAGAAGCATTCAAATTAATATTACATCATCGTAATATCCTCAGGTCAACTCAGGTTTTATGTTACATTAAAAGATATATAATTAACTTTTAAACAACAACAAACAAACTCCTCTGAATTATCAGATCATTAAAGCAGCTTGATTAAATCCACAACCTTAAATATATTGTCCTGGACATCAAACAGACGCCAAGGAGCCATCTTGGACCGGTTCATCTCACTAGGAAAATATATTTCCACTAATTTGTATTTATAAATTTATTAGCTGAATTTACAACTCTGCTAATAGAATATAATCAGGTTTTCTCATATTGTATTATAATCCCATTTTATATAACACTTTTTTATATCTAATTTAATTTTAAACTGTTAATATTTTATATGCATTTCCATCCTTGTTAATTAAAAACTCTTTGCAACCAAACCTTTTGTAATTATTTGGGTACACCTTCTTACCACACACACACATTGAATCAGCAACGTGCTACAAACCACTGGGTTTTGATATATCCCCGTCGAAGTCTCATTCGTTTGCCTTAGGTCAAACCACCTCTCAGAGCTTCCGAAACAGGGGCCTAGCTTGAATTTGTCGCCTCTCCCCCAAAATCCAATGCAAAATATATACAGAAATTTCGCGCTTCTTGAAATTTGCCGCCGAGGGCAAGTGTCCCTTTGCCCCCCGCAGCCGTTGATCTAAGACGTATCAGCCTATAATAGGCGTCAAATACAGAATTTTTTATTTGGTCTCAGGCAGCAGGGGGGGGGGGGTATGTGCACCTTCAAGGCCCCCTTTCCGGACGCCCATGGTACTAGCTACTTACTTTTTATTTTACCATAGAAGGTATGTATAAGTTTGTAATCGTGTATAAAAAATTGTTTGTTTTTTTGTTTTGTTTTTTGTTTTTCTAAGTAATATTTCAAAAACAGCTAAAACTATTTTGATAAAAAAAATTGAATGAAACCATGGCGTTCTACTCTAGAAAAAGCCCATATGAGTAAACATCGATAAAATTATTTTTTACCAGATATTTATCATTTGGTCAAAAGGCGGGGGGGGTCGTCGTTGGACCCCTTCTCCATGTCTTTGCTACGCCAGTGGGGCACCCTTTATCTAAAACCGCTTTTTATAAAATAACTAGCTGACGACCGGGCCTTCGGCCCGGCGTCACCTAGCCCCTGGCGGGGAGCGTCTCGTTCATACCAATTTAATAATTGAAATTTAAAATCTTACTGTAAGTATCGAAAGAATGTGCTGAATGAAATTGATTCAAAAATAAGGAAGAATAAGGAAAGATTTATTTAACACATTGCCTAAGCACGATCACTATCTGACCAATCAGAATCGTTCTAATAATTTAACGCTTTGGCATTGGCTATGCACTGGCCAATCAGATCGTTTCCACATACATATATATCCACATACTTTTCTATTTTATATATATAGATAGATAGATAGATAGATAGATGTTTACTTTTCTCTGAAAAAATTATTTAATTTTGTAATTTTAATCCTCTCTAGGTACTTAAATAATCATCGGAACTAATTATAGATAATTTTCTTTTATGAAATTAAAATATCCAAATGTTTCTTCATAAGAGTTTTTTATTATGTAGAATATCTCGGGCACTGGAGTAACTTTCCACATTAATTTCACCATCGCTGCCTAACCCATTGAGGTACACAAATTTATATAATGCCCTTTATTAAAAACACTTAATTTAAAACAGAAAAGTTAATATGACTGAAATGCCTAAAATCAATAGTTTAAGCGTTTAAAAATATTCCAATATTGTAGAGTGGATGGACTTGAATCAATGACAAATAAGGTGTCTGATGGCAAGACATCCTCTGGATATAACTGACAAAAATAATTATAAATTAGAAAGAAATCGATCTTATTTTATCAATTTCATCTATCTGAAGGTTCACAGAATGTCTATTATATAAGAAAGTAGCATTTTGATTAAGAATTTTGTACTTTAAATGAAATTGTATGAAAAGATTCAATTTCTTCTCTCCGGGAACGAATCAACGAGAAATGACCAAAAGTTTTATTTTTTTTCTCATTAGATATTTATACAAATTTATTGAAATTTGATATCTCTGTGATATTTTCATTTATATTTTATAGAAAATAATTGTTATTATGAAATTTACGTTTTAAAGGGTAGTTTATTTGAAGTCCAATTTAAAAAAACGCTAATACTCGGTTGAAAATAATAATTGGCTTCGAAGTCGTGAGCCCCTAGCGAGTCCTTGTCGCCATTCTCAGTGCAGTAGTCATATATTTATATAGGCATATTAAATTTGAGGATCTGAAAAGATTAATTTATTTCAAAACTGTAGACGGTACCAGTAATTTTGGGTGAATTTATAATAATTAGAAAAATTATTCTTAAAATTCAATATATGAGATATCACTACCGAATGTCTTGATAGAAGCTTCTCTGACGAGTTTCCTATGCCGAGAGGTTCAACCTCACTATAAAATGACCAAAAGATTTATAAATGAGAAAGAAACGATCTTATTTTATCGATTTAATCTATGTGAAGGTACACGTAATAATACTAAATATATTTATCTAGATTAATTTGCCGCAACGCTGACGTAATGCTGCCGTCAGGGAGCGCTGATGCCGTCTTTGCGGCAAATTTGAAATATAATTGTAATTGAAAATCGAATTTTGGAATGAAAGACTCCAATTGATTTTAAATTAAGAAACATTAAATTTATTGATAATTATCCCCCAGCCCCCCCCCCCCTCACCACTCAAAAATTAAATATTCAATTGGCTTTTCTTTGCGCACAGAAAAAGAAATTAATCACATCTTATTTGATTTATATTTTATATATTATTTGTTTATTTTTTAAAAATTTGCCACTTTTTTATAATTTATTAAAAATCTAAATTTTGTTATTCTTATTTTTTGATTTTTACAAAATTGAACGACTTAAGACACGCATGCCCGAGTTTCACATGGCAATACTGGAGGGAGCAGCCTGTCATACAAACAACACCTGATTGATCTCTTTTAAATATTTGGAGCCTTATATCGATTATCGATCCCAAATTTAAAAAAAAATGATAAAATATAATTCTCCTCCTCGCACGATCCCACTTATTTAAATAAATCTACATATTTCCACACAAAAAATATCACAATGCTGTAGATTATAGAAAAAAAATACTACCAGATTCATATCTAGAGCCTCATTTCTGTAGCTGTGTCAGGACGAAAATGAGGTGAAACTTTTAAGAGACTATGTATTTTCGGGAGTTTACAGGTATACATTTGGAGTGTGGTTTTTTAAGAGGAATAAAATTTTTGGACCGAGACGCTGCCCGCCAGGGCACCAGCCCGGAGGGCTGAGCTTCGAGGGCGTGCCGAAGGCACGCACGAAAAGCTCGTTCTAATATAAGAAAATAGCATTTCAATTAAGAAGTGTGAAGTTTAAATGAAATGTTATTGAGTTTCTTCGCTAGGGGACCGAGTCGAGTAGAAATGGCAAAAGGGTTTAATTTTTTCCCCATTACATATTCAATTAAATCTATTAAAATTTTATATCTATGAAATATTTTCTTTTATCTTTTATATCAGATGGTTTGTATTAGAATATTTGCATTTTAAAGGGTAGTTTATTTGAAGTCTAATTTAAATAAACGCTAATTACTACTTTGAAATAATTTTTCAAAATATGAAATTAATAAATATTATAAAACCGTCGATTAATAATAATTATATTCAATTTTGAACGAAATTGAATGATTAGTTGTTAAGAAAATGGCAAAAAGATAGAAAATCGTAACAAATGACTCATCGCTGATGCCGGGTGACTTGCGACCCAGCCTCTCGATTAAACACAGCCAAAATAATTATAAATGAAAAAGGAAACGATCTTATTTCATCAATTTCATCTATCTAGAGGTTCATTATATAAGGAAATAACATTTTGATCAAGAATTTTGTAGTTTAAAAGAAATTGTATGAAAAAATTCAATTTCTTCTCTCCTGGAGGGAATCAAGTAGAAATGGCAAAATGTATTATTTTTTCTCCTTAGATATTTATTCAAATCTTTTGAAATATCATATTTGTCTGTTATTTTTGTTTATCTTTTATATTAAATAATTATTATTAGAAAATTTGAATTTTAAAGGGTAGTTTATTTGAAGTCCAATTTGAAAAAACGCTACTAACTCTGTTGAAAATTATTTTAAAAATATGAAATTAATATATATTATAAAACAATTAATTATTAATCATTTAGTTCAATTTGAATGAAATCGCTTTAGTACTTTTTGAGAAAATGATCAAAAACCATCTGAGCCGTCCCAAAAACGATGCTTTTTGAAAGCACGAGATGCCTTTGAAAAAAGTTTAAAAACTCATATGAAACGAAACATTGACTTGTGACATGTAGGTGAATTTTAAAATGTTTCTAAAACGGCCTTTCATAGACGGTTTTCTGGGTTTTTGACGATTTTCTCAAAAAGTACTAAAGCGATTTCGTTCAAAATTGAATTACATTAATAATAATTAATTGTTTTATAATATCTATTAATTTCATATTTTTAAAAAATAATTTAACAGAGTTATTAGCGTTTTTTTGAATTGGACTTCAAATAAACTACCCTTTAAAATTCAAATTTCCTAATAATAATTATTTCATATAAAAGACAAATGAACATAACACACAGATATGAAATTTCAATAGATTTTAATAAATATCTAATGAGAAAAAAATAAAACTTTTTGGCAATTCTAGTTGATTCGCTCCCAGAGAGAAGAAATTGAATATTTTCATAAAATTTCTTTTAAACAACGAAATTCTTAACCAAAATGCTATTTTCTTATATTAGACAGATACTGTGAACCTCCAGGTAGATTAAATCGATAAAATAAGATCGATTTCTTTCTCATTTATAATTCTTTTCGAGAGGTTGTGTCGAGATCAGAGACACATTATTTATTGATTCATAAAGTCCATTCACTCTACAATATTGGAATCTCTCTTTTAGCTCGTAAACTATTGATTTTAGACATTTCCCTTACATGAACTTTTCTGTTGGAAATTAAATTTTATTTAATAAAGGTCATTTTATAAATTTGTGTGACTCAAAGGGTTAGGCACTAATGGTGAAATTTAAGATGAAAGTTGGATAAATATTGCTCTAACGCCCTAGGTATTCTACATATAAAAAAATTATAATAATGAAACATGTTGATAATTTAATTTACTAAAAGAAAGTTCATTTTGTATAATAAGCTCAGATGACTATTTAAATATCTAGAGTAGAGAGGATTAAACATTCAAAATTAAATAATATTGATGAAGCTCTATAATACTCTGAGGTATATGAGCCAAACCATTGACTAGGATGTAGTTGTCGGTTGGTATAGGGTAATTTAATATTAATATTAATATAATATTTAATGTCGGTTAATATAATATTAATGTCGGTTGGCACAGGGTTGAATTTCGAATGTATTTCGGCTCTGTTATTTTGATTTGATTTATGATTTATGTATTTTTGATGTTTAACACATCGATTAATAGCTTTGTGTTTATCGAGACTCAACTGAATTCTTGGCTTTCTTCTTTTTTGAATCAGTTGTCAAAAAAGAGAGAAATATAAGAGTTGAACTATCTAGATGGTTGGTACCTTTGCTTTCGACTGCTGATTTGAGTTTATTGTGTTTTCTAATAATTGTTTATTTTCCGTAGAACATCGTTTCTTTGGTTCGGCCGTTGCATCTTGCTGGCTTAAAGCCCATCCATTGCACTCTATAATGTCAATAGTTTATTTTGGCATTCATTTAATATATTTGACTACTCTGCCTCGAGTTTTTTTATAACACAGACACACTTTTTGGTTTGATGGAAGAGAAAGAGGATGAATGAACTCAGTCTGACACTTGAAACTCTTCACAACAATCCATTCGAACACATTTATTTATTTAAGCCTTTTTTTTGGTACATTTTGTATATTTATACAGTATTTTGAAAATAAAAGAGAACTAACAAGTTACAAAAAAGATTTTAGTATTATTATATGTATAGTATAATATATTATTTAAGTATTGTTCATTCATTTTGCACCAGGCCCGTTTGGGCGTAGGCCTCTCCCTTTTCTTTCCATATCGGTCTTCTTATGGAAGTTCTGCTCCATTATTCGAACACATTAATAATAATAATAATAATAAGCCTTTTATTTAACATAATTACAAACAAAACTTCAATTACAATTAGTTATATGAAACTAGGCCCTTCCGGACATAGGCCTCTCCAAGGAATTGCCATGCTCTTCTTTGTCTCGCAGTTCTACACCAATCCCTACCATCATCTCCGCGATGTCGTCGCTCCATCTCGCATTTTGTCTCTTCCTCTTTTCCTTTTCATAGTTATTGGGCACCATTCTGGTACCATCTATCGTCTTGACTCCTAACCAGATGACCCACCTGGATTCGAGCACATTACCACCTTGTAATTCTGGAAATGTCCAGCCTGATTTATGCAGTAAAAATTGTATACTGATGAAAAAACGGAAATAGGTATAAATTAATTTTAAAGGTAAAAAAATAATAAAGTTTTCATTTCTACATTATTCTACATTATTCTACATCTTTTTTGAATAACAACTATCAATAGATTAAAGGTTGAATTTTTATTTGAATCACACATAATTAATTATAATTATTTTTTGAACACGAACAAATAATACAATATAACTACGACATTTCGATCGATTTATTCTGCGTAGAATTATAATATTTTATCTGCGGTCCGAGACAATTTTTTCCTTCAAATGTGGCCCATGTAAGCCAAAAGGTTGGACACCCCTGGATAAATATTCGATTTTCTCATGATTTTTTACATTTTTTTGAACCGAAAATTCCGATGCTGCAAAGATTTAGACCACTGAGCGTGACAATACAATAAAATAAATTAGCATTGATTTGTTTAATATTATTGTTCATTTAACATTTGGCCTCTAAAGTTGTTAATCTGACTTCTAGCGCTTCGACATTTAATCCGGAAAAGATTATTTGTTTTTTTAAATAAGAGGGTCATTTAAAAAAATTAAGCTCCTTTATATGCCATGGACACCATATTTATTTATTTGTTTCCAGGGACGTAGTGGAATGCTCTTGCACCTCCAGATGCACCAAACCAATTTAGTCCCGACTTGTCAAAAGAAATGAATTTGAATGAATTACTTTTGATCAAATATCATCGCTATTATATCAAAATGTCAAAAGTAAAAATCAACACTTTTCATTTATATTAATACTTTTTGTTTTTAATCAGTAACCTAAGTTCTATCATCTGATAACATAAAACAATTTGAGAGCAGATGGAGCTAACAAATAGAAGTGTTTTTCTTCAATGAAATTTTTTGGGGAATTTTGACATATGATATTTTGATATCACAGTGACGATAATATGTATCAAATGTGATATAAGCATCTGGACTTAGCAATACTATTTTACACATACTATATTGAAAGTTTTTTGCCGAGAGTAGCAGAATTTTTATAAATTGAAGGAGACAATAAATTAAATTCCAAATCCGCCGCAGGCCCGGATAACATCCCACCAATTCTCATTAAAAAATGCGCCCCTGAACTTGCCCCTATCTTATCCAAGCTATTCCAACTCTCTTACGAGAGTCGGGCATATTCCCCAAAAGCTGGAAAATAGCCAGAGTCACACCTATTCTAAAAAGGAAGACACATCTCAAATCTTTCTAATTACAGGCCTATCTCTCGATCACCTCTGTTCTTTCCAAAATTAATGGAATTAGTCATAAACCAACACGTCCTTCATCACTTAGAAAACAATAGAATTAATTCACGATAGGCAATATGGATTCAGACAAAATCGTTCCACAGGCGACATCTTAACCTATGTCACCCACACCTTCAACAATACTCTAGAGGCCGGAAAAGAAACCCTCGCTGTAGCCCTTGATATCTCCAAAGCTTTTGACCAGGTTTGGCACAAAAATCTTCTTGCCAAACTGCCAGCCTTTGGATTCACACCAACACTTCGCAAATGGATAGAAAGCTTTCTGACAAACCGAAGTATAAAAGTTGTGGTGGATGGAACATCATCTGAATCGTTCTCTACAAACTCTGGTGTTCCCCAAGGCTCTGTAATCTCCTCCACACTCTTCCTTATTTATATAAACGACCTTATTGATCAAACGGCAAACCCCACTCATTGTTACGCCGACGATAGCACTCTACACGGCAAACCCTCTCTCCCGAATAATCGAATCAATATTGCCTCCTCAATTACTCTCGACCTAGACAATCTGAATAAATGGGGCTCTCAAAATTTAGTTAACTTTAATTCAAATAAGACTCAATGTTGTCTAATTTCTAGGCGCGAAAATAGAGATTTCCTGATATTCACTTCGATTCGAATACCCTGAAAATGTGTGACAGCCTATCCATGTTGGGCGTCTCTGTCGCATCTGACCTGTCTTGGAATGAACACATCTCCTCTGTGGCGAAATCTGCAGCAAGGAAGATTGGCTTCTTATTCAGGTCCAAGCGATTTTACAAACCCCCACAACTTCTCACCATCTACAAGGCCCAAATCCGCCCCTATCTCGAATACTGCTCTCATCTGTGGAGAGGAGCCTCAAAATATTCTCTTGCTACCCTTGATGCAATTCAGAAACGAGCCGTCAGGCTAATTGACGATTCTACCCTCACCGACTCCCTCGACTCGTTGGCTCATCGAAGAGATGTCTCTGCCCTTTCCCTTTTCTATAGATACTATCACGGCAGGTGCTCTGATGAGATAAAGTCAATAATTCCCCCCAAAGCATACTTTGCACGCAGCACACGTTTTGCCGACTCCCAACACTCTTTTGCGGTCAAATTGGAAAAGTGCCGGACCACTTCATTCGCGAATACATATATCCCCATGACTTCAAGGAACTGGAACTCTCTCCCAGCCTCTATCTTTCCCAGCACCTATGATCTTCAAACCTTCAAAACCAGGGTGCATAGACACCTACGTCTACACCCTCTCACTTAATCAACTTTCCCTTCTCTTCGGTAATGCAAGGGTCTTTCGAGATCCATAGGGGCTACACCTTTACTGGTGCACCCCTTCTTGCATTCGATTGCATTAAAAAAAAAAAAAAAAAAAAAAGAGTATGTCTTTTCCTGGAATTATAAATTTTTAATTTATTTATAACGAGACTATAATTTCGAGAGCTTTGCCTTCTTCATCAGTCTATTAAATTAATTCACAGGAATTAATGTTAAGTTTATTAATATTTCACATTAATTCCTGTGAATCAATTGTAATAGACTGATGAAGAAAGCAAAAGCTCTCGAAACTATAGTCTCGTTATAAATAAATTAAAAATTTATAATTCCAGCAGAAGACACACTCTTTTATTGTTTCCTTCACCATACTATATTATTCATCTTGCATCCTCGTATACTTATTATTATTATATATAAATAATAGTGTCGACTTCATTTTTTGGATACTTTTTTAAGTCTATTAATATTTCACAAAAATTGCTTTTGAAATTTTGATTCAAAATTGAAATGAAAAAGCCGTTAATGCCTACAAAAAGTTACTGTTTTTTTCTTCACAAACTCACTCATTTTTCAAATCCGGACATTTCGAAAAAATAAATATCTAAAAATATTACTTTTCTTTTTTTTCATTATATTTATTTTTGTATAGCCATGAACACCAGGGCTGAATTAAGCCATATAGAGGCCCCTAGCAATGCATTATATTTATTTTTATATAGTCATGAACACCAGGGCTGAATTAAGCCATATAGAGGCCCCTAGCAATGCATTATATTTATTTTTGTATAGCCATGAACACCAGGGCTGAATTAAGCCATATAGAGGCCCCTAGCAATGCATTATATTTATTTTTGTATAACCATGAACACCAGGGCTGAATTAAGCCATATAGAGGCCCCTAGCAATGCATTATATTTATTTTTGTATAGCCATGAACACCAGGGCTGAATTAAGCCATATAGAGGCCCCTAGCAATGCATTATATTTATTTTTGTATAGCCATGAACACCAGGGCTGAATTAAGCCATATAGAGGCCCCTAGCAATGCATTATATTTATTTTTGTATAGCCATGAACACCAGGGCTGAATTAAGCCATATAGAGGCCCCTAGCAATGCATTATATTTATTTTTGTATAGCCATGAACACCAGGGCTGAATTAAGCCATATAGAGGCCCCTAGCAATGCATTATATTTATTTTTGTATAGCCATGAACACCAGGGCTGAATTAAGCCATATAGAGGCCCCTAGCAATGCATTATATTTATTTTTGTATAGCCATGAACACCAGGGCTGAATTAAGCCATATAGAGGTCCCTAGCAATGCATTATATTTATTTTTGTATAGCCATGAACACCAGGGCTGAATTAAGCCATATAGAGGCCCCTAGCAATGCATTATATTTATTTTTGTATAGCCATGAACACCAGGGCTGAATTAAGCCATATAGAGGCCCCTAGCAATGCATTATATTTATTTTTGTATAGCCATGAACACCAGGGCTGAATTAAGCCATATAGAGGCCCCTAGCAATGCATTATATTTATTTTTATATAGCCATGAACACCAGGGCTGAATTAAGCCATATAGAGGCCCCTAGCAATGCAAGTCTCGGATCCCCTCTCCCCTTATGTGGATAGGTAAGTAGTAGCATTTAAACCATTTAACACCAAATTTTAATATCTCGGTACTAATGAATGTATGTGTATTTATTAAATGGACCCATAAGTGGCGCGGGGCTCATAATGCAGTTGCCTACATTGCCTATTGGATAATGCGGCCCTAATGAACACCGTTGTCAAAATATTTTTTAAATTTCTCGAAATATTTTGAAGAAAAAAAATATACTACTTATTTTTCTGTATAATAATAGATCTCCATAGGAACTTCTTTTGAAAAATTTAAATAAAAAATTAAAAAAAATCTAACCACAAACGCATAAACACAAATTAGCTTTTTATGTTATATTATTAATAAATAGCTCAAAAAGATTTATCACTGATACAAAATGATTTTTATTCTGAACCTATCATAAATGCTTATTGTATCTACTAATAGCCCCAATGACTGGTTCGATGCACGACGCTCGGGGCACGTAGATAAGGGACAATATTTGCTTGGCTCCATGTCCCGTCAGTTTAGTAATCAACAACCTTTGATCTTAATATTTAGACCATTTCAATGAGAGGCGAATTTGAGTGTAGGCCAACATGACTTGACGTTTACTGATTAAGGGCCGTCAGGGCTTAAATAACTGGATTGGAAGGAAGCTCGTTATAAGTCACGTAGGCAAGGCCTTCTTTCTTCCCTTCGACATTGCATCGTCCTTGGCTCTTGTTTAGGGCGTTTTTTTATCCCAACCTTTATAAGATACTCTCCCACGATTTGTTGATCCCTTAATAACTCTGCGTATTAATTAAATTAATTTAAATTTAATTTTAAATTTAGCCCTTCCTATTTCTGACCTCTTTAGGGCTCTAAACTATTGTAAAATGGAGCCCCCTAAATGTCATTAAAATATCCGGCACAGTGCTATAGCAAGTAAATTAAATAAGATACAGACATCAAATTTACGAATTATATTAATTGTATTCATTTTACCCGAAATCAAAAATCCTGTTGAAGTTTTAATAGGATGAGTATTTCGGAGAAGATCGAATTTTTTCCGTAACTGTTGAAGCAGGTTACAATCTAATAACTTTTTTCTGAAGTACATCCAGAGTGAAAAGACAACTCTTGGATGGATGTCCCTTTTCAAATATGCAAGCCAAATTCGATACAGGGACGGGTTCCCCTGTCCATCTTCCCATATATATATATATATATATATATAACCTTCAAACTTTCAAGACCCGCACCCATGGATACCTTCAATTCCGACCAAATCCCTGAAACCTCTTCTTCAATTCACGATACAAGGGATCCACTGCGGAATAAAGAGGTTGTACCTTTTGGTGCAACTTCTTCTTGTATCAATAAAAAAAATGTTGGGAAGTAAAAAAGGTGTAAAATAATCGGACCTCATCAGTTTAATTTTAATTTTATTTAAGGTAGTTCTTTCACAAATGCAAAATTTCAAGAAGTCTTCAAAACTTGGAATATAAGCCATTAAAAGCATAATACACATACTGTTAAAATTTGAAGACGATTTACCACACCAAACATGAAATAATTGCAATTAAAAATGAAATTTTTTACATAATATGGTAGATTGGGAAAGGGTGGAAAATGATCATTATTTTTTTTATTGAAGGACTTTCACCATCTTGATGAAAAACTAATATTTGTTAGAATAATATATTCGGAGTAACTTAAAAAAAAAATTGAAATTATTTACCTCGTACCCTAGTAGCACAATGTTTCAAACTATATAGTAACTATAAAGTGCCTATATAGATTTTGAGAATCTATATATAGGCACTATATAGTTACTATATAGTTTGAAACATTTTGCTACTAGGTAGTTTTGTTAAAAAATAAAAAAATAAAAATTGGGCGATTATTTTTAGTGGGGGATATAAGAACAATCGCTTAGAAACGAACCATTCATAAATAGGATTTAGTAGTGTGAAAAGTACAGTCACGTTAAAAAATCATAACCTAAAATTTTACCACCGTTCATATGTATAGAGTGTTTACTAGGCTAAAACTTTTTGTGTAGATTGTCGCGAGAAAACTAACTTAAGTTTTATCAAATTAATTATAGTTCGTAATTCTAATAATTAATATGACTCTAAACAAATTATTTTAATGCATGGTCAAATGAAATTGCCATATGCTAAATTGATATGAAAAAAAAATATACCTTAATTGGTGCTTGGTTTGAAAATAAAACCTTTTGTCTTTAATCAACTTTCTAAATTAATTTTTTAATTGAAGGATTCCAAGAATCTATTAAACTGCATTGAATGAATCATTATTTGCAATGAAAATATACTATAATGGCATGCATGGTTGGCGAGAGTGGCCTTTATCCTAAATTCGCGAAAGTACTATTACATGGCGCAAGTCACGTTTGTATGTATCTGAGTTAATGACATATGACTTGTTTTATGTGAAAGATATTGATTTATAGATGAAATGAAATCAAAAATAGTTATCTCCTATAATAATATATGATAAATTAGGGGTTTTTTGTTGCTATTAACACCGTTTTTTCACTTATTTATTGTCAATATATTTTTACAATTCTCGAAATATTTCGATTAATGATTATTACTTTACCATACAGGGTATGGTCAAGTATTGTAATCGTGCATGAAAAAAGTGTTTTTTATTTTGCTTCATTTTTTCGAAATATCTCAAAAACGGCTGAAATTATTTTGATTAAAAAAAATTGGGCGAAATCATGGCATTTCGGTTTACAAAAAAGCCATAAGTGAACATCGAAAAAATTATATTTTTCGAAATAATAATTGTTTTGTTAAAATGTTTGTTAGCACGTTAGTTAGTAGGTTAGTCTGTTAGTCTGTGCGTTACCAATTTTCTTGTCTATATGATTACAATACATCTCCATATAAGTACTTCGTGTGGAAAAGTAAATCAAAAAACTTAAAACCTTGTAATTTTTGAATTTATTCTAATATAATTAAATAAAAGATAAAAAAATTAAAAAACATTTGCGTATACTAAGTAAGTACTTAATTTTAATTTAACTGCATGATTTTCTCAATAACAAAATATTATGGAATAACTTATGCGTAAGTTAAGGGGAAAAGTGGAGGAAACAATGGCATTGAAATATCTTTAACAAATATATAGATTTAAACGATAGGTTTCTTTTGAACCAAATAAAGTAAAGAAAATATATTCATCATCATTGACTAGTCAGACCTAAGAATGGTTCAACGCTAAAACCCACCTCCACTCAACAGTATTCTAAGCCGGCTCTTCCACTTCTCGAAAAGTACTATATCCCATATCTTTCTCTATCGGAGGAATATACTCCAATGATCCGCTTGTCTTTCCCTCTAGAATATGCCCTTATATTTGAGTACTTTACTTCTTCAGATTCTTCCACAGTTTTCTCTATTCTCTAATTTTTTCAATAACTCCTTAGGTTGTAATTCTATCAATTCATTTAATTTCTTCAACATTCTTCTGAAGCACCATATTTCGATCACCTCCAGTCTCTTATCTCAGCCCCTTCAATCATCCAGGTTTAACAATTTTTACTTTGCCATACAGGGTATGGTCAAGTATTATAATAGTGCATGAAAAAAGTGGTTTTTTCCTTCTTTTTTTCGAAATATCTCAAAAACGGCTGAAACTATTTTGATGAAAAAATTGAACAAAACCATGGCATTTCGGTCTACAAAAAAGCCCTAATAAGTGAACAATGAAAAAATTATATTTTTTGAGATAATAATTGTTTTGTCAAATTGTCTATTAGTCTGTCTGGTTGTCTGTGCGTTACCAAATTTTTGTGGACGAGCTAGCTCAAAAACTAGTGAGAATATCGAAACCAAATTTCACACGTAGTTTTGGTCCATTGAGATTAAGAGCTGATTAGATTTTGGTGCATATCGACCCAAAATTAAGGGGGGTAGAGGGGGGAGGGGGTTAAAAATGAAAAATCTAGGCCATTTCAGAAAACTCAACCAAATTTTGTATACATAATCAGTGGGACCCCAGAAGTGTAAAAATGCAAAAACTAACCCCCCAAAATGGGGATGTAGGGTCAAAAAATAAAAATCTTGGCCATTTACCAAACTCAACCAAATTTTGTATACATAACCATTGGGACCCCAGAAGTATGAAAATGCAAAAATTAACCCCCTCCCCTACATGATTATAAATAATTTTATTAAATATTAAATATAAGTGAGGGGCCAGGTTGTATGGTAAAGTGGATGGCCACATCAGAACACGTTAACTTATTTTATTTATAATGCACTTAAGAGCAGAAAATATATTTTCTCTAGTACAAAAAAATTTCCATACAAATATGTCTAAAAATAGGTACTTCAATTTCAAATTGAATGTTCTTTTAAGAATTTGACTAGGTAGAAGTATGTCTAAATTCAATTACAAGATTCTACAAAACACAGACTAAAATCAAGCTAAAATAAAGCATGTAATAAAAATATTTACATGAAGGAATCAAAATATCATCGCAAAAAGAAAAAAATATATGTACCTACCATATATACACGAGTAGCAGTGGTCTGCGGGCCATGGATGCTGTGGATGCGGGGCGTCCCCCAAATTCCAAAATATCAAGAGTAATTTCATCCGTGTTATACATATTTGAAAATTTGTAAAATTTAAAAAAATCTCTCTATAAATACTCTACAACTAATTCATTTAAATATATATATATCAAATTTAAAATTTACGGAGCTTTTTAACGTTAGCAAATTTATTCAAATTTCCTATTTTAATCACTTCAGTTATCATGTGGAAAATACTTGGATTTCATGAGATTAAAAGTGAATTAATTTGTATGGACTCAACCCATGACTTTCATTTAAAATCCATAAATTGCATAAAAAAATTAATCGTGGAAGATGAATAAAAAGATGTTTGGGCAAAAGTATTAATTTGCTTTAATGAAGTCTAATTGAATATTCTTTCTCTCTCATATATCGAGTATCGTTTTGGTCCGAGTGCAAAAGGAATAATAGAAATTAAGAAATTAATCTCTAATAGTCTGGAATGATTCTCAACATGTCTTACAAGTCCAGACCTGTTTCAGGCATGCCTGCAATACACCTTAGCTCTAAAGAACGAGAGATGATTATATATCCGCGCTCTTTTTATTTATTTTCATCGATCAGATTCTAATTAAAGAATCGGTCACCCGCACATTAAATAATAAAAAAGTTAAAACTTTTTCAAGACGCGGTATACTAGTACTAGTAATTATTAATAAACTTAAATATAAATTGTTCATTTGTGGTTATGTTGCTATAGTATATACTATAACATAACATCTTGTTAAAATCTCTATAGAATAATTCAAAAAATATTTTCTTTATTTTTGAACCAGATATTGCAAAATCTAATCGATAGTGCCATGTATTGATACAAGCGAACTTTTTGACTTTCCGTTCTTGGACTATCGTGGGTATCGGAATTCAGACACACAAAGAGAAAAAAATAATATAGTTGAAAAATATTTTTCTCCGGGTTTCAGACATTTTAAAGCAAAATGAGCAAATATTTATTTTTAAGTGTAATTTAGTACATTTAATTTGCATTTTGCCTTCTAAGAGCGTGTCAGTCAGTTTTCATCTATGAAAAGAATTGAAACATCACCAAAAGAAGCTGAAGTGAACATAGATTATTTGCTCTGCTTAAATATCAATTCATAAAAAATCTAATGTTAAATTTGAAAAAAATAAGGAAAAATTCTATGATGCGTTTATGGTGGGTGGGAGTGGGGTGGAAGGTTGTGTTTCGCGGGTTGGGGGTCCGAGGTGGGTGGGGTGCGAGATGGAGTGTTGGGGTGGTGGTGTGGGCCCGGGGGTTGGACACGGGTGCATGGTGCGGGGGGTAGGGGTGCTGGGTGGGTTTCGGGGGGTGTGGTGGGTGGGAGTCGAGAGTGAGGGTGGGGTTCGTGGGTAGGCGGTCCAGGGGGCATTCCTCCTGGCTAGCAAGAGGGCCGCCGAAGGCGGGCTTGCAGCTAGTTATAAATATATTTACAAAATGTTTTTATTTTTCGGGAAACCAAATAGCTATTTCACAAAAGATTTATTTTAATACTTTAAATAAAATATTAAAATTTAAAGATTTTTTTTAGAACAGGAAAATATTAAAATTGATTACAATTAATCTATGATAAATTGTGAGAATAGTAACCAAGAGAGAGAGCTAAGATAAAAGATAGGTAGCAACATTAAGTATATTCTAAAATTATATGAAAAATACATAATAAACTCATATAACTAAAATTTTCGTTTAAAAAAAAACATTTTTATTTTATTCACATCAACAATAATTTCCGAAATAAGTTAACACTCTAGAGATTTTTTATTGGGCTGCAGGTTCGAATAATTAGTATCATCTGTCTTTAATTGCCGATTCTTGCTATAAATGTCTTATTAAATATTTAGTACTGATATTAATTATTATTTGTATAGGGGATGAAATACTTATCGAATTTTTGTCCTTATTTTAACTTTAATGTACATAATTAGTTACCTGTATACATTATTGTAGGAAAAGAACTAAAATGAAACAATTAAATCAAGTAAAAATTATAATTGTAACCATAACCCGATACGGGAAAGGATAATTTAATTAAATATATATAATATAAATATATAAGATATAATAAAATAATAATCTTTGTATTAAGTTAAGAATTGAATGCAATTCTCGTATAAAAATATTGAGGAAAAGGTTCAATAGAACTTATGCATTTAACACAACATTTTTGGAAATAAATATTCCTTTTATCTATGAGAAAACGTAGTAATATATATATTTAATTATTAATAAAATAATAAATAAATAAAAAGATATTTCAAAATTTATATAACCAAATCAAAAAAGATTTACGTTCTATTAAATTATTTTTATACACAAATTGTATTAATTTATAATAAATATAAGATATAGCAATCGTTCATTTTATATAGCATTATTTTTTTATCATATTAACATATTATGTCCTGAAAGAATATACATATATATAGTAGAATGTCAATAATTTTCTTTAAATATCTATATTTCAAAAAATCTATATTAATTAAAATCTTCATTTTTTACTATTATACAAAATCACATTTATTAAGGAAACAATTTAATTGTTTTAAATATCTAACATGATATTTCCTAATCTAATTATTATTAAAGAGATATTTTTACTAGTTTTACCAGGGACGGTAAACGGAATTTTTAATTTTTATTTAATTTTAAATAAAATTTATATTTATATTATTTTACACATTCATAGTATTAGAAGACACCTAACAAGAGAAAAATTGATCTTTATAATGAAAGTTTCTCCGAACTCCAAAAATGTTCATGCTTATTATTTTTAAAGGGAGACAATTTTTACCCCTGCGATAAATGTTTGATAAATGTTATTTTGAAAATTAATAAATCATATTTTTTAAAGATTTTGGAAAGAAGAATTTTTTACGACACATATATAGAAAAATAAAAAAATTAGATTTACTAAGATACTTTCTAAGTTATTTTCCGACTAGACTAGCCTAACTATATCAAAGTTTGAAGCTGAACAAAATTCTCCTTTTAAAGAGTCAAAACAGTGAGTATAGAAAAAGACTTAATTTTTCTAATTTTTAAACTCAGTGTCGTTAGAAGAATGCAAAATTAATTAAAATAGAGGAAATAAGTAGGTATACTAGTATGTAATCAATAAAATTATCAATTTTTCTCGTCTTATAGAAATATCAAAATAATAAGTAAATCAATTTTTTTAAATTATAATATCACTCTCATTAAGGACACGTTTTTCCTTCATGATGAAATATAAATAAATTAATATTAGTTTTACAAGGAATTAGTAGAGCATTTTTAAATTAACAATTGAATAATAAATAATTATTTTAAAATACATTTACATAAGTATAAATATTCTTATTTTATTTTATTTATTTATTTATTTTGATTAAATGAGTAATTTAAATTCAAAATAAAAAATAAATTATCATCTAGGTAGATAGAACAATTTATTTACGAAAAATAGATAAGTGTAAAAAATTAATAAAGACATAGAGATATTACAAAATTAATACAAGAAAGAAGGTTAAATAACGAGTTTGGAGTATTTTGTTGTTTTCCTCAACCAAATTATTTAGAGGAGAAAAGAGCAAACAACAATAGCAGTTAATCCTAGGATAAAGTGATTTCTTGAAGCTAAGCTACCCGAATAACATTTTTCCGGAATATATTTAGTCTTCTCCAGCAACCAGCGATATTCTTTTGTTAATTTGAGTCTCTTCATCTCACGTCCAACTTGTTCTCGTATCTGATTGTTGTAATCATTCAACCAGCGTATCTAAAAAATGTATTTTCATATTATTAACTAATTTAATATTGATTTGCAAAAAATTATTTTTAAGAAAAAAAAACCGACTTCAAAAAAATTAAATGCAACAAATGAAATAATAATAACTCAAAATTCAAATAAATGCAGTAAAAGGAATATAAAATAATTATCTAATTTAGTTACAACTACACGATGAAATTGTTAGATGAAATCACTTTTTGAAGTCGGTGCCAAATATATAGGTACATTTTATGAATCGCACTCGACGGATCTTACTTAGTACGTGTGGCGGGTAATGAAGACAACATCGCGTAAGCTCGCTTTTATAGTTGTATCACCGTCTTCAAAAAGTGATTTCATGTAACAATTTCATCGTTTAGTTGTAACTAAATTAGATAATTATTTTATATACCTTTTAGTGCATTTTATTTGAATTTTGAGTTATTATTAATATTTTGTTTGTTGCATTTAATTTTTTTGAAGTCAGTTTTTTTTTCTTAAAAATAATTTTTATTTTTCTCTTTTTAGTGATGTTTAGTCAAGCTTGAGTTGTTTACAAATAAAATCGGTTCATAAATAAAGCAGTTATGGATGAACATACATAACAAAAAAGGTCCAATACCAATGAAATTTAGTTTTTTACCAATCGGAAACTATACTGAACACAATGCAAAAAAAATCATCAAAATCGGTACACAATTGGCGAAGAAATCGAGTAACATAGACACAAAAAAAAAATCAGTCGAATTGAATACCTCCTCCTTTTTTGAAGTCGGTTAAAAAAATATCAAGCATTTTTGTTGAATATGTTAAATTTTTAGAATTAGAAATCAAAATATTTCTAATATCTAATTCTTGAAAAAGATAAGCATGTAACATGGTTTATCTAGCCTACTTCTTATTAAACTATTAATTTGTTAAAATGATTAACTTTACGAAATTTGTTTTTCGAATAAAAGATATGAAAAATAGTCTTGTAAAAAAAATAAGTATTAGATTCTATTTATTTGTTTAGCTAGAGAAATTTCCAGTATCGTCGAACATGATGACCCTCATCCTTTCGTCTTGACCTCAATTCCCCCTCTGTTTGTTTACATTTGTTCCTGTCTTTCTACAAGCGGTTTGGAATGAGTCAAGAAATTAGTGGTCTACGTCGTAGAAATATCGTACTATCTATTAGTATCAATGATAAAGAAAATAAGTGAAAATAAAAAAACCTGGAAAGAAAATTTAAAGTATTTGTTAAAAAATGCACAAAATCAATATTTTTTTTTCAAATACCTCAGTATATTGGCTTGAACATTTTTTTTGTTAATTTATGATTATTTAAAAAAGCATTCTAATTATAATAGAATGTATTTCAAATACCTGAGGTGCAGTAAGAAGTTCAAACTTGATGAGTTTTCGTTCATAGGGAACCAGAGTCACGGTTTGAAAACCTAAATATGGCCCATCGAAATCATACTGAAATAAAAAAAATATATAAATAATTACATATATTCGTTTACATTTTTATGATATTAGATAAATTAATAGTTTTTGGTATTTATAATATTTTCCCGGCATTTAAACTTAAAAAACAATTAATTTTAATCTAAACTAACATATATACATTGCTAGAAACAAATTACATTTAAAATAACTTCTTTTGACTTTGTAAAATATTAATATAAAATGGTGGTTGCTAGACTTTATGATTAGGATTTTATAATAGGTATTTAAAAATAAATTAAAAAAATTTCATAGATACCTATATTAAATATTTTATGAGCTATTTTAAACAAAGTAAGATAAATTAAAAATACTAGCTGACAGGAGTAAAGTACTAGTGACAATAAAAATCATTAGAATTTTTTTACCTTTGTTTCACTAGTTTCAACTAATAAAATATTTTCTAAACGAACGCCAAACTGTTTTTCTTGATAATAACCGGGTTCTGAAAAAAAAATTAAATAAATAACGTTAAAGAGTTGGCGGAATGATCTTCCATCTTTGCCCTGAAAACCCCAAGTTTTGCTTTAGTTTAAAATACCTCTGAAAGTTTTGAGAGCAAACTTAACTGCACATTGGTCCCATTTACAGTTGAATGCCCTTGCTTTGATTTTAGCTAACCTAAAATCTAGCTATTTATAAAATAGCTTATAGAATTTTATTTTAAAAAATAAAAATTTAATGCATATTACGAACCTAATAAATAGTTTTTTGTCTTGGTTTAGTACTAGCAAATTCATCAACAAAAGTTTTACTCCTGGCTGAACTTGAACCAGTTGAATAGACAATCATATTCGGTTGCCTAACTAACGGGCTCTAATGAATGGCTTACGTGCATTGAATAGCCCAATGATTAAAACGAAATCTTGAAAGTTGAGGACCATTTCAAAGTTCCGGGAAATGTTTATTTTAATTAAATTGAAAGTTTTTACCGAGAGTAACAGAATTTTTTAAATTGAAGGAGACAATAAAAGAGTGTGTCTTCTGCTGGAATTATAAATTTTCTGTGAATTCCTGTGAATGAATTGTAATAGACTGATGAAGAGGGCAAAGCTCTCGAAACTATAGTCTCGTTATAGATAAATTAAAAATTTATAATTCCAGCAGAAGACACACTCTTTTATTGTCTCCTTCAATTTATTTTAATAAAAATTTTAAGACAATAATAAGTTAAATCACTTCAGAATTTTTCCCAGAGTAAGTACTAATATGAAAAACAAATTTAGATTTCACGAAAAAATTTGTATTAAAATCTGTGTGTTTTTGATTGGATTTGCTGCCCCCCCCCCCCCCCCCCACTTCCCCCTTTTACAGTAAGTAGCCCCTGATAGTCTAATGTTATACAAATAATATATATGATATTTATATATAATGAGTTAATATGAATTTTACCCTAGATTGAGAAAAAGTAAACTGTATTTAAAATGCGTAAGAATATTCGACGTAAATGCCAATATTATGCTTTCAAAGAGATTTATAGTTTTTAGACAATGATTAAATTTCGTTGAAAATACTTGCCATTAGATAAAAATTGTCCTGGATAGAGTGTCTCAGTTTCAGTGAGCGAGATGAGAAGCGGAGCTGAAAATGATTTTATTAAAATACTTAATAAAAAATTAATTAATTAATAAAAAAAATGAAATCGATATATTTATTTTCATTATTCTAAACTTAAGTGATCGGGTTATTCAACTATATAGAATATTTTTGCTTACATTCATGAACTGTGTTATAAGCTCCGATGCCATGTCCTGTTCCATGTCTATAATTGAGCCCAATCTTCCACAGAGGACCCCGGGCTAAAGTTTCAAGTTGAGATATTTGAATATTTTCAGGAAATATGGCCATCGCCATGTTAATCTGACCCTGAAGTACACGCGTGTATGCCTCGCGATGGAAATCGGTCGGTTCTCCAAAATGCAGGGTACGAGTAACATCAGTCGAGCCCTCTGAAAAAGTAACACCAATATTATTATTATTAGAAACAACTTTACGAAATAAACACCAACTTTGAAATATTAATTATGCCATGTTATATTTGATTTCATCTTTATAAATCAAGGATCTTTTGAACCTTTTTATTATATTATAATTAGATTTATTATACATTTTATTATCGAATTTAATTTTCCCATATAGATTTTGGAACTAGAAATTTTTTCTTAAATTGGATAATGAAATGAAGTTTAAAAAAAGCCTGTTATATTTATAAATAAATAAAAGTGCATACAAGCGGGTACCTGGCCATACATTTCGGTAAAATTATTGGATAAAAATACTTGGTAGGTTTCACATTAAGATATAAAAAAATAAAACGAATTTATTTTTGGAGAATCTTTAATCTCGATATATATATTTCGGGTGACTAACCCATCTTCAGGAGAAACAGAAAGTAACTGACCTGGATAAGTCGAAATTGAATACAAGTCAATGGTAAAATTTATTTTTAAGATAACAAAAGGGTAAATATTTAAAATTAGTGGAGGGAGAAAGGTAGGAAGTCTATTTTGTTTAATTTTGAATGGCCTTCTGAGAAATGAGGATTTCGAATTTGAATACAAGTCAATGGTAAAATTTATTTTTAAGATAACAAAAGGGTAAATATTTAAAATTAGTGGAGGGAGAAAGGTAGGAAGTCTATTTTGTTTAATTTTGAATGGCCTTCTGAGAAATGAGAATTTACACACAAAACAAATTTGCAAATATTTAAAGAATGTAATCAATGATTGTACTTTTCTTAACTTCTAATTGATTATTTAGTATATTCGTTTTATTTGAGAGAGCTAATTTTATTTCCGTTGTCTCGTAAAAAATCTAAATGTAAGCCCTTTCTTTCGAAATGTAACGGAACTAGGTGGCTAATAGAAGAGGTGTGTTTATTCAAATGTAGACTTGTATTCAAATTCGAAATCCTCATTTCTCAGAAGGCCATTCAAAATTAAACAAAATAGACTTCCTACCTTACTCCCTCCACCAATTTTAAATATTTACCCTTTTGTTATCTTAAAAATAAATTTTACCATTGACTTGTATTCAATTTCGACTTATCTAGGTCAGTTACTTTCTGTTTCTCCTGAAGATGGGTTAGTCCCCCGAAATATATATATCGAGATTAAAGATTCTCCAAAAATAAATTCGTTTTATTTTTTATATCTTAATGTGAAACCTACCAAGTATTTTTTATCCAATAATTTTTAAAAAATCTTTCACCAAGTACCAACACCAAATTCCTTAAAAACTATACATTTCGGTTTTTAAGTATCGAAATGAATAAAAAAATCCAGATAGTCTCTTCGATTTTCTTCTTACTTTACTATACGGTGTATAGTAAAGTATTGTTTATTTTATTATAAAAAAAATCTTAGTTTTGGTTTGTATATCTCTAAAAAGGCTAAAACTATAAAATGATTAAACAAATTGACAAATTCACGGCGTTTCGGTCTACAATTAAGCCTTGTATAGTAAAAATGGAAAAATTTATTAAGAGATATTAATTATTTTGTCAAAATGTCTCTTAGTTATTTAGTGCGTTTTTGAGTGGGTGTATTATGAAATGTCTTCTTCAACCTAGCCCAAAAACCAATGAAGGTAGCTATTCGTTTATTTTGTTATATACAATTCGACAAAATCCAGGTATACTTTAGGTGGTGTAAACATGTGGACTATTTTTCATTCAGATTACTAAATCTAATCTTGAGATATAAATGTATATTTATGGCGAACACAAGAAATGATGTTAGTTTATTTTGTTACATAAAATTAGACAAAATCCAGGTATACTTTTTTTGCTACAACCTGTATAGCTCTTAACAAAATAATTAAATTAATGTTTATGTTAAAACGCTTTTTTTAATTATTACCCAAATAATGTCCTCCTGAATCGAGCACTAATGTAGATGTATTGGTGATGAGGCGATTTGTCAAATTTGTAGGCACATAATGGGGTAAAGCTCCATTCGGACCGTACCCGGCAATTGTAGCGAAACTTAGCCCGCGATTGTTGAATTGACTGCGTCTTCGGAGGTCCAACTCGGCGGTGATATTTAACTCGGACCATTCACTTTGAAAGATCTAAAGATTTATTTATTAATAAATTGTACCTTAAAATCATTCATCTTCTAATTTACTCTACCTGGTTTTCAATTTTATATAAAAATTCGCACATGGCAACTCCGTCTTTAATATGAGCCTCCTTCATTCCTTTGATTTCCACTTCATTTTTAATCGATTTGGGAAGAATAATCGGAGACCTCTGCTGGAGTCTGAGTTCTTGAGGCTGTGTACAACAATTTTTCATCATGTAATAATTTTAACATTTAAAATGAAATAAATTCAAAAGGAAATAAACATTTTCCAGTATTCTTGATTTCTTATTTTGGTTCTTCAACCTATTTCGTCTAGGATTTTCAGTGTAGGTATATGTTGCAGTAAAAAATCGTTTTTAGTAAGAACGGGTTCTTTCTAGCTAAAACGCGTGTCACTGAATATCTTTTGTGGCAACTAGAATTTACTGATGTTGGTGAGTTTGGTTCAAAGGTTTAGAATTTTCATTTTTGACCTTCCGCCTCATTTTGGGTGTTTATTTTCAAAAATTTTTAAAAGAAAATGTCAAAAATTAGAAGCAATGTTGTAGAGGATGTAATTTTTGATATTTTCCTTTAAAAAATTGTGAAAATAAACATCCAAAATGAGGTGGAAGGTCAAAATGAAGATTCTAGAACTTTGAACCAAACTCAACCAACAACAGTAGAATCTAGTTGCCACAAAGGTATACAGTGAAACGCGTTTTAACTAGTAAAGAACCCGTCCTTACTAAAAACGGGGTTTTACTGCAACATATATAATAATTGTTTAATTAATGAATCAAGGCCTACGCTGCGAAAAATGAACGAGGAGAGGATTAAAAAAAAAAAGAAATTCCATAATTCATATAGACAAGAGGTAGGTATTAGTTTGGGTTCAGGGATCAGTACCTTAGTGGATATAGGAGATAAAACTCTTATGACAAAGCATTGCAGTACACATGCAAAGATCCCGGGTTCGAGCCCCGGCTGATCCTTTTGTCTGTAATAAAAATTAATCTTTTCTTAGTTCCCAAATTTAAATTTGTTATATATAATAACATTTTTCTAAATCACAAGCACTAAATTGGACATTTCTTTATTATATAAAATATAACATAAATTAATTTCACAATTGAGTAAATTCTGAGAAAACATATATGAGATTTTTACTTTGCCATAATCGATATGTGTAAGTATTTTAATCGTGTAGAAAAAGTGATATATTTGCCTCGATTTTTAGGAGTCCATTCAAAAGTAAAAAGGGATCTATTAGTGACACTGACTGTCTAAACTAATACTTGAAATTCACAATTTATATGAATTTATATTTTCCGAAATAAAAAATTGTATTAACATTTTAATCGAATGATTTTTTGGAGGAAGGTCGAATTTTTTGTGAGGTCAAAACTAAGAAATATTTTTCTATCATAACATGAGGTGTAGGATAATTTCTCTAAAAATATCCTTAGTTAGAATTAGGGTAATTTTTTTTTAATTGACAGTATGGGAGCTCCAAAGTGTCCAATTTAGGTAATATTTCTGCCAGAAGTGTCTGAACTTAAATAATGAATAATCAACGACACATTAGAACGAATTTAAATCTTAAGTATTTCGTAAGATGTAAGATACGTAATCCTCGATACGCAAGCACAGCTCACAATTTACAGGTGTATTTGAAATATGTATATCAAAAATGGATAAAATTATTTTCTTAAAAAATATTGAATGAAAAAAACAAAAAAAGCTTTAAATAGTGAAATATCGAGAAAAAAATTATATTTTAAGAAATATTAATTCTTTTATTAAAATATCTGTAAGTGGGCAAAATAATTTACCAAATTCTCGGTGCGATCTATTTCAAAAATCTATAAAAATATTTAAAAAATGTCATATTTATTATTTGTATTGAGATTAAAAATTAATTAGGTTACAAATGGAGCGAACATACTTGACGATTACCCTTGATATTTTTTTTTAATATTTAGTATCTCTTAAAATATAAAATTTAATTTTTACAATAAAAAGTATTTTATGTGAATTTCAACATTATGATTTCACTCTTTTTTTATTAGAATTTTTAAATAATTTTTGAAATATTTTGAAAAATTCAATAAAAGATCTGTTAGAATACTATTACATGTCGGTCGCCTTAGACGCTTAGAGTGTAAACCTGCTAAATTCATTTTTACTTTCCATACAGGGTATGGTCAAGTATTGTAATCGTGCATGAAAAATGTGTTTTTTTTCCTTCTTTTTTTCAAAATATCTCAAAAACGGCTGAAATTCTAATAAGTGAACATCGAAAAAATTATATTTTTTGAGATAATAATTTTTTTTGTCAAAATGTCTGTTACAATAGTTAGTTAGTTAGTGTTTGGTTGTCTGGTTGGTTGTCCGTTAGTCTGTGCGTTACCAAATTTTTGTGGACGAGCTAGCTCAAAAACTAGTTTGAATATCGAAACCAAATTTCACACATAGTTTTGATCCATTGAGATTAAGAGCTGATTAGATTTTGGTGCATATTGACCCAAAATTAATGGGGTGGAGGGGGGGGGGGGTTAAAAATTAAAAATCTAAGCCATTCGAGCAAACTCAACCAAATTTTGTATTCAAAATCAGTGGGACCCCAGAAGCCTCCAAATTCAAAAACTAACCGCCCAAAATGGAAGGGGGGGGGGGTCAAAAAATGAAAATCTAGGCTCTTGTACCAAACTCAACCAAATTTTGTATACATAATCAGTGAGCCCCCAGGAGTCTAAAAATTCAAAAACTAACCCCTCTCCACTACATTAAATTTTGTTTGTTTTTTCTCTACCCTGTAAAATTTTCTTGTTGTGAGTTAGCAGAGTTTACACTCTAACGGGACTATATATCTTTTTAACCGACTTCAAAAAAGGAGGAGGTTCTCTATTCGATTGAATTTTTTTTTTTTTTTTTTTTTTTTTTTTGTGCCTATGTTACCTCATATCTCCGCCAATTGTCAACCGATTTTGAAAATTTTTTTTGCATTGGGTCCAGTCTAGCTTCCGATTGGTCCCATTTTTTCGATTTTTTTCATAGGTATTAGACCTTTTTTATTAGGTTTGTTTAGACCTAACCTCTTTGTTTATGAACCGATTTCGATGGTTCTTTTTTTATCCGAAAGGGGATGTCTTAGGGATGGTGTCATATTAATTTGGTCAAGTTCTGATGATATAATCACTATTAATAACATCACTAAAAGGAGAAAAATAAAAAATTTTAAGAAAAAATAAAAACCGACTTCAAAAAATTAAATGCAACAAATATAAAAATACACTAAAAGGTATAAAATAATTATTATCTTATTTAGTTACAACTAAACGACGAAATATTAACACGAAATTACTTTTTGAAGTCGGTAGCCAAACATATACCTTTTATGAATCGCACTCGACGGATCTTACTTAGTATGTTTGGCGGGTACGCTCGCTTATAGGTATAGTTTGTTTGGCACCGACTTTAAAAAGTAATTTCGTTGTAACTAAATAAGATAATAATTATTTTATACCTTTTAGTGTATTTTTATATTTGTTGCATTTAATTTTTTGAAGTCGGTTTTTATTTTTTTCTTAAAAATTTTTATTTCTATTATTTATGTTTTAATTAAAAATGTTTCTACATCATAAATAAAATGTAAATTATTTTCCCGTCTTTAATTTTAAAAGATGAAAGGGGGATGTGAATGGTAAAGTCATCTGGATGGCCAAATCACTTAGGTACTGAATTCTTTAATATAGACAAATAGACCAGCGGACCCTCTCAACAAGAAAATAACCATAAAAATTTTTAAGAAAAAAATAAAAACCGACTTCAAAAAATTAAGTGCAACAAATATAAAAATACACTAAAAGGTATAAAATAATTATTATCTTATTTAGTTACAACTAAACGACGAAATATTAACACGAAATTACTTTTTGAAGTTGGTGCCAAACATATACCTTTTATGAATCGCACTCGACGGATCTTACTTAGTACGTTTGGCGGGTACGCTCGCTTATAAGTATAGTTTGTTTGGCACCAACTTTAAAAAGTAATTTCGTGTTAATATTTCGTCGTTTAGTTGTAACTAAATAAGATAATAATTATTTTATACCTTTTAGTGTATTTTTATATTTGTTGCACTTAATTTTTGAAGTCGGTTTTTATTTTTTTCTTAAAAATTTTTATTTTCTCTTTTTAGTGATGTTATTAATAGTGATTATATCATCAGAACTTGACCAAATTAATATGACACCATCCCTAAGACACCCCCTTTCGGATAAAAGAACCATCGAAATCGGTTCATAAACAAAGAGGTTAGGTCTAAACAAACCTAAACAAACCTAATAAAAAAGGTCTAATACCTATGAAAAAAAATCGAAAAAAAAATGGGACCAATCGGAAGCTAGACTGGACCCAATGCAAAAAAAATTTTCAAAATCGGTTGACAATTGGCGGAGATATGAGGTAACATAGGCACAAAAAAAAAAAAAAAAAAAAAAAAAATTCAATCGAATAGAGAACCTCCTCCTTTTTTGAAGTCGGTTAAAAGAATAAACAAATATTTTAACATATTAAGAATAATCTTTTAAGTAGGGTGAAAAGTACAATTTAAAAAATTGATACTGACCACACTCTCCACAATCTTATGACTTGCTCCTTTGCTAAATGACCAGCTGGTAGGAAGTAAAACTTTCTTCCAAGCTTGAGATCTTGTTCGGAGATCGTTGAATATTTTATAATAATCGCGTTCCCTGTCGAATGGTATATTATTAGAAGCGTTGAATTAATTTCAAGACTGAAATCTTTGTTCTCCCTCACTTGACGCATTCCAAATTGCCAGCTGTACAGCCCTCCATCCGTAATGACTTGAAGATGGATGAATTGCGAAGGCTGTTTTTCTCTACATAGAGAGTCACTTCGGTACTTGTTACAAGAGCGTAAGCCCTTATGAAAGGGTGGTATGGGTAGTAGCCGATTCCCCGGATATTTAATAGCCAGGCGATTTCATCGAGAGCTGTCACCACCATAGCATCAACGTTTAGGTCTTTTAATTCTTCCCGAAGATTTTTCACTTTCTCCTCCCAAGACATTCCTAAATAAAGATATTTTCTTTAGTGTAATATTTAAAAAAGTATAAAACTGAGGGTTGATTCGAAGTAAGTCCAGGGATAAATAAAAAATTATTTCCCAGAAAAGAATATTTATTAGAAAGTTTTCTTTTTACAGCTGTTGGACCGACGTTTTGGATTATCTTCCCTTCTTCTTCAAGGTTCAACGGGTCAGGGAGCACATGTAATCCCAGCAATAGTCTCATTTTTCATCCTATACTCCGAGGAAAATTGTTTCCTTCATTGAACCGTTGAACTTTGAAGAAGAAGGGAAGATCCTTCGAAACATCGGTTTAAAACTTGCAATAAAAGTATTCTTTAATTTGAGGCTTTTTAGCCGTTGAAATAAATAAATAAATAACTAAATAAATAAATAATTCGAAATCATTTTTTATATATCCCATGACTGCCTTCCATTCAATCCTCAGTTTTATATCTATCAGTCCGTCTCCGAAGAAAAACACCTAATACAGGGAGGGGCATAAAGTTCTACCACATTTTGAAGAGGTATAAAAAAAAATGAAAAAATTTAACTAGAAAAACTTAATATATTTTTGAAAAGAACATAAAATAATTTTTTTAATGTGTTTTAAACATTATCAGAAAAAATTGGTATGATTTGCATTTCTAGGCTTTTTGGGGCCCATAGAATATGTATACAAAATCTGGTTGAGTTTGGTCGAAAGGGCTAGAATTTTCATTTTTGACCCCACCCCCCTTTTTTTGTCTAATAATTTTTAAAAACACATTAAAAAAAATTATTTTATGTTCTTTTCAAAAATTTATTCAGTTTTTTCTAGATAATTTTTCATTTTTTATACCTCTTTAATGTGGTAGATCTTTATGTCCCACTCTGTATATTAAAAAAGTATAATTAAAAATAGTAATAATACCTGTGTATGTAATTGGTAGTGCAAAAGAAGTCGTTCTCGAATATTTGGGTCGCTTTGTGCCCCACAAATACTCTATTATATTGTTTGTTGTTTCAGACAATAAAATACCCCGCGACTCTGAAAAACAACACAATATCAATAATATCTTATTATTATTAGGAAAATAAAAGTAAAAATTAAAATAAAAAAAAAATGTTTAATTTTCTTTATTATTCAAATAGCTGAAAAAATTATTGTTAATTTATTATTCAAAATTAGAAACTTTGTGAAACGTAATATTTTCATTGAATATTTTGATTGAATATTATGTCTATTGTATATATTTATACATATATAATTTTTGTAATTCTGAATCAATAAGTAAATTTTCTTGAGAATTTAAATGAAATACCAACTAGATATTTGTTCGATAGAAACGCAAGAGATAGCAGCACGTTGCAATTTTAAGACAAATCGTGTTTGCCAGAATACCAAATAAAGAGAGGTTCATTTGAAAAAAAAAATACTGAAAAGAAAATAGGAGGTCACCTTATATTCGAGAAATAATTTTTCCAGAACGAAGATTAATTTTAAGATCGACTTAGTCAGGCCAAATTTCTAGGTCAAATACTGTAATATCTTAAAAAAAATCATTAAAACTTCGTTGGAGCTAATTATAACTTGATTTATAAAACAAACAGTTGTTGAGTGCAAAAGATTATTTATTTTTATTTGTTAAAATCGGACCGCATTAAAAAACTCTTAATAGATATAGTAATTCTTAGAAATATAAGTTATAAGAATTCTGTACATGGGAGAGATGGGAACTTTATTAATTGGAGAGAGGAACCTTTTCACCTTTTGCTTAAAAAAGAAGCTGAGTGCAAGTGGAATTTCATACCTTGAATTCCATACCTAATATACTATATAATATACATATACCTATTATTCGGCCGGGTGGCATATTTCCAAACCCCTGTACAGTGCACAGTAAAGAGCGCGAGGTCCGCACGATGCTCTGAATCACTCGGGTTTTGTTTATGGTTACCCTGTGGGGTCGGAGAAATCCCAGTGAGTACAGAGCAACCTTGAATTCTTTGAAATTTTGACGCTGTTACATTTTGTAGAAAATTTAGTTTTATGGAAAATGGAATCACCATTAGAATAATGTATGTATGAATGAGTATAATTGTTTTAAAAAAGAAATTATACAAATGTGCTCCCAATTTGATCGCATAACAAGTACACTGGGTTTAAAATCAGAAAGCTACGTTATCCGTTATAAAGCTTAATGCACTTTAATGAAACAACTACGATAAAAACCCATTATCAAATTTTAAATTTTTAGAAAGCTAAAAGTCGCATATGTGGAAGAAAATCTAGAAAAATTAGAGTCCAGCCAAACGTCAATTTCAGTTCCTAAAAACAAACAATTACTTATGGTACATCTGGGATAATTCAAGCTGGCAGACCTTCTAAGAACAAAAAATTAAAACGGAAGTACAGCAAGAAATAACATTCGCTTAACCTACCAAATGCGAAATTGCACTAAATCATATTCTGTTTTTCTTTTGTTTTTGTTTAATAAATAAAATCTCGTATAGTATGCATGTACCTATTTCTTTTTATTGTAGATATTTGAGCCGTTATTATTATTATTTTTTTTTGGTGGTATAAGTACACTTTTGAAAAAATAATGAGTTAATTGTTATTTTAGTGAAATATAGATATAATCTTTCTATATTTATAATCACACACTTTTTTTTCCAATTTGGAATAAGTCCATTTGAAATTAGTCATAACGAAAACAACTTTCTGATAGCAATTATTATTGATTATTACGAGTTCAGTGTGTACTCTCCTAAAGTCTTTACAACAAAAAACAACGTCATAAACAAGAAAATGATTTTATTAATTTTGTTTAGTTTTCTTCTCACAAGCGCAATTATTATTTTTTACATTGAAAAATCCATTTCAGAAAAGCCAATTTCTATAAAAATATAAATGTAAAGTTAATTTTGCTGGCATTTTTTATACTTTGTTATTATTGAAAAGTCCATTTGTATGTAGCTAAACAAAAAGTTTAATTTCTTTAACACTTATATATTATTATTGCATAATAAAATTTAACAGGTTTATAGTGTTAAAAACATAACCTGAATTGTGTAACGTTTGCCAATATTTTTAAATTGCTTCAAACGCGAATCCTTAAATATCTCAATATACGAAGTAAAATCGACTTATACCATTTTCAAATATCAGAAAATAATTGCAAATCCGTGTCTTAAAACGTGTAAAACAACTTTGTGTGTTCTGTGTGACACTGGGATTTGTCTGACGCGACGCAGCGAGTGATTCAGAGCATTGTGCGGACCCCGCGCTCTGTACTGTACAGGGGTTTGGGTATACGCGGGCGGTTGTAAACAAATTGCGCGGAGCCAGGAAAAAACGTATAAATAAGTATTTATTATAAACAGATTATTACATATTATATTGGATCATAGAGTATTATTAAAGTGGGAGATAAATTTAACCGAATTTATCGCGCGGAGAATTTACCACTGCTCGAAGCCCCTAAAACCTTAGTAAATTGGATATTGAATTGTATCTAAGTTACTGAGATTGGCTCGTGATCCCGGCTTCTTTTCCTTCTACTCTGTTCTTTTCACGATGGAGGGGCCAGCCCATACAGGCCTTTAGGGGATCCACCTTCTGGTGTATCTCCTTCTCACATCATATCATTAAAAAAAAAAAAAAAAAAAAAAAATTCTAGTCTATTTCGATGCATAATCTTTAATTATGTCATCAAAATTTGCAGAATTTGCTATCTCGTGTTCGATAGACGTCATAGCCAGTGACATAAAACGCTCTTGGCTTACTGAAGATCGAAGGTAATTCTTAATTAATTTTAATTACGAAAATCTACGCTGAGGCTACACGGTTAATGATGTTGTCAACATTGCAAGACAACTAATAAATTTGTAACTTATAGCTAGAGACCGGATTCCTATGCAATTGCATATTTTGTTTGCCGCCACATACGACCCAGGGGATCAATTATCTATACGAATCATACATCTAGGATACTGTGGGTTAAATTTTATACTGCATATTTTTACATATTTGAGTAATATTGCATAAAAATAAATTATTTACAATTAGAATCAAATTTTAATTATTTTTGAGATCCTTTGTTAATTATTTGTTTATTATTATTATTATTATTATTTTATTTATTTATTTGTTTTTTTAATGGCCTTTATAGCCCATTTTGCCCATTGAGTCTTCGTTTGTGCGTGTGAAAGTGTGTGTAAATTAGTGTAGTGATCAGATTATAGCCGGACAAATATTTGCATTGTTTTATTAGTTTATTGTTTGTACGTCAATAAGAAAAGCTTGTTAAGATAAAAAAAATAAAAGCAATACAAAACAATAGTGTCTGTTAAACAAAACTACCCCCCCCCCCCTCAACCCCGTATTTTTTCGATCACATTTTTTGAAACATTATGTAAAACTGTCTGTCATCATCTCTTCGATCCTGGACTTAGTAGCTGTTGGTATTCCAGCAGCAGCAAAGTAAATTTTAATAGATATTAATTTGGTCACTACAATCACATATACAAGAATATTCAATAAATATTAATTCATTCATATGTATTCTTTAAGTTTTTTAACTTCTTTATATTCATCAATACCTATATTTATTATGTTGATTTTATTCAAGTACACCCCTCTAATATTTCATTGAGTTTAAAGATTTTTTAATATATTAAATATAATGAGAATTTTTTGAAATTTTTTACTCAATAAAAGTACATATTACAGGTGTCTATAGCTTACTTTATCATTTTTATCTCTTTCATAGCACTCCTTCAAATATATAGAATTTTTGTCTTCAATTTTAATTTTTTAGTGTATAAAAAAATTTATTTAGCCAATTTTTACTGCATATATTTGCATATTTCCACGTATTCTGCATATTACTTGCATAATTCAGTCTTTTTAACTGCATATTTTATGGCATATTTTAGCAGTTTTTACTGCATAAATAAAGTTATAACGCAGTGTCCTATAATTATAAAGCACCGGATCGGATTCCGAGGAGCGTAGGTACTGAGCTCCCCTCGCGTAAATTAACAGATTTTTAAACCTAGCTTAAGAAGTTTAAGCTATTTATTAGGTACTATTATTATTTATATTTGAAAAAATTAATGATAAATATTCAAGTTATTGTCCATTCATTCTGAAAAAAAAAACATTTGATATAACGAATTCTTACCCCACTACAATTAATATATAGACCATATCTCACAAAATATTTGAGATATTAAAAACGTTCTTATTTGTAGAACATAGGCGGGGTATGGAGATATTCTAGAACATTTTCACAATTCAAGTGTGTATTTTCGAAAATTAAACACGTTTAAAAATATTTTCTTTCAGGCACTTCCACACGATCATTTTAAAGTCAATTAAATTTTGAAGAAAAAAAACAACAGTATAATTCAACTTAATGAGAATTTTACAGGGACACGGGATACCACCACAAACCTTATGGAAAAAAAATTTAGCCATCCCAAAATAATCATCCTATTAAAATTGTATTTTTAATTTTGAGAAAAATAAAAACATATAAACTTATAAACTTGTTTAGTTTAGAGAATACGAGGATATTACTGTACAGGCAGATAGAGAGACTGTAAAAAAGACTCAGTTTTAATTGTTTATAGAATCCCAAGAGTTTCTTCCTAGTTCACAATAACTTTTTCATCGACTTAGGTATTTATTGGATTCTAATAAAAATTCATGAATATTTGAAATATTCTAATTTTAGCTTTGTTAAGATTATTAAGTACATATTTCATAGTCTAGAGGGAGTATACTCTTTTATACCCCCTTGCGGATCTGTGATTTAGATTGAGATCTGGAGAGAAAAGACACAAACCTCTCACCTAGAGTTCTTTTCCAGTCCATCCAGATGTAATTGGGCACTCGGCGAGGGTCAGCGCCGACCCTGGAGCCTGGGGGCAACACCGTGGCAAGCCACTGAGACTCCGTGGGGGTGTCGGGGGACGACCCATGCAACACCGTCCATTGGCAGTCCAGCTGCTCGTCTGCTTGACCCTCGTATCGTCCATCCACCCAGATAAGAGCATCTTTCATAGTGATAACGACCAGTCCCAGCGAGCCCGTGTAGCCACTCACCCACTTCACTAAATTGTCTCTTTCGTGAACGAACTCGGTCTAGAAAAGCGGGAAGAATGTTCATTCATTGATTGAATTCCTATTAATTCTAAATTTATTATAATTACTATTTTATTAGTATCGTAATGGAAAAAGAAAAGAGATTTTTTAAGAGTATTAACGGATCGAAAAGTTTTATAAATTCTTCACTGAAAGAAAATTCCAGTGTTGAGGGGTTGAAACCGGTTGATGATCGACCAAAACGGTCCCGCGGTCGACTGGGTGATCATCCGTGTCCTATGTTTTTCGCTTCTGTTGGAGGAGTCACGTATTTTAAACGAATGGCCCATCCAATCACGTTAAACTGGCCGCTTTTTCAGTAAAATCTCACTTCAATTAAATATAAAAAGCTCATTTTAAATTGTTAACTGACCATGACTTTAATATGCAGATTCAATAAACTTTATATCTTTTAGATATTATTTTCGTGCTAACCAATTTTATAATCTTGCTGATCAAGTAATTATTTTGTATTATGAATTATGACTATTTATTTTGCAAACACATTTCAAGCTGACCAAATTTGTACTTATTTTCTGATAATACTTACTTTGTTAGCTAACTAAGTATTGCGCCATTGTTTTTGTTTTTCTGGCGACAAAAACATTGAAACATAGTATGATGTCAAAATGATTTAATAGCTAATTTTTCTTGCTAACCTAATATTTAAATGGCGAATCATTTTATTAGTTCTCTATTTTAAGTACATAAGCTGCGAATTCTATAACTTGCTTCTGGTATACTATTCATAATTTGCAAGTAACACGACTGTAAAACCAAAAAGGGCTGCATACAATTGCTTATTGCAACATTTGATTATTCAATTGAAAAGTTTTTGTTTTGCCGAGAGTAGCAGAGTTGTTGATTCACAAAGAGGTTGTCCTCTGATACAAATAAACATACACACATTTATATATGGAAATTATATATATAATTATTATTTATTTGTTTGAGACTATAGTTTCGAAGACTTGGTCTTCATCATCAGTCTTCTTAATTATAAATATTATTTTTCATGGGGTCAATAGCGTATGGATATTGAAAATTTTTCGATATTTACTTAGCTGGGACCCAGTTAAAATTAAAATGGATTTTAAATTTAGCCAGTTAAAATTAAAATGGATTTTAAATTTAGCAAGTTAAAATTAAAATGGATTTTAAATTTAGCAAGTTAAAATTAAAATGGATTTTAAATTTAGCCAGTTAAAATTAAAATGGATTTTAAATTTAGCCAGTTAAAATTAAAATGAATTTTAAATTTAGCCAGCTAAAATTAAAATGGATTTTAATTTTAACTGGCTCCCAGCTAAGTAAAGATCGAAAAATGTTCAATATCCATACGGTATTGACCCCATGAAAAATAATATTTATAATTAAAAAAGACTGATGATGAAGACCAAGTCTTCGAAACTATAGTCTCAAACAAATAAATAATATATATATATACAGATATATAATTTCCATATATATGTGTGTATGTTTATTTGCATCAAGCAGAGGACAACCTCTTTGTTTCTCTTTGTGAATTTGTTTATTCCACCAAATCATTATTTTTAGTTTGATTACAATCTATTTTGATTATTAATTTTATTATTTTTTATGTAATGAGTGAGTAGGAAATTGTGATTAAAAATAAAGATGAGATCATAGACTGTCCAATTGACCCTAGAGCAGACAACCTGACCTGGTGTTCGTCGAAGGTGGTCACGATCAGTGCCTTCAATTCGGGCCATCCTGGCTGTGCGTTGGCCATTTCGTCTCGTACCAATTTCACTTGCATGGTGCTATTCACCCTTCCAGGAGGTCGAGCTGAGTGTCCTGGTTTGCAGAACGATCGGGGGCCCAGGTCGTCCAGAGCGACGCCTTTGCCCATCAAAGAAACACCACCTAAAACAACAAAAACATTAAGATATTAATAGCTAGATAAATGACCTGGAGCTCCACCCAGCCTATCTTTATTTTGGTGAAACAGAATAATTAATAAATAAACATAGACATGTAGGTACCATTGGCGTGAGGTCCATGGATGCTTTGGATGCGGCGCATCTCTAAAATTTCAAACATTTAGAGTATTTTCATAAATAGCTATATAAGGTCGACTTCAAAATTTCAGAAGGATCTTTAAATTTTCAGATTATTATCCTTTATTCCAAATATTTCCATAAAAACATTTATTGTTTTGAAAAGTATATTGGATCTCGAAATGGCAATTAAAATGAATGATTTTTTTAGAAAAGGGTGTGGATAGAAGATTTGAAGTCTCTGCCTGGTAGATATCTTCCAGTTCAAGTATGTCAAAGACAAAGAAAAGTTCTAATCGAATAAAAATTGTTCTCGCTGAGAAACTATTAAAATGGTAATAATACAAAAAAGGAATAAATAAAGATAATTCGAGAATCTTTAGACTAATCCATTTCTAAGAACTCACAAGATCGGAAATAACAACGAGTGCTATAGACAAGTCATAGCTTGCTTATGATGATTATAGTCACAAGATTTAATTTCTGACTCTTACCCTCACTCAAGGGCGGATCGAGGGGGGGGGGGGGGTCGATCGCCCCCCCATAGAGGCCCGTGCCTGGCAAAAAAATTTGTAAAAAAAAAACTTTTATTTTTTTTTTAATTTTAAAATTGAAAATAAAGTTCTATGTGTGTGTGTGTGTGTGGGCGACGTCCCTGCCCCCCCCCCCCCCCCCCCCCGCTTGGGCAATTCGATCGCGACACACTTCCGAGATAAAAAGTAGATCTTATATAAATCGGGCACCTTATATACATTCACCCCCCCCCCCCCATAAAAAATTCCTGGATCCGCCCTTGCCCTCACTCACACAAAGCAGTATCCGTTTGGGGCGAAGGTCCCAAAATATATTTTTAATTAAAAAAATCTAATGTTAAATTTGAAAAATAACTAAAATTATGCAGTATTCGATGACATTTGTAAAAAAAAAGCGAAGATTAAAATAAAATTTCAAATAATGAAGGCTACTTTTTTGGACAGCATCCCCTGGTTGAAAAGTCACCAACCGCCACTGGTAGGTACATATATCTATATATATAAAATTAAGGTTTTGTCTGTACATTGCTCCAAATCACGCCAAATTTTGATTGCACACGTTTCAAGCAAAGTTATGAACGAAAACACCCTCAACAAAATTCCTGTCTGTCTGCCTGTCTGTCTGTTTCCGTGGGTTCCGCGAAAAGTTGCTCACGATTCACGTAATAACAAACGGCTGAAGGGATTATTATGAAATTTCATATTTACATCAGATGTCTTCTAACTTACGTTTTTAGCTATATAACGTTTTGATATTTTGACCCCAGAAGGCGGTTTGGGGGGGGGGGGGTGCGCACGAATGAATATTATCAAATAACTCATAAACTATTAACCCTAAGGCAAATTTTATAATAAACAAAGTTGTAGAGAATGTGATTTCTGACAACTTTTGTTTAAAAAAATTTCTCAAAAAACCACCCAAAAAAGGGGGAGGGTGAAAAAATGTAAATTCTTAGACTCTTAGAGCAAACTCAACCAAATTTTGTATACATAAACTCTGGGCCTCTAGAGAGCTAGAAATGCAAAAACTAACCACCCAAAATGGGGGGAGGGGTCAAAATATGAAAATTCTTTCTCTTGGGCCAAACTCAACCAAATTTTGTATACATAATCTGTGGGTCACTAGAAGGCTAGAAATGGAAAAACTGGGGGCGGAGGGTGGGTGCTTGGGTGAAATCATGATGGGGAGAGGAGTGAGGCGGAGTAGGGTGGTGGTGCAGGGGATGGTGCGGGGTGGAGTCCATGGGGCATAGCGGGGGTGGGGTCCAGTGGGCTAGGCGGGGGTGTGGTGCGCAGGGTTGGAGGGCACGGGGTGGGTTCCAGGGTGGATGGGGTGCGGGGCCGAGGTGGGTGGGGTGCGGGTCGTGGTGTGGGGGCGGAGGTTGGGAACGGGTGCATGGTGCGTGGGTGGGGGTGCTGGAGGGGTTTCGGGGGTGAGGGAGGTTAGGGTGCGGAATGGAGTGTTGGGGTGGTGGCGTGGAGGCGGGGGTTGGGCATGGTGCGGGGTGTGGGGGTGCTGGGTGGGTATCGGGAGGTGTGGTGGGTGAGGGTGGGGTTCGAGGGATGGGGGTCCAGGTGGCGTTCCCCCTGGATAGCGAGAGGGCCGCCGAAGGCAGGCCTTGCAGCTAGTTTAATCTAAAATTTAATTTTTCAAAATTTTACGTCTTAAATTCCCATAAAAAATAACTCATGATTTGATTCAAATTTTTTCTTTGAAAAATTTAATAATTTTATTTTTTGTATTCCATCACTAAATGGACCCCCATTAAATTTCATTACTCTTTTAAATAAGGGCTTGTCGATGATTTTGACTTTTGTGATATCTATTTCTAGGGCTTAGAAATTTATTAACTTCAATTTTTAGAAACTCAGATACCCCTCATATTCATATTTAAATAATTAAAGGCTTCTTCCCCAAGAAAATTCAGTTTTCTTGATTTTCTGAATTTCTCTTAACATTTTGAATAAGGGCTATCTTCTTCCTAAATCTCTACTCTTTTGGTTTTCATGAGTTGGAGATTTAATTATTTTAATTTTTCCAAAATTCCTTCTACTCATATTTAAGGTCTCCCAAGTCTAAATTGAACCACAACTTGGTTATTTAATTGAAAATTTTTTGTTTTGCCGAGAGTAGCAGAGTTGTTGATTCACAAAGAGAAACAAAGAGGTTGTCCTCTGCTTGATGCAAATAAACATACACACATATATATCGAAATGATATATCTGTATATATATTATTTATTTGTTTGAGACTATAGTTTCGAAGACTTGGTCTTCATCATCAGTCTTTTTAATTACAAATATCGTTTTCATGGAGTCAATATCCATACGGTATTGACTCCATGAAAAACAATATTTGTAATTAAAAGGGACTGATGATGAAGACCAAGTCTTCGAAACTATAGTCTCAAACAAATAAGAATATATATATATATATATATATATATATATATATACAGATATATATGTGTGTGTATGTTTATTTGCATCAAGCAGAGGACAACCTCTTTGTTTCTCTCTTTGTGAACTTGGTTATTGCTTGCCTTTTCAGCTGATTATGCATTTGAGTTTAAAATTTCATTTACTTGGAATTGCCATTTTTGAATTCATTGGATTCAGGAGAAAAAATGTGTATTTCGAGTGAAAATTCAAATTTAAAGTCTTGAAGTCATCACTTATACTCTATTAAGTTAAAATAAAAAAATGTCAACATTCAGCATACAAAAATAATATGATTTTTAACCGACTTCAAAAAAGGAGGAGGTTCTCTATTCGATTGAATTTTTTTTTTTTTTTTTTTGTTTTTGTGCCTATGTTACCTCATATCTCCGCCAATTGTCAACCGATTTTGAAAATTTTTTTTGCATTGGGTCCAGTCTAGCTTCCGATTGGTCCCATTTTTTTCGATTTTTTTTCATAGGTATTAGACCTTTTTTATTAGGTTTGTTTAGGTTTGTTTAGACCTAACCTCTTTGTTTATGAACCGATTTCGATGGTTCTTTTTTTATCCGAAAGGGGTGTCTTAGGGATGGTGTCATATTAATTTGGTCAAGTTCTGATGATATAATCACTATTAATAACATCACTAAAAAGAGAAAAATAAAAATTTTTAAGAAAAAAATAAAAACCGACTTCAAAAAATTAAGTGCAACAAATATAAAAATACACTAAAAGGTATAAAATAATTATTATCTTATTTAGTTACAACTAAACGACGAAATATTAACACGAAATTACTTTTTGAAGTTGGTGCCAAACATATACCTTTTATGAATCGCACTCGACGGATCTTACTTAGTACGTTTGGCGGGTACGCTCGCTTATAGGTATAGTTTGTTTGGCACCGACTTTAAAAAGTAATTTCGTGTTAATATTTCGTCGTTTAGTTGTAACTAAATAAGATAATAATTATTTTATACCTTTTAGTGTATTTTTATATTTGTTGCACTTAATTTTTTGAAGTCGGTTTTTATTTTTTTCTTAAAAATTTTTTCTTAAAATTTAATTTAGAAGTGGCTAAAAATAAATTTTGATCGTGTTTTTAATTAATGCGAGCGGAAGTTACTGTTGAGGGCGTGGATTTATTAGAATAGAACGCACCCAATTCGTGATCATCGTTCATCCTTGATAGATTCTTTGGATTCCTTTGAGGTTATTTATAATTTGATTAGATGAATAGTTTTCTTCTATCGATTATTAATTAATTTACGCGATGGGTACTAACTTCATAAGACTTGAAAATTAAATTATTGAAAATAACAATAAAGAATTGATGAAACGCAGCTCAAGGATAATGAAAAACAAAATTCCGAACAAAATAAATTCATTAGAACGTCACTTTCATTCTCTTAAAAACCAACTTTTCGGAGAATCTTCCCTATTTCTTCAGAGTTTAAAAGGATCAACGAAAGAAGCATATACATTATACTTTTTCTCTCCTTCAGCAGTGCTCGATATTTGCCGTTTCTTCACAGAAGCATCAATATAATTATTTTCTTTAATTAAAAATAATAAAATTAAAATAATAATAAGCGTTAGAATTTTTTGCAAAATTAACAGAAAGCCCAAAAACACCTGAAATAAAGGGATACTTTCGGTTGTCCAATTTAAATTAAAATATTGATGTTAAATTTGAGCCTCCTAATTATATTTTAATTTCATTTCCCTGAATTCTATCGTTTTTTGAGCTAATATTATAGACGTACAGTCAGACGCTAAAATGGCCTTAATGAATTCTGGGGACCAGCAATGTTAATTTAAGGTAAATATGATTTCAATTTTTGAAGTCATTGCGGGACATAATTAAAAATGAATTTGGTAATAAGGTATTAAATAAAAAAACATTTTATTCGTAACTAGGTGTGGAAATAGCCGGTTCTTGTTTAAAAGTTTTTTTTCATAAGCTAAAGGAGACAATAAAAGAGTGTGTCTCTTGCTGGAATAATACATTTTTTAATTGATCATTTATTTAATTATTCCAGCAGAAGACACACTCTTTTATTGTGACCTTTAATTTATAAAAATTCTGCTACTCTCGGCAAAAAGAAACTTTCAATTTTATTTCACAAGCTTTGCCTTTTTTAATTTTATTTTTGTTTACAAACTTAAACTTGAGTTTTATCCTTAGTATATTATATTAATACCAGCTATATTAATACTACGTGAGTTTTAAAATAATTATTTTTTTTTTTTTTTTTTTTTTTTTATAAATTTTATTAAACCAATTATTTTACATTAATAATGTATACATTGTATTTTGCTTCGATTTCGGAGATAACTTCTCCACCATCGAGTGTCCTTATTTATCTTTAGTCCTTGTTTTTAATAAGAGGAAAAATCTAATTAGATAAAAAAACCTCTTTTCCGATAATTATTTAAATTCCATTATTCCCCAATCAAATCGATTGGTATCCTTCCCTCTCCCCTCCCTCCCAATTCAAAATAATTATTTAAATTTCCTAATTTTAATAAATTTTATTTGTCATGAAATATTAGTGGGTTTTAAAATTAAAAATCACGTCGGCGCCATCGCCCAAGCCGATTATTATAAGGTACAGAATATTTTTCATTTCATTTTCCTTGAATCTACTTCGAAACAATTATGATGATGATGATTATTATTATTATTCAAATAATATGAAGATGAAAAATAAGTTTTTTTAAGTAATAAATAATTATTACATTAAGTAAATTATCTAGTTTGTTTATAATAGAATCATTTTTTTTCCATGAAAGTTGCTAGTTCGTTTTAATAAAATAAATACATCTGGTAAATGAATATAGTAATTGAATGTACGAAGACCTTGAAGTTAATTATAATTCATATATGGAGATAAAATAAAAAAAAAAATATTTTCCAGTTGAATTTAATTATTACTCCTCAATCAATTGAAAATCGAAGAAAACTATTCTTGCAAAACTAATCGAATTCGGTTATTTCCTTTGTCTCGTCGTCAAATCATGTCATTGTTATATTTATGTTAAATGAAATTCTAATAAACGTATCTTCTACATTTCTGAAAGTCCTTCTTGATGCTAATATTGGGTGAGATCCAAAATGGAAAATAAATTTATTTTAGCCCGTAATTTGAATCACAGGTCATTTTGATCAGGAAATATATAATAACAAGTAGAACAATATCAGTTGCCTTACATATTTATATTTAGCAAATAAAATTGAACAATTATTTTTTGTTGAAATTGTGTTTTAACATAATACTATATCATGTTCTGATTTCCCCCCCCCCCCCCACCCCCAAAATAAAAATAATAATAATTATAATTATCACTCAGTAAAGCGTACGACCAAGCCTGAAAAACAACAGTAAAGGTCGGGCCATTCAAGTGAAATGTCAGGATGGTGGCAAAGAGGGGCTGGAGAAGTGGTGTCCCGATTCACACGCCCCCGAAATGTCGGGCTGGAGGGGGTGAAGAGGTTTCGTTTATTTTAATAACAAACTCATCCATACGTCACGAAGCTGCGAATAAAATCATTGTGCTAAATATAAAGAGGTTGAAAAATGTTTCGTTTGGTTTAATTTTATCCCGTTTTTTTTTACTATTTTTTAATTTACAAACAGATCTAATTCATTGTCCGTCTTTTAATAGTATTTAGAAATAACTAAGTATAGTATACCTATTCTAATAATACGAGATTGAATAATTTAATTTATAGCTATAAAATTAATAAAATTTAATTCTTTAAAGATTAGTTTCCTGCTCTTAAGGTTATTATTCCCTTACTAACGTGGTAGTAAAAAAAGAGACTATATTACAACCCGTAAAAACAATATGATACGGTTATAAAAAAAATCTATTTAACTAGCAGTGAATCCTATAAACTGAATTTTCTTTATTTAAATTATGAATGATTTGACTTATATTCTTTATTTATATTAAATCTCAACAACATTATTTTAAGTTTAGAGGGAGGGCCTTCCTTATGAGCCTCCTCTGGGTATGTCCCTGATGTGCCATACATTAATATCACTGCTCAACAAAAATTTCTCCTCGTAAACCTAACAATGGATTCCAGTAGAGTTTTATATGCAGATTATCATGAAATTTCTTGATTTTTTTACAACACGTCAGAGTTTTGAGATATTATCGGTCAAAACGACGAAAAAGCCATTTTAACCTATATTCGAGTCCCATTAAAAATTAAACAGCAATATTTGAAATCAAAATATTTCTTTGGCGTAATAGAAAACAGCTTCCTCTTTGATTTTCAAATTATCTCTTGTTTTTATCTCAATTAGAACTCGAGTTATAACTAAAACTAAAACTAGGTGATTATAAAGGAAATAAACATAGATAAAAACATATGGTCTTAGGTTTTTAGTTATAACTCGAGTTCTAATTGAGCTGAATTCAAGTGGTAATTTGAAAATCAAAGAGAAAGCTGTTTTCTATTACGTCTATAAAATATTTTGATTTCAAATATTGCTGTTTAATATTTAATGGGACTCGAAAATAGGTCAAAATGGCCTTTTTCGTCATTTTGACCGATAATATCTCAAAACTCTGACGTGTTGTAAAAAATTGGGAAATTGCATGATAATCAGCGTATAAAACTCTACTGGAATCCATTGTTAGGTATACGGGGACATATTTTTGTTTAATTTTTGTTGAGCAGTGTAATTTATATTATTATTATTATTTTTTTTTTCTAAATAGAGTTTACTTTGCTTTGATTGTAACTTTTGTGTATCAAAGTTTTCAAGGCTAATGTAGCTAATGTCCATTATTTCTTAAAGGTATTTGTGTATGTTTGATAATTTTGATTAAGAAGTTCTAGAAATAGTTTCTCTCAAAATGATTCTCATGCAAAGCTTTTGAAAAATAAGCTGTCCGTAAAAAATTATTGTTGTAGAGGAAAACAATTATCTAATGATAAGAGATCTATTTGTTTAAATTTTTTCGAAGTTACCGAAAATGTTCACCATCTGTTATTGTTGGCTTGGTGGTTGGATGTGAATTAATCAGCGAGTTAATTTCTGTTAGAACCGACTGTAGTTCAGCTGAATGTCAGGTTGACATTTGAACTCTCAGCCACTTTCTTGATATATTAATGCTGGCCCAGTTTCACGATGGACTTGTCCTTGAAAAAAAGGCTTGTATGTGCCAGGTTTGATATTTATAGGAATTTGGCTTGAATCTCCCAAATACTCTTCTTGCATTTGCTCGCTTACAGTTCAACAGACACATAGATAGGCAAACAAGAAAAGTAAGCAAACTCTTGGCGGCAAGACACGCCACTTATGATAACGATACTTTTGTCATCGTGGTTTGTTTTCTTTATGTTTTTCGGCGGAAGTGTCAATGTGGCACTTAACGTCCTCTCTTCGAAAGATTCTTCAAGAGATTAGCTTGTTAATTTGTTTATCTATGACAAATAGACTTTTCATCCTGTTTTGCTAAGTCCTCCATTCATTTGTTTCACTTTAGAAATCACTTCGCGCTTTTAATATAATTGCCAGAAAACATTTTATATGTAAGAATCAAATTTTAAAATGTTATAATGTTCATATTATGTAAAGTTAATTTCTTATTTACGAGGATGAACCTCATCAAATCTTTATAAAACGTCTATTGTTTTATCTTGTCTTTCCTTCATTGGCCAAACTAATTTATAAGGTTTTATCAACTAGTGTGAATTTGACACTTTTCCAAATTAAACAAATTCTGTTTTTTGAACAAGAGAAGGAACCTAAGCAGAGATAATTTCTTATCCCACCTCAAAAGGCTGAGTTAAATTATTCCTCAAACCTTTTAAAGAGTTAAATAAGGATTATCTACAGGCTTGAAATAAACCTATACACATGGTCGTAGATAGGGAAGGCAAGGGGAGAAATGCCCCCTTCCCCCTAGAAAAATATCTAGTATTGAATCTCACCTCATCTCCCCCTTATCTTATTATTAAAATTAAGTAATTTTACTTCTAAAGTATTTTTATATTTTTGTTTTCAGTTTCCTCCTCTGTGAACTCATACCCCGAAATATATACAGGGTGCATAGGAAAGTCCCTTTAACCTGAAAATACTTGCGAACGGAGAGTGCTACAGCCACGCAAGTGAGGTAACGGTATAGTAAAGCGACTATGCCCGACCTAATGCAAACGACACCAGCGCCCCTAGTGGCGAAATGTGGAAGTTAGCCATTGCAAATCGAAAACGAAAAGAGATAGAGCAAAATTTCCAATTAGAAAGTTTTAGAGCATCAATTAATTAGTACGAAACGATATTTGGTTTACACGGATAAGATAAATTGGCGCCTGTATACCTATGCTATGAGATTATGTTGTTTGTATCAAGCGAGCGCCAACACCTTTTAAACTAAAATTTTAAATGCATTGGAAATTAAAGTTTTCAGACATTACAGTACAGTACAAAGTCACAAACTGCATTTGCACACTGCTACATTTCCGAAATGTAAATATGTAGAGTAAAACAGTCGCGCATAGATTACGGACATTTTTGGATACAGGCGCCAATTTATCTTATCCGTGTAAACCAAATATCGTTTCGTACTAATTAATTGATGCTCTAAAACTTTCTAATTGGAAATTTTGCTCTATCTCTTTTCGTTTTCGATTTGCAATGGCTAACTTCCACATTTCGCCACTAGGGGCGCTGGTGTTGTTTGCATTAGGTCGGGCATAGTCGCTTTACTATACCGTTACCTCACTTGCGTGGCTGTAGCACTCTCCGTTCGCAAGTATTTTCAGGTTAAAGGGACTTTCCTATGCACCCTGTAAATGTCGTGCTAAATAAACATATGATCTATTATTAGTAGTATTTTATATTTTTAATTTTAAAAAGTTTCTTAAATTTTTCAAAATTTGCTTTATTTTATTAATGAAATATACTGTTTTCATTCTTTTTATCTTGAGAAAAAGTTAACAAGGCATCACTCATATATTTATTATTAAATTATTTCGTTAAAAAATTTTTCAATTCTGCTAAAAAGTTAGTTGATCTTTAATCGCATTACCGAAATTGAAACTTTGTGGTGGCTAATCAGCTGGCCGGCTACCTCCCCCCCCTCTAAGAAAACGCTCTAACTACCAATACTTAGACAGCTCAAAAAAGACACTAAATACTTTTTTAGAAATAAAATTAAGGTTTCTATAGGAAAACCGAGGGGTGAACCGCGATTGGAATTAGGTGTACACGTCTTTGCAATTATGTGGAATTATTTTGAAATTCATTAGATAAAGCCCCTTCATCTATGGTCTTCTACTTGGAAATGAAAGTGGAAGCGGAAGTAGGTGTACACGAATTTAGGACGCGGTTCGCCCCTCGAGGAAAACTATTCATTACTGGTGTCCTTCTTTGATTAGAAATTAAATAAATTAAAAAGAATATTATAATCAGATTCCTTCGATATTAAATCATATATTTGTCTCTCTTATAAATAAAATAATATTTTTTTAGAGATCATAACAAAGTATTATGAAACAGATGCAAATTAAATTTGGAAAAATACAAAGCTCCTTTGAGTTCATTTGCTCTGAGACAGATTTTTTGGACCACAGATCAAGCCTTTTAAATGACTCTATCATCTTCTAATATTCCAATTAAAAGATATATGTGACTTTCATTTTGAAAATTAATTGAGAAGCTTCGGATCGCTTAACGGAAGCAACAATTTTAATCAAACAAGTATATAAAGCTCCCATTCATTGAGGCAATTATCTCGCGATCAGATAAAATCGGGAATTTTTATACGCCTATAAAAATAGTTGAGTGCAATTAGTGGCTGGTTTTTGAGTGGAGGCGAATCTCTAATGTAAATTGTTCCTCTTGCAGAGAAAAGAACAAGCGCTTTGTGGAAGGAAGAGAGCCTTGGGAAATAAACAAGGAAGGGGTTTCCAATATGAACTGCCGAGTCTATATATTTATTTGGTAAGTGGAGTGGGACTGGATACGCGTGGGTGGACTGATTCACGCTTTAAGGGGCGCCGGGCCCCGAGGCGACCATTCACAGCTATTTCTAGCTCCAAAAATTCACCTCGACCTTAAAACGTGAACACTTGTCGATCAACCAGGCTTGTTTATAATGCATCTCCCCATCGGCATGTTAAAAATGTATCGGCGAATAAATCAGACATCGAGTTGGAGGTCTCCGGTCAACCACAACAACTTTCACTCTAATTCAGCCAAGATTACTACTTATATACCTATGGGTGCAATAGTGGACTAACCCCTAAAATTATAATTTTGTTTTATCTGCGGAAATTAATTAGTAATATTGTTACCGACCAAATGCAAAGTGGATCAAACCAGGTTTTGATTGCAATAGGTTTGGTCGGTAATTTCCCATCAATAATTTCCGCAGATAAAACAAAATTATAATTTTGTGGGTCAGTCCACTATTGCGCTCATAGCTTCATACATAGTAAAAAATCAAAGAGACAACTGTCCTTGTAATATGTAAACAAACTTATCCATTACATAGAGGACAATTCACTTGATTTGATTTTATAAAATAGATTCTGTTACTCATAACGTCATAACATAACAACTTTTTTGTACCTTTATAAAATATAATTTTTTCTACGTATAATATAAAATATATATATATTCATTCATAAATTCTCTGTGTCTTATATAAATAGCCCAATTAAGGATTTGAAAGCAGTATAAACTAATTAATTCGAATGACTTAAAAAGGAATAGGTTTATTATAATAAATCCCCTCTTTTATATTATTATTTTAATTTAATACATATTTCATTTCATTTTATGTTTGGCTCTATTTATAAATATATACCTACTTGACACCAATTTTGTGAATTATTTATATAGGTATATTATATATATATATTACCCATGTAGAAAAATAACTTGGGTCTTTGAAGAGCTTATTATTACAATGATACATGCCCTAATGAAATATAAATAAATAATTCCTTCAAAAGTAGGCGATTTGCAAAAATCGTCTGATTTTAGCAGATTTGAGAACTTTGATATAATATCAGACCAAAGGTTCACTTTCAACCTTTTACTGTTTAATTTATATGTTTCGACAAAAGTTTAACAACTTTTCATTCTGTATGTCTATTTTAAAGTGCAAGGATGTGAATATTATATAGTTGCTTTGAGCTTATTCTAATTTTTGTAAGATAATTATATTTTTATTTCTATATATGAGGCATTCCACGCCAAATCGGATGGTTTAAAAAATTTAAATTTTTGATTTCCTTCATTTTTTTGAGATTTTTTAGTACCCATCAAAAACTCTTCCTGATAAACCGGTTTAAAAGATTTATAATTTCGGTTTTTCGCTCATAAATTCTTAAAAAAGGGTTCAAATTCAAAATTATTATTTTTTTTTTTTTGAAATTTGTGTTTTTACATACTTTTTAGAAAAAAAAATACAAAAAAATATTTAAAGTGTTTTTATATGCGATTTTTGAGTTTGAAAATTTTAATCTTGTTTTGAAACTGTATATAGTCTTAGGTTTTTTTTTTTTGATATTTTTTTATTTTAAACTTCTATTCATTCTACAAATATTAAGACCGGGTTGATAGTGGTCCTATGATATTACTATTTTTTTTTCGATTTTTGAAAATTTCGAAATGAATTTATTCGCTATAAACTATTATTAAAACCACTTTTTGGTAGTGAGTTCTCTTTTTTTAGTTATTTTGAATTAATTTCTATCGTTAACAGGTGTTTAAAATAAATAATTAGTATTATAGTTTGTTGAAAGAAAATCAAAATCAAAAATCGAAAATCGAAAAAATAGTAATTATCATAGGACTACTATCAACCCGGTCTTAAAATTTGTAGAATGAATAGAAGTTTAAAATAAAAAATTATCAAAAAAAACCCGAAAAGTACATATTTACAGTTTCAAAAACAAGTTTAAAATTTTTAAACTCAAAATTCGCATATAAAAACACTTTAAATAATTTTTTGTATTTTTTTTCTAAAAAGTATGTAAAAAAAAATTTTCAAAAAAAAACAATTTTGTATTTAGACCATTTTTGAAGAAGTTATGAACGAAAAACCGAAATTCGATATCTTTTAAACCGGTGATCAAAAAAATTTCAAAATTTACTAGGAAGAGTTTTTTGATGTGTAATAAAAAATGTCAAAAAATGAAGGAAATCAAAAATTAAAATTTTTCAAACCATATGATTTGGTATGGAGTGCCCCATTTGTAATTAAGAGTTTAGATTTTTTTATATAAAAAAAAAAGAAATAGTTTTTGTAGTATTAAATAATAGAATAGATTTGTATTAAAGTTGAGGAATTTTAAAATTAATAATTTAGAATGTTCCATGTTATTATTAATAATAATAAATGAATAAGAGTTTGAATTTGAGTTTATTTTTTAAAACTATTTATGTTGAATTTTTAAACAGATTTCAATTTTCCTATAGCTATTCACAATTTCTTTTGATTGTATCATAACTTAATTTCACAAAGAATCTAAATATAATTTTTTTGAATAAATTAAATCCGCATTTTATTACTTTGAATATATGTTCTTACATTTGTCAATGAATGATATTTTTGGCCGCAAACCTGCTTCAAAGTAAAAACCTTGTGAATATTCACTTATTTAATTAACATTATTAGGAATTTAGAATTAAGTCAAAGTCGAACATGTACTTTGAATTAAATTAATAAAACTTCTATAAAATTTATCAAGGAATAAAACGAAAATAAATTACTTTAAGTAGATAAATCTGTCTTGAGTGAGATTGAAAGACTTGTAAAATCCTAATCGAATAATATGTATTTTTCCAACCATGTACCTGCCTACTCTATTGATTAATCGCCCACCAGAACAAGATTTCAGATCGTAAAATTTTTATTTACTCTTCTCAGAGAGTAATTAACTTTTCGAGAGCTATAAAACTGCTTGAAGTATTAGAGTGTTAAGGGTATATTTCTTTCTTAATTGATAAATCATGTAATTTGGTCAACGCAGATTGGGTGCATTTTTCGAAATTTTATTTTAATTTTAGAGATTTTTTTTTAATTTGATCATCAATCAAAATGTTTAATCAAGTGATAGATAACAACAGTCTTGAAATATTGAAAATACAAGTCTTAATATAAATTCCAAAGATGCAGGGCTAGTTCTTAGATGGAGTCTAAGTCATTGTGCACTGATGAAATATTACAACATGTCTAATCCTAGTCTCTTAGATATTTAAAATATTAGGCATTCTAGCTTCAAAAATTATAAAATCAGAAAAAATTCAAGTTTTTTAACGGTTATAATGAGCAGATATATGGTTTAAATCAGATCTGCCCAACCTTCGGCCCGCGGGACGCATGAGGCCCTGCATAAAATAATAAATTCCTTTAAACATTAAGATTTTTATATACTTACTGGAAAACACGAGGGGTGATCTGCGATTGGAAGTAGGTGTACACCTCTTTGGAAGTATTTTGGAAGTACTTGGAAATATTTGGAAGTGCTTGGAAATATTTGGAAGTACTTGGAATATTTGGAATTACTTGGAAATATTTGGAAGTACTTGGAAATAATTGGAAGTACTTGTAAATATTTGGAAGTACAAGTGGAAGTAGGTGTACAGCATATTAGGTCGCGGTTCACCCCTCGGGAAAACATATCTGATACAATTTGATCTAATTTTTTTGTTTTTAAAATAAGAAGAAATTGGACAATCTCCCAAAAGTTTTCGAAAAATAAAAGGGCAGAATTTAGATTTGGAATGTGAAAAATATATATCAAAATTTCCGAAAAATAATTCAAATTTTGTCATATTTTGACTCCATTTTTTATTAGATATAAATATTTTTAAGATAATGTTACATCATTATCCATAGTAAATTTATAACAGGAATAGTAGGAATTGGATAAAATTAAAAACATATAGTTTTTTTTTAATTGGCCAGACGTTTCGTCAATTTTGTATCCACTGAGGAAGTCAAAATAAATTGACGAAGACTAGCCCATTTAAAAAACTCTATGTTTTTAATTTTATCCAATTCCTTACTATTCTTATTATATATTTTTCTTCTTTGTCATGGTAAATATCATTATTCTACATTATTAACTCTATTTTTATTTAAAAATATCAATAGAATTAGGATATTTTATCTGCCAGAGGCATTTCTTTTTACTTCAAATGCGGCCCATTTAAGCCAAAAGTTTGGACACCCCTGGTTTAAATGTTTGTATAAATAAACTGTTCTCCCTGCCAAATTTCAAATTTTTAGTTCAAACTGTTCCCTGCCAAAAAATTGCAAAATCACTAAAATCTGTGGACACCGTAACCCAACGAAATTTGTCAAAGTTTTCATTTTTTCCTCCAATTATTATTATTTTTATTAATAATATTAGTGAGTCTTCGTGACTCGAAAACGAAATTTAATTAATGATCTTTCTTTATGCTTTTTTTAATATAAAAAATATTATTGAAAACATATGATATATCAAAATGAGTGTGACCTAGAAATCACTTTCAAATAAATGAGAATTTCATTTAATAAAAAAATCTAATAGAAATGATGGGATTTTTGTCGGACATTAAAGGCGAATACACTTTGATGATAAGCTTGAATGAGGGTTGATGGTGATTTGCAATCTTGAAGGCGATAAGGCGTCTCCCTGGCCTAAAAGCACCCTTGGGCGTGGTCTCTGTGGGGACTAACTACATTAATTGGCATCCAGATCACAATATCTATATATTACGGTGTCCGTAACCTTTTAATGGATTATGTGTGCTTTTACTTTGACACACTGGCCAGATTGTACAAATAATTCTGTTTGAAGGAAATTCACCTTTTCCAAACGAATTCGAAGGTTGAGAAGAACACTTTGAATTATCGAATTCATTAAATCGATCATAGAATCTGAATAAATATACATTTTTCTTAGGGATATGAACAAAAATTAAAAAGACAAATCATTTGTAGTTTCAAGTGTAATCTTACTATTATTAAAGTTGTTATAGGGAAATAAGGACTATATATTTTAGCAGATAAGTTATATTTGATTGCCAACGTTTCGTCAACTCTGTTTACTTCTTCAGGGCTCAAATAGTTAACTTCCCTGCATATTTGTCATTTTTATAATGGGGGTTAACTATTTGAGCCCTGAAGAAGTCAACAAAGTTTACGAAACGTTGACAATAAAATATAAATTATCTGCATAAAAGATATAGGTAGTCTTTATTTATCTAAAACAACTTTAATAATTTAATCGATGGATATACATAAATAATCAAATGTAATCTTACTATAGACACGAACCAATTTTTATTCTGAATAAATTTTCTCTAAAGAAAAGTGGTACTAGGTAATAATAAAATAACTTGTTTAAGGTATTTAGATTGGAATTATTTAGTTGGTCTCTTTGGTTTGGACATATTTGTAAATTTTTTCATAATTTTATGTTCAGTGATTTGGAAATCTTGTTAGAAACAAAAAACATGTAAAAATTGGTAATTTGACGCCGACCCGACCTCACAAAAAATTTAATCTATTTATCTTTAAAAATAAAATTACCCTCTAATGAAATTGTGATGTGTATTTCTTAATTAATCATTTATTAAACTAAATTTCTAAATTAAAGTTTAATTTAAAATTCTCTTTCAATTGAAATTTCAATTAATAAAAATGTTTATTTTTGCGTGACATTACAGTTTTGCTTCTTGCGTAATATACTTTGGTGACATGCTACTAATGAGGATCATCCTACAGCCTGTATAGAAGACCAACAACGTAGATGCCTTTTGGTGGAGGCATTGATTTCGAGGTCCATCTGGTTTAGGCATTTCTGTTTATTTCATGTTCATGCTCAGCTTGCAGTGCTTTGCTTAATAATGATCAACTTGTCTAAGAGAAGATGATGGCGTACTTATCAAGTGTAATGAATTATTAGTTGTGTATAAATTTTAATCCGAGTGAAAGGGGGTGTAAATTAGGAGTGTCGCGATGATTTCAAATAAGTTAAAATGTGAAAGTCATGTGGTGAACACAGTAGTTAATTTATTTATCTAGTTTATTTTGTAGGTATATTGAAATAGAGAAATGTCTAAATTATTATTGGAATGTTTATTTTTTTGTAAATCTTAATAAAATTTATTTAGGTCAAGCTTGGGAGTGAATTATTCCAGGGATCCGATTTATCTCTTTATTGAAATTATCGATAGGAGGTGAGGAGACTTGTATTTTCTCCTTATCCCGCCGTTGATTACAAGCTCAGACAAGTTTTTCAAATTATTTTTTTTCCTTTACGATTTTTATTCTTAAGTTAAATATTTTTACTAAATTCCCCAATTGATTTTTGTTCTAGAGCATGTCTAGTGCCTCCATCCAATCTACTCCATGCAAAGCTATTTTTAATAAAAAATTATTTTATTAAATTTTTTTCTAAATTACCCTTATTCTTTTTGCTTAGCAGCCAAGTAAACATATATACTAGTACACTTTATCTGATCTGAGTGTAGCAAAACCGCCTGGTTTTTATTGTGAGTTGTCTCTCCCTAAGTAAGTTTTTTGACTTCTTACTAAAAAAAATTTGGAACTAACATATACAGGGTCCATAGGAAAGTCCCTTTAACCTGAAAATACTTGCGAACGGAGAGTGCTACAGCCACGCAAGTGAGGCAACGGTATAGCAAAGCGACTATGCCCGACCTAATGGAAACGACACCAGCGCCCCTAGTGGCGAAATGTGGAAGTTAGCCATTGCAAATCGAAAACGAAAAGAGATAGAGCAAAATTTCCAATTAGAAAGTTTTAGAGCATCAATTAATTAGTACGAAACGATATTTGGTTTACACGGATAAGATAAATTGGCGTCTGTATACCTATGCTATGAGATTATGTTGTTTGTATCAAGCGAGCGCCAACACCTTTTAAACTAAAATTTTAAATGCATTGGAAATTAAAGTTTTCAGACATTACAGTACAGTACAAAGTCACAAACTGCTTTTGCACACTGCTACATTTCCGAAATGTAAATATGTAGAGTAAAACAGTCGCGCATAGATTACGGACATTTTTGGAAACAGGCGCCAATTTATCTTATCCGTGTAAACCAAATATCGTTTCGTACTAATTAATTGATGCTCTAAAACTTTCTAATTGGAAATTTTCCTCTATCTCTTTTCGTTTTCGATTTGCAATGGCCAACTTTCACATTTCGCCACTAGGGGCGCTGGTGTCGTTTGCATTAGGTCGGGCATAGTCGCTTTACTATACCGTTACCTCACTTGCGTGGCTGTAGTACTCTCTGTTCGCAAGTATTTTCAGGTTAAAGGGACTTTCCTATGCACCCTGTATATATATATATTTCATTCATGCATGAGATGCAAACCCCTGATGCAATTTCTCATCAGTTCATAAAAATTTATTCAGGAATTGCATTAAAATCCAAATCAGAATTATTAAACAATAGAATTTTTGGCAGGTTTTAAATAAAATAGAATCGAAATCGATTCTAAAATAAAAGAGATAATTGTTTATAATAACATTGCTTGACAATCATCAGCTAATAAACATATCAATTAAACATTAAAATGTCAATTTCAAAGCTTAGATTGCAACTTGCAACAATGGACATATTTGAATTCAATTTGATCATATTTTAACAGAATTTTGAATAAAAAATGTCAATTAAATTACACATTGCAATTTGCTTGGTGTAATTCTTAAAGCCATTTATTTAATGATTTCTTATCAAGGGATCCTTGTCTGAGGTCATTTAATAGGCCTATTTTCCGAGCCTCGTCTCTGTGAGGGAGGTAGCTCAGTGGGTTTAGTGAGCATTACTAGAGTAATTAAATACGGATTAATTTTTAATTTAATTATTCAGACTCATTCTGGTTCGATTCCAAGTCATGCATAATATCTAAATTATTATTTATATATACCATATATATATTTTCAAATTATTTTAAAAGATTGATTTGTTTAATTATTGTTTCAAATCTATTAACACAAGTATTTGTCAAAGAACTTTTCGGCTATAGGAGGGAGTTCGCAGGTTCGAGTCCTGCCGGTTGTTCAATTCATTTTTCCTTTTCAAAAAATAATGAAATAATTTCTTAAATATGTAGAATTAACACAAGAAATTATTATTGATTATATTATTTAACTTTCGCGGTTCATTTACTTTAAGAAATATTTTTCTGGTTGCTATTAAATAATTAGTTTGGATGTAAAACATTACGATACCTATGGTTTGCCTGTACGACTTTCACTTAGCCGCTTTGTTTTTATTATGAATACTTTATCTGCTTCGCATTGGATAAAGTAAAAATGGAGAAATGGCTTGCGCCTTCTTTTAGCAGGGTAGGCATACCCTTAACTAATCTGCCAAATCGGTTGTCTAAATTCCAGGGGCACCCAGTATCGTGATGTGGCTAGTTAATGACGAGGCTGATTCTACTAATGGCAAACACAGCGAGTGTGCCGCGACAGGTTTGAACATGTCTGGTGATGCTTCCCCCACCCTCTGCTCACTAGATAAGCTTTCACGTCAGTTTGTATGTAAAACAATATTATAATAAGGTACACAAAATATTAATTAAACAAAGCGGTTAAATCCAATCAAATAGTTCTGCCAAAACATCTTTTAGTTCATCATTCACAATTAATTTTTTATTCTCTTTTGACACCAAATTACCGAATCAATTTATAGATTTTAATTGAGAGTCATACGTCGAGTACCTATATGTAAACTAATTTACTTTCTACATCATAAAATCAAAGTATTTTCTATAAGATAATGAAAATGATTCAAATATATGAAATCTGGAAAATTATATTCATATTCTAACGTTATAAAGCTCCATAAATTTTAAATTAAAGCTAAACGAGATTCATATATGAGACGGTATGAAGATACTCTTGACGTTCTGCGATTTTAGGGATGCACCACATCCACAGAATCCATGGACCGCACGCTACTGATATATATATATATATATATATATATATATATATATATATATATATATATATATATATATACATATTAAAAAGGAAACGCTGATGAAGGAAAGATGGCTGGTCAAAAATTTATATATTAGAAAAAATAGGAATTCAGCCAGTAAAGGAAGCCTCTGTCGAATGAAAAACTCCCAATTATAGAAAACAGTTTCTAATTATATAAATCTAATATTTAAATTAAAAAGGAAAATTAATTTACGGGGTGGGGGGCATCGTAAACTCTTTGCCTAGAGTCCCACATTTCCTTAATCCGGCACTAGAATACTGTTTTCATTATAAGACGGAATTTATGAACAATAACTATTCATCATAAAATGAATATTCAAAAAGTTTTTTCTTATAATGAGGTATAGTGGATTTGGAACATGTTTTCTGAAAGCTGTCCTTCCTTGATAATTTGACACCGCTCTACCCTACTACTTAAAAAATTCGCATCCCATATCTCGTTCTTTTTTGTTTAAACAGCTTCTCTAAAGTAATCAAATATTCTAAGACTTGCTTGGCATCTGGAATTCTGAAATTAAAATCATTGTTCCAATCCATTCGCACCTTATAAATTAATTCTCAGAGAAACATTTTTTTCATCAATGAGGAATGTGTATAACATGGATTGAATTTCAAATCGTATCTATTAAAAGTTTAATTTATAGGTTCACATAAAATTCCTCAGTAAATCTTTCAGATCCATTTTAAAAAACATGAGATACAAAAAAGTATCCGAAACTAAACATACATTTGTCAAAAAGATGTCTTGGCTTTTTAAAACTAATTTGTTAAAGAAAATATTGTCTGCCCTCGAATATAAGAAAATGATGACAAGATTATTATTAGAAAAGTGTCTGTTTTAGAAATTCAGAAAACTGTTTTTAAGATTTTTTTTAATGGAAACTTAATAATAAAAAATAATATCTATATAAATTAAGGTTAGTATAGTAAAGCAGGAGTGGGTGCTCACTGCTCATACTTGAGAACGATCGCAGAATAAGCGATAGAATCGTCGTAGTTTTATTGTATTATTTATTCGTGTACATTAAATAATTATAATTAATTATATGTGATTTTACTAAAAAATCAACTCTTAATAGTAAAGTAAGTAGAACAAGTAGAAGTTATGTTCAATAATATGTTCAATATATATAAACCGCCATATTGGATTTGGAATATATTAGTTTTATCTGGTGATAATAAATTCTTATTATAAAAAAATTCCAAAAATATCAAGTAAAGTTTTTGATTTAAAATATGACAAAAAGTATTATTTTATTAAAAAAGAGTAAAATTTTACCTAAATCTATATAAGACATTTTTTAGCTACAGGCGTATTTTTATATATGTATAATTAAGTTATTGTCTGTACATTGCTCAAAATTACCCCAAATTTTGGTTGTACACGTTTCAAGAAAAGTTATGAAAGAAAACCCTCTCAACAAAATTTCTGTTTGTCTGTATGTTTTCTGGTGTCCAGACAAATTTTGTTCGCAATATGTATTAAACGGTTGGAAGTATTTTTATAAAATTTCGTATTTGAATCAGATGTCTTCTAATTTGAAATGATTGCTATAGAACATTTTGATATTTTGACCCCAAAAAGGGGTTTGGGAGGAGGGGAGCTAGTTGTTTATATTCATATAGATATAGATCTATATAGCAGTGGCGGTTGGTGACTTTTCAACCAGGGGATGCTGTCCAAAAATGTATTCTTAATTTTTTGAAAGTTTATTTTAATCTTCACTTTTTTTGCAAATTTCATCGAAACGGCATCATTTTCGTTAATTTTCAAATTTAACATCAGACTTTTAAAAAATATATTTTGGGACCTTCGCCCCAAACGGATACTGCTTTGTGTGAGTGAGGGTACGAGTCAGAAATTAAATCTTATAACTTAAACTCCACAGTCCCTGAGATGGAAATCGACCAACTTCCACAATGAATCACCCTGTCCTATAAGAAAATCTTAAATTTCTCCTAATTCTATTGCTATAAGCAAGCTATGACTTGTCTATAGCACTCTTAGTTATTTCCGATCTTATATATTGAGAGTTCTTAGAATATTCCAAAAATTCTCGAATCATCTTTATTTATTCCTTTTTTCTATTATTACTATTTTAATAGTATCTCAGCGAGAACAATTTTTATTCGACTAAAACTCATCTGGACTTGTCTTTGACATACTTGAAATGGATGAAATATGAGGCAGTGACTTCAAACCTTCTATCGGCACCCTTTTCGGAAAAATAATTCATATTAATTTCCCCTTGAAACTATGCAACAATTTTATTTCATTTCGAGAAGCAATATACTTTTCAAAACAAAAAATGTTTTTCATAGAAATATTTGAAATAAAGGATAATTAAATGAGAAATTGAATAAGGACAATTTTATCAAAGATTCTAGAAGATTGCTAGGTGCAAGGCCCTCTTCGGCGGTCCTCTTGCTAGCCAGGGGGCTCGCCCCTGGACCCCAACCCCCACCCAAACCCACCCAGCACCCCCTCACCACCACCCCAATGTACAGACAAAACCTTAATTTTATATATATATAGGTAATTTCATTTAAATTGGTAACCATGACTACTGTTTTTGTTGGGGGACGGACATAGATAGATAGGTACATAGGTACCTACATAGGCAGGCACAAATGCGCTTTAGTAGTATAGGATTATGTATATATTAAATGTCCGAAAGTTTCTCCCCTACAGGAGTCGAATCAGAGCGCTAACTTGCTGACCGATATAATATAAATGTTCAAAAAACTAAGGAAAAAATAATCAATTAAACAAATTTTCCAAAATTATATTTTTACAACTAGATTAATTTTGCTTTGAATATATCTGTCAATTGGGAGTATAAAAAAGTAAGAGATTCCTCAGCTAACGGTCTTCTTTCAGATAATTTATCTTAGGAGTTCACTTTAAACTCTTATAATTAGAATTAAGTGTTGTATTTTATGAAGTTAAATTTTTATTATATGTATTTATAATATTTTGAGTCTTTGGAAGAATCCAAAACCCCTGAAATCTCTACTTCATAATTAAATTGAATAGACTGGATAAAATTGCCGTTTGAAAAAAGTAAGGATTGTAAATAAAGTTGGCCCTCAGATAGTTGCACATACAATTGGATAGAAGGCGTAGCTGAAGGCATTCAATTCCATTTTTGCGTAGACCTAGACCTTGTCTTAGGATGCGACTTATCTGGAATACGAGCAGACCTTCAAACGTGTGATGTAACTCTCAGATGATAAATTACTAGAAATTTATTTGAAGAGATATAGGGTATTCGTTTATTTAAAGTCTAAAAATATATTTTGAGATCCTTTCATGTTGCACTGTGAATCCAAGAATGTCAAAAATAAATTAAAATTATATCATTAAATTTTTTCTTACTCTTTTCTAGATCTTACCAAAGTCTACGAAAAATGCCAAAACTTTTAAACCAGAAATCTCACTTTAGTTTATATAATACATTTATTAATTATGTGGAACATGAATATATTAAAAATATTAGAAACTAGGCTCATTAAAAAAAGCTGTTGGTTTTAAAATTTTAAAAACTTTTCATGAAATGGTCATTCAGTTAGATCTTGTGGGAGAATTAAATAATCAATTTGATAATCTCAGCAAAAATAATAAATCAAATGGATTTGATTATTTCATCAACCTGACCTCACATACAAGCCAGGTATGTAAGTAACCGGAAATATTTATTTAATTTATGGATGGAGAGGGGGATTCAATTCTATCAGTTTTGTATTTCTATTACCTATGTAATAAAGATAAAAGTAAATAAATATTATATGAAATATTCATTTACTATGAGTTAAGATTTCTAGGTCACTTGTTTCACATTAAAATTAAAAAAATAAAGGAGGTAAATTTTTTTTAATTTTAATGTGAAACAAGTGACCTAGAAATCTTAACTCATAGTAAATGAATATTTCATATAATATTTATTTACTTTTATCTTTATTAAAGATGTTTCACCTTGCACCAACACCACAATCCCTATTAATTACCTATGTAATAAATAAATACAAGGAAGTAATATTTTATGATAATATATCGGCTCGGCCGAATTAATTTTTCAAACTGCAGTTTAGAGGAATATTTTTTTTTAATATTTGCAAAAATAATCGAGGATTTTATTTTATTCTCAAAAGAATGCAAAATACATGTACAGTGGAAATTAATAACATAATTTTGGTTTAGTTGATTTGATTACAGCTTATGAATTAATTTCTAGAAGACTAAATTATGATACCTAATAAATTGATTTATGATCTGAATAAATAATAATATTTTTCCTTTAATTCCACCTTTTTTGATTAAATAATGGAATCAAATTATATTTTAGAGGAAGGTTGGTCCTGATAATAATTAATACTTTCAAATCTGAAATTACATTTTTCCAACGAGCAATTTGAATTAAAGATTTATTAATAAATGAAGTGTTTCTATTTTATAATAGAAACGAGAAGAAACAAAAGCCAATCATTTTTTCTTTGAATCAAACACGAACCAGCCGTCAATATTCGTGAATCAGTGGAAATCTATTATTGAATGATCGAACCAATAATTGAACAGAAAGAATTTCAGATCGGCTGTTAACCCTGTTACGAAAGAAAATAAAAAAATAATTAGTAAAACAGATCAATAGGCACTCAATTTGAAAAGGAAGTCTGAGACGAAAATGAATGGAAAATTTGATTTATTAATAAGATTTTAATGAAAAAAAGGAAAGCGCCCAAGATACGAAATTGGATGACAAAGCCTCGAAGAGTTGACATTTCATTACAGAAACTCATGAAATAATTGTTTCGCTGTATGTCACCACAAGTGGCAATAAATTTTTATTTCTAATAGAATTACCACTTGATTCAATTAAATTAAAAGTTTTTCATTTGTGGTATATCCAATGTTCAATTTAATTTTGCTAGGATCAATTTTGATAGTGACAAATGTGACTCTCTTCTCTCTCTGTATGCTACCATCAACAAATCAATTCTAAAATTAATTAAACAATTATTTTATTCGTTTCCACTTAAAGACAGTAATGGACGTTATTTATTTGATTTTAAATCTGAAAACAAAACAACATAGGGAAATAAAATCTTATAAATGAAGAAATATAAAAAATCCAAAGAATTTTCCTTAAATATGATATATTGTTTTCAAAATTGCACCCTACAAACCATAAAATAATACAAGTCTGTCAAAATTCCTTTGTCTTAATTCCAAATTTAATTAATCTCCAGTATTATTTTTGGGCATCATCATCATCATCAGAGAATATATAGTCCTAAGACTGGTTTGGCGCAACCATCCACCTCCACTTAACTTTATTCCATGCCAATTCATTCACTTCTCTGGCGTACGATAAATAATTATAATCTACCTCTGTTGTTGGAATGTAGTAGCTGTGATGTAATTGCAGAGGATTAATGGAGATATCAGCAAAAGTGAAATGCACCGGGTTGAATAAAACTCCCAGAATAATACGTTTTGGCCTAAATTTTATTGGACCTTGGGCACAAGCACGTCATAAACTACACGAAGCTAAAATTCTTATAGTTGAAAAAACTAGGGTAGATCACATGTGCATATTGTAATATGTGTATAATTCTCAATAACTGAGGATGGCCCAATAAAATGTAGGACGAAACGTCTTATTCTGAGAATCCGGTGCATCCCACTTTGGCTGATATCTTCATTAACCCACTATATTCTCTAATAGTGGCGGATCTCATATTTTTCATTATCTGAGGAAAATTCTTCTCTCTCTTCGCCCTTTAAAATATTTCTAAGCAATCATTCCTGTCTTAATTTGTACGATAGCGATTCTCTTCCCCAGATTCTTCCACAGTATTCTAATTTCTTCAATTTTATTATGAGCTTCCTCGTTTGATATTCAATCCAATAGGTTGTAAATGTTACCAATGAACTTAAAAAAAACTATTTCACTGTCATATTATCTTCAACGGCTTTGGCATATTGAAAGCATCGGTTCCAAAAGAATCTTAAGCTAAGAAACATGTGGGGGTATTTGTTCTGAGGGTAACCGACTGCAGCCTACAGAGACTGTGCTGTTGGAATTTTTAGAACGTTCTCAATCACAGTCGTGTCGTGTCCGCCTGCATCCCATCGGCATTGATTGGAAAAACCTAAAAGGAGGTATTGGGAGTTGCTAGTATCTATCCTGCTCTAGAAAAGTTACGGCGATGCGATAAGAGACAATATATAAGATAAAAGTTTCTAGCAGAGCTAGTAGAGACAGAAGCTGGCCAAAATAAAATATACTTTAAATATTATTGTTTCTTTCAGTTATTCCATTCTGCTAAATGAAGTTACCACTAGTATTAATATGTATTCGAATTTAACAAAATAAAGAATTCTCTGATTTACGAAAAATTTACAATTGAAGGAGACAATAAAAGAGTGTGTCTTCTGCTGGAAAAATAAATTTTGTATTTATTTATAACGAGACTATAGTTTAGAAGGCTTTGTCCAAGTGATTCACAGTAATTAATGTGTTTTTGTTTTTTTCATACATTAATTCCTGTGAATCACTTGTAATATTGTAATAGACTGATCAAGAGGACAAAGCTCTCGAAACTATAGTGTCGTTATAAATAAATTAAAAAGTTATTTTTCAAGCAGATGACACACTCTTTCATGGTCTCCTTTAATTTATAAAAATTCTGCTATTCTCGGCAAAAAGAAACTTTCAAATTTAAAATTTTCAAACATTGTCACCATTCCAGTCTAATTAAAAAATTAAAAAAAAAAATTCGTTAATCCTTATGAATTCTTGAGTAAATCTCTCTACTTTCATTTTTACAGAACCTATAACCATATAACCTTCAATTCTTAAAGATCCGCGATCCCAATACATTTGAATGTAATACAAACTTTAAATTTTAATCCTTTATTGAATGCAAGTGTCGTTTTTGCAACTTTTTTCGTCCCTATTAATGAAACATAAATTTTCTTAGTTTCAGGCATTTAAGGCAGCTCTTTCGCGACAATCCACACAAAAAGTTTTAGCCACTCTATACATATGAACGGTGCTAAAATTTTAGGTTATGTTTTTTTAACGTTACTGTACTTTTCACACTACTATATCATCTTTATGAATGGAGCGTTTCCAAGCCATTGATCTTATATCCCCTCCACTAAAAATAATCGCCCAAATATGTTTTTTTATTTTTTTATCAAAACTACAAGGTAAATAATTTCATTTTTTTTTAAGTTACTCCGAATATATTATTCTAACAAATATTAGTTTTTCATCAAGATGGTGAAAGTCCTTCAATAAAAAAATAATAATAATCATTTTCCCACCCTTTCCCAATCTACCATATGAAAATAATTTCATTTTTAATTGCAATTATTTTATGTTTGGTGTGGTAAATCATCTTCAAATTTTAACAGTGTGTTTATTATGCTTTTAATGACTTATATTCCAAGTTTCGAAGACTTCTTGAATTTTCGCATTTGTGAAAGAACTACTTTAAATTAACAATAAATTATTTTTTAGCTAACTTAATTAGAAACGAAAACATAAGGCATCTTTAAGAAAATTTAATGGTGAAAGTAGTGGCCTAGACTAGAGTAAGAATTGTATTGAATTTTAAGAAAAAGAAGATCGAAGGGCTTAGAAAAAGAAAAAAATACTTCAAGAATTGGATAAAGTTTTATTTAAAAACTCAATATATACTTGACTTAATGTTTTCTACTTGAAATGTGCAGTGACTGTGTTGTGTATTGAGGCGGCCATATTTACTCCAGACTTTATTTTAAGCATATCAAGTGTAGCAGCGAAACTTGGCTCTGGACATTACATCACACGTGAAACAGATCCAAAGCAAATGCGGTTAGGAAAGAAGGCAGAAGGCATCTGGCTGCCTATCAAATGCGGTGAGATTATCTGTCATTAAGAATGGGATCAGCCGGAGCTGAGTAAACATTCCCCAGGCAGTTATGAATGGGTTGAAGAACGGAGTTATTATTAGAAGTTAATCAGTTCCCTAATAATAATAATCATATTCTTGGAAAGGAAGAAATTCAATAAATATAGTTAGGATGGAGATAAATCGCCAAAACAAATGAATTAGGTTAATTTAGAAATAAAATTTATATTATTTTGGCAAGGGTGAAGCTGGTGAACCACAGCCTCAACTCAATTAAAACATAAATAGAAAGAAATTACTATGAAAATGACTTGATGAATACTAATAGTATTCATTAGTAAAAAAGACATCAATGAATTATGCTTTTTCATTAACAAGTATACTTAAAGTAAGGTGGTTCAGACTACAAATATGTATAATACTATATTTAGAAAGCAATTGTAAGTCGAATATATTCTAATGACCAGCTGGGGAGTGATCGCCACTGTTGTAGAAGTACTGTTTTCAAAATATCTGGAAACAGTTCTAATTACTGATTATTTATTAACACTAATTTACGAAAAAAGAAATTATGGAAATTTAAATTAATTAATTTAAAAATGAAAAAAATACATAATTTATCAAGGATCCCAAAAGATGAGATTTTTATTTTATTTGGCTTCGAGCCTAGTCCATTAAGCTTGATTGTTTGTCAGAATTGCTCCCGACCTCGCAGTAATCGAACTTTACAAAAATCTCTAGATGAATTTTGAAAAAATTTCAAAATGCAGCATTTTTTCAAAATTTTAAAAACTCAATTATTTTAAATAATAATAATAAATGTTAAAAATAGTAGTGTGTTCGTATATATAATTATATAATATTGATGCTCAAATACGTTAGATAGTTTACGCCTTAGTTAAAATTTTCTTTGAACACAACGTCACGGCGAGTTGCCTAGTACTGACTGTGATGATAGAAAATTTTAGATTCCCGTGATTACATATTCTAGTGAAATATAGCTGGAAGGTTGTATTTCTAATATATTTCAAACTTCATTCTTATAGCCTTGGTGAATTTCAGAAATGAAAAATAGACCTAATTAATATGATATATATAATAGGGTTTTTCGATCGATAATCCAACTTTTACAACAATCTTTGAAACTAATTGAAAAGTTTTTATTTTGCTGAGAGTAGCAGAGCTGTTGATTCATAAAGAAAAACAAAGAGGTTGTCCTCTGCTTAATGCATATAAACATACACACATATATATCAAAAATATATATCTGTATGTATTTAGACAAATTGATTTTTAAACTGAAAGTTTCAATTATTTTTGTTAAGCAATTTGCAGTATATATATTATTTATTTGTTTGAGACTATAGTTTCGAAATTTTAACTGGCTCTTGGCTAAGTAAAGATCAAAAAAATTTAATATCCATGTGATACTGACCCCATGAAAAATAATATTTATAATTAAAAAAGACTGATGATGAGGGCCAAGCCTTCGAAACTATAGTCTCAAACAAATAAATAATATATATACAGATGTATATGTGTGTATGTTTATTTGCATCAAGCAGAGGACAACCTCTTTGTTTCTTTTTATGAATCTTTGAAACCAATAATAAATCTTTTGAAACCATTAATAAATTTTTATTACAAAATATATGTATCACTACTGCTACATCACATTCACGTATTTGTCCTTTTTAAATTTTTATTTATAAACACGTTTCCTGGTAATAAATAAATATCAGAGAAACATTTCAAAAGGTGCTTATGGACAAAATAACTTATATATAAAATTTAGTATCTATTATATCCCTGTATTCTATTAAATGAATAAACTGTATAATAATATTAGTAAATAAAATTTATTTCCAGATTACTCTGGAAGTTAAAAAATAATAGATTAAAAGTTTTTTTTAATTATTTACAGAAATACTTAACACGCCATGGGGGAAAAACACTCTCTAAATACTCTTCTATTAGAATCGATTAAAATATCTTGGGAATTAATAGTTTATTTTTCTATGAAAATCAAAAATTCAGACCCTTTGTATATATTTCAGATATTTTCGAGGGTGTCAAAGTTAAATTTTTCGGTATATATCAAAACAAATAACGTATTTCGTCACTATAAAGCTCTTGTATTAGAATTGATAAAAATATCTTGAGAATTAATAGGTTTTTTTCTATGAAAATCAAAAATTCATAGCCCAGGGGAGCCCTTTGTATATATTTCAGTTTTTTTCGAGGGTGTCAAATTTAAATTTTTACGCTTTATATCAAAATAAATACCGAATTTGGTCTCTCTAAATACTCTTCTATCGATTAAAATATCTTGGGAATTAATAGGTTATTTTTCTATGAAAATCAAAAATTCAGACCCTTTTTATACATTTCAGATATTTTTGAGGGTGTCAAAGTTAAATTTTTCGGTATAAATCAAAACAAATATCGTATTTCGTCACTCTAAATGCTCTTGTATTAGAATCGATAAAAATATCTTGAGAATAAATAGTTTATTTTTCTATGAAAATCAAAATTCAGTCAACATGGAGGACCTTTTGTATACATTTCAAATTTTTTTGAGCGTGTCAAATTTAAATTTTTTCGCTTTATATCAAAACAAATACCGAATTTGGTCTCTCTAAATATTTTTGTATTAGAATCGATAAAAATATCTATTGGTTGCTGAGAGGGTTCTAATAAAATTCTCTAGGAGGTTCTAATAAAAACCTCGAAATCAAAAATACAATATAATTGAATAAATATGAAAATTTTACATATAAAATGAATAAGTAAGAGACCTATTAAAATTTTATAAATTTTTAATCTAGAATATAAAAAAATTAAGTTTAGATCAATCCTAATCAGCTCCACACTTTCCTTATCTTATACAGATATTTATTTATCATGGACACCTTTGAGGAGAAATCCTTATTTACAGGATATAAGCATTTTTATTTATTTATCAATGTCCAAGGTCTTGGTGATCGTTTAAGGTGGTTATATCGATTTCTTTATAACCATACAACTAAAATTAAATTGGTTTGAAATAAATCAGATCTTTGGATTTTCTAGGATTTAAAAAAATAATGTATACAAACAATTAACAACGGTTATATCTGAGATATTTTAAGATATCTTTGATGAACTGACAAAAAGTCACTTATTCTTTTGGAAATCGAACCCAAATGCCATTCGAAAAAATTATTCTAACATATATTCACAGGTAAGAATTTTCATAAGAATTTCTTGCTAAATTGGAGGTAAAAGTGAAAATTTTTCAAGTTTTTGTACTCGTTTTACAGTTTCGGTGAATTCATAATTTTTAAAGCCATTTATTTTATAGAAAGATTAGTTAATGACCACTTTTTCAATGAGATTTTTTCCAATCCCCTATCGTTTATTCTCATAGATTAAAATTTATCCAAAAAATAAAATATTTATTTTTGTATATTAAATCGTAATTCAAAACACACCTGTTCGATTGTTTAATATTTTTTTTACTATAGACACGGAATAAAAAAATAATTCAAAAAATGTTTTATTCATTTTTAAACCAGAAATTCCTAAGTTAGAAAGCCCAAAATCTAATCTCTTCTCCGCAATGGAAATACAAATATTTTAGCACAAAAACAAATTTCTACGACTTTTGTTCTTAAGTTATAGTGAGTACTTGAATTCAGACACACAGACAGAAATTTTTATGTGAATTCACTACTAAGCTCGCCCAGCAGCCTACCTGCTAGGCGTACCTAATAATGCCTCCAGCGACTGAATCAAATAGTAATTTTAAAACAGACAAAAACTCATCAGTTTGTTGAATTTAGAAAATGTTTATATTTTTCGAAATCGCTACGATAAACATTTAAATTTATTTATTATTAATTATCCAATTAATTTAATTATAAACATTTTCTCGCTATTTTGCTTTCAACTTTTATTAAGAAGTATTAAGATGATCTAAAAATATATAATTAATGTTTACGTAAAAATGAATTAGGATTATTTTTAGCCATTGGGTTATCTACATTTCTTCTGTGGTAGCTAACTATATTTAAAACGATAAATCCTAAGGAAGTAAATTGATGCTTGAAATAGGAGTTGACTGAGGATGCGACAGTAATATTAGGGTGCGTATGTTTTAGAATAGTAGAACCTAGGTATACTTCCCTAATCCATTCCAGATCCTTGGACTTATGTCAAACAGGACGTATACCAAAAGATTTTTTCCCATAACAAATAAAGGAAAAATGAGTATGTAATCTGTTCCGTTGAAAAAATTGTTATTGGCATATCGCACCCTGGCGAGAATAACGTCACATCTCAAAAAAAGGCTAATTAGTCCATCATGTACTTTTATTAGTTAGGAATTGAGTAACTTACTTATTTTATACTCTTTAAGCGCCTTCATATTTTTTCTAGGCTAAAGAAAATTCTACTTTGAGTTTTGTCACTCTTCCTGAATAGAACATCCAAATTTTGTTAGTTATGCCTTTGTGTCAACAATTAGAAATGTAGAAGTTCATTACCTTCAATCATGAAGACTGTCACAACTTGAAAAGTGTTAGTATTTAAGTAAAAAAAAAATCTATTGGCATAATCTCACTGTAAGAAATCTAATATCACACTATTAATAAAAATTGCATAAAATTGCGAGGTAGGTTTCAGAAAAAAAGGAAATAAAACAAAAATGAGTTTTGAATTTGATATATTTCGGGTGTCAGCCCATCTTCAGGAGTCAGAGAAAACTGAATGAAAAAAAATTCCAATATATATTTAATTTTCTCTGACTCCTGAAGATGGGCTGACACCTGAAATATATCGAATTCAAAACTTATTTTTGTTTTATTTCCTTGTGAAACCTACCTCGCAATTTTACGCAATTTTTATTATTATTTAAAAATGTTTCACCTAGAACCAACAGCTATCACTTTAAAAGTTATTAATATGACACTGTTTTGGGAATCAAATTGACCGTCTACTACAACAACACTTCCTTTATCTAAACTACGTCAGTTTTGCAACTCCAGAAGGTCACTATGCCAGACTTGTAGAGACAAAAATTGTTCTTTTGAATAGGAAATTAATTCAAATTCAAATTTGAGTTGTGACGTTATTCTTGCCGGGTTGAGATATTATATATGGATGGGGTTGTATAAAATAATTTAAACATAGCTTAATACTAAAAAATACATAAATATGTACAAAACAAATCATTTCTATATATTTCCTATCTTGCCGTACTTGGACCTAATTCAGGATCATCAGGTTTTATGTTTTCTAAAAATATGTCCAAAGAACCTTGCTTCTGTCTTCTCCTCAGGATATTTAGACAATGTTACATTGTCTGGTCAATCCAGACAATGCTATTCCGGTGATTCCAGACAATACTATTCCTGTTTGTTTGGGCTGTGATGGGGTGTTACTTCTCTGCAAGGTTTTTAACATCCAACGATTTAGCAAAGAATTCCTTGATTATTCAGTCGATCTAGAATGTAAGCGCGCACTATGACATAGACGAGTCGTGTTCCAAATAAAAGTTGAATACCAAACAAAAATGTTCACGTCCAAACACGACGTATAATCAAGTTGGACTTATTTCAAAGCGCGGACGTACATCAAGGTCCCACTGTATGTTTTAGATTTTTACAAAATACATATGTAAGAGGGGTGTTTTATCATTTTCTTTGAGAATTACCTGAGTAATTTCAAACCTTTAAAAGCTCAGTGTTAAGATCTTAAAATAAAGACGAATAATAAGTGTTAATTTTTGTTTTATTGAAAATTTTAAATTCGCAAAAAATTATATTTTTTTAATTTTTAATTGTTTATGATTATTTCCAAAATTGATTTTATAAAATGTTCTCCTCTCACGATCTATATATCATCATCGAAGGTTAGCGAAAGTCATATGATATACACATCAGTTTATTTTCAGAAACATCAGCTTTGACATACTTAAACCAATATTGTTATTTAAATATTTTCGTGAAATGTAAAAGCTTTGTTTATGAAATTTTTGAATTCATTTTTCTTCACATTCCATAATAAAAAAAAATATATATTTCATCTTTTTAAAAACAAATGACCAAGGTATGTGAACACAATTTGAAACGCTTTTTTGCCCTAGTAAACTTTGAGTAAGAATTTGTGGTTCATTATAAAATGTTTAGGATGTTAAAAATTTAAATAAACACTCGGAAACAAAGAGAGTAAAGATAAATAAGAAACGGAGAGAATTTCTATAAATATTTACATATCATTTGATGATTCAATTGAGTAAAAAGTATGAAACAATAAAAGATATTTCTCATTCATTTATGTTATTGAGTGAGTTTGTGTGTCTCAAAGATTGTGATTGAGCAGTGGACTGACATATTACAGAAGTATAAGCTATTTTCTTAAATACATACTTTTTATATATACCTATACCAGCTGAGAAACCCGCCTTCGGAGGGCATCTTTACGATTTAGGGGCGAGGCCAGTGGTCTCTGGTGCCCCCCTACCCACCCCCGGTACGCAACTAAAATTAACCCTTCCCCGTCCCCAGTTTTCTAGTATTTTTGGTTGAAAATTTTAGATTTTAAATTATTTTTGAATTCTCCCTATTTATTTAAGGCCAAAGCAGGGCCAATCAGAGAGATCACGTCATCGTCGCGGAAGCCCATTATTATAATATATATATATATATATATATACACTCACGAGCAAAGAAATGGAATCACTCTCTTTTCTTTAATTTAATGATACATTGTATGTTTCTTTGTAATTTATTAAAAGATTTTAAATATTTTTTCTAAAAAGGGGGGGGGTCAATACTAAATATTAAAAAATGCTTAAATAAAGTTTTTATTATTGTTTTATTTTTGGTGAATTTGAATAATATCCAACCTAAAAAATTTTCATTTTTTCCTAATTTTTCATTCCAACTCAAATAATTAAAAATTAACTGGATGACTTTTGATGTAAAGCATATTGATTTAATTTTTAATCTTTTTTTTTTAATGCAATCGAATGCAAGAAGTGGCGCCCCAATAAAGATGCAGCCCCTATAGATCTCAAAAGACCCTTGCATTACCGAGGAGAAGGAAAAGTTGATTAAGTGAGAGAGTGGAGACGTAGGTGTTTATGCACTCGGGTTTTGAAGGTTTGAAGATTATAAGTGCTGGGAAAGATGGAGGCTGGAAGAGAGTTCCAGTTCCTTGAAGTCATGGGGATATATGTATTAGCGAATGAAGTGGTCCGGCACTTTTCTAATTTGACAGCGAAAGAGTGTTGGGAGTCGGCAAAGTATGCTTTGGGGGGAATTACTGATTCTATCTCATCAGAGCACGTGCCGTGATAGTATCTATAGAAAAGGAAAAAGGCAGAGACATTTCTTCGATGAGCTAGCGAGTCGAGGGAGTCGGTCAGAGTAGAATTGTCAATTAGCCTGACGGCTCATCGTTTCTGAATTGCATGCAGGGTAGCAAGAGAATATTTAGAGGCTCCTTTCCATAGATGCGAGTCGTATTCGAGACAGTGGCGGATTTGGGTCTTATAGATGGTGAGAAGATGTAGGGGCGTGAAAAATCGCTTGAACCTGAATAAGTGGCCAATCTTTCTTGCTGCAGATTTCGCCACAGAGGAGATGTGTTCGTTCCAAGACAGGTCAGATGCGACAGAGACGCTTTAGCTTTAATACGGTATAATTTATATTAATATAACATTATTTATATTTGAGAATGAAAATTACATTTAACAACTCGCAAGAGAGGTGATTCCATTTCTTTTCACGTGAGTATATATTTTGTAAAGCATTATTAATAATCTCTGTCTGAATCGGTACTTTTGTGTTAATTTCTTAGTTTTAAAATATATCTGATAAACAATAAAGAAATATTTTTTTTAATTTATCAAAATTCCAGGTGTTCTTAGAATATACAGGGTGGCGCAGATGGATCGGGTGGTTTTAAAATACTTGTCAAACTGTGTCGGGTGGTTTTAAAATACTTGTCAAACTGTCAATTTTAAAGGTATTGGATTGAAATAAAGTGCAAAACGTGTAGTTACAATGGAAGTTTATTAACAAAAAATTAGTAAAGTTAGTTTTTAAAAATTACATCCATCAAATGCCCTCCTTCTCGAGCGACGCATTCTTGGAGTCGGTCCTTAACGTTCCGCATTGCCCGCTCAAGCACATCACCAGGAATTAATGTGATTTCGTTGTGAATTGCTGCCTTCAACTCCTGAATGGTCCGGGGTTTGTTCATGTACACCCTTGCTTTTAAATAGCCCCATAAGAAGAAGTCACATACCGTGAGGTCCGGTGAGCGAGGGGGCCAATGGAGATCTCCATTACGGGAAATCAAACGGCCAGGGAACAGAGCGCGTACAGCTTGCATTGATATCCTAGCGGTATGTGCAGTTGTTTTAAAAACTAACTTTACTAATTTTTTGTTAATAAACTTCCATTGTAACTACACGTTTTGCACTTTATTTCAATCCAATACCTTTAAAATTGACAGTTTGACAAGTATTTTAAAACCACACGACACAGTTTGACAAGTATTTTAAAACCACCCGACACAGTTTGACAAGTATTTTAAAACCACCCTATCCATCTGCGCCACCCTGTATATTATATTATAAATAAGCTGACCTGTTCTGATGTGGCCATCCACTTGACTTTACCATACAACCTGGCCCTTCACTTATATTTAATATTTAATAATATTATTTATAATCACGTAGGGGACATAGTTTTTGCATTTTTAGACTCCTAGGGGTCCACTGATTATGTATACAAAATTTGGTTGAGTACAAAAGCCTATATTTTCATTTTTCAACTATTAACCCCTTTAAAACACAGCTAGAGATGAAATTTCATTTTTCTCTATTTATTGGGGTAAAGCATAAAATTTTATTAATACCAAACCGATCAGTGAAATTTAAAAAAAATAATGAATATCCCAAAAATATTATCTTTTCTCTGTTAATTACATAAGACATTTTTATAAATGTTAATAGTGATTTCGCTTATTAATATGATTTTTTCACTTCTACAATACTTACCCATACTCCATACTACGAATAGTAAAGAAAAAATTGGGTATTATGAATTTATTTGAAATGACTATTAATGAAAAATGTTATTTTAATTAGAAATTGATAAACAGCTTTTGCAATGCATTTAACATTGAAAAAGAGAAGAATCCCATTCAAACAGGATATTTGTTCCCGATAAAAATCAACACAAGGACTTACCGGAATTAAATGGAATAAATTAAAAATAAAAATGTTTACCAATCAAACTGAAAATAGCATTTAATAGAGGGGGAGCGAAAGGTCACTTTATAAAATTAGCATAGAATGGTATTACCAGAAATGAAATACATCAATTTCCTGTTAGAGTTATCAATTTTCTAGAAAGGGAGAGACTTACTTTATACTCATTTATAAAGACAAATGGAAAATCAAATCAACGCTTTACGCTTCAATGTCTATAATTTTACGGATAACTGGGTGTTGACTGACCTTCTCGAAACAGCGGATTAGCATATAAAAACCAACAATTATTATACAAATCTCTGCTTCCCTAATTGCTTTAGAGTAAAAGTCTAAGAGATGAAAATTACTCAGAATTAAAAACAACAAAGGATAAATATATCAGGTTTGTTTTAACGCTTACACTAATAATATTATCTAAAAATATTGAATTATTTAATTATTCGTATTTTTGTCATTTTTCAAGTTTCATTTATGAAAATCGCAAATAGATTTACATTACACAATTAGTGGAAAAATTAAATTTAAAAAATATTTCTATAAAAAACAGTGGATATATTGGTTGTCGAAATGAAATAAAATTGTTGCGTAGTTTCAAGGGGCAATTATAATTAAAATAAATGATTTTCTGAAAAGGGTGCGGAGAGAAGGTTTGAAGTCTCTGCCTGGTATATCTTCCAGTTCAAGCATGTCAAAGACAAGTTCAGACGACCTTTAGTCGAATAAAAATTGTTCTCGCTGAGGAACTATTAAAATAGAAATAATAAAAAAAAGGAATAAATCAAGCTGATTCGAGAATCTTTGGAGTAATCCATTTCTAAGAACTCTCAATATATAAGATCGGAAATAACTAAGACTGCTATAGACAATAGAATTAGGAGAAATTTAATATTTTCTTATAGGACAGGCTGAAGATGGTCGATTCACATCTCAGGGACTGTGGAGTTTAAGTCGCAAGATTTAATTTCTGACTCCTACTCTCACTCACACAAAGCAGTATCCGTTTGGGGCGAAGGTCCGAATATATATTTTTTAAAAATCTTATGTTAAATTTAAAAAAATAACAAAAATGATGCTGTATTCGATGAAATTTGCAAAAACAAGCGAAGAGTAAAATAAAATTTCAAAAAATGAAGCGTACTTTTTTGAACAGCATCCCCTGGTTGAAAAGTCACTAACCGCCACTGGTAGTTAGGTATTCCCGAAATTTTAAGCAAATATTTTAAATAAAATTATGCTTAAAAAATATAACTAGGAAATGAAAGAGGAAAAAGTAATAAAGGAACTACGTATTTATTATTTCGAGCTTCTTAGGCCATTGTTTGTTACGGATGAATTTTTTACCCTTTTTTCGTCAACGATTTTTTCCACACCGGTCAACCGATCGAAATGAAATTGAAAAAATACTATTACTTTGACAAAATTATTAGTTTTTGGTACATATCGACCGACAAACTTTGTACTTTATTCTAGTACTTTTTTTAGCTTAATCTAAATATTTTGAAAATGGCTTAACCAATTTTGATCAAATTTAATATTCTATTTATGTAGTTCGAGGACCCCAAAAAAGTTTATATAAATTATTTTTTAAAGTACTATACTCTAAAGTAAGATAGTACTTTATTTATTTGGTCAGTTTATCTGTAAAGTAATAAACATATTAATATTTCAAATAACTATGGATAAACTCTAGCTAAGATCTATTACATTTTATTTAATTATGGACTAATGAATGAATTAGTTTTCTGACTTAGAAATTTTTCTTACGAATTGTAATTTTATCCATGTTTTATAAATATGAACGGGGCAAATGAAATCTTTTTTGGGACAGCCGCTAGCAGGATGTTGATGTCTAGTAAATTTCTATATAAACTAAAATAAAAATTTTATTCAAATAAATATTTCCAAAATCAATTTTATTAAAAAAAAAATGAAAACTTAATGAAATAAGAATAAAAAATAATTAGATCAATAGATCAAAGCCATTAGAGACTTGAATAAAATCAAAGCACTACAAATTGATATACTGACCCAACCTAACAAATGTGAGGATTTTGAATCACTGCCAGATAAACAAACCCATGAGATTGAAACCGTGAGTTTACATTCAAAAAGGAGGTCAGTTCGTTTATCTTTTTGGGAAATTTGTGTAAGACATATGGAAAGTGAAAACCCGCCCTTGGATCTTGGGAAGAGACATTTTAACTTACAACAATGGAATGTCTAAAGCAGGGCGGTCCAACCCGTGGTCCGCGGGCCGCATGCGGCCCAGCACTGCAATGAGTGCGGCCCAACATAAAAACATAAACTTCCTTAAAACAATGAGATTTATATTTAGAGATATATTTATTCCCTTTTCGAAATATGAATGTACATTTGTACAATACTTGAAGCTTTTTCCAAGAATCAAATTCACTAAAAGCAAAATTATAAGCTTTACTATATAAGATAAAAAAATAATGAATATTTAAAAATTCTTCTTCTTCTCATATTTTCATTTTCTAAAATATTTATTATTTCACTTATTTATATGCTAAGTCACTAACCAAGTCTGTTGTTATATCATTACTAAGGAGACTAGGAATTGGGATTTTCTAGAACAATCACAATTAATTGATAATTTCTCCCCTGGACTAAAACTTGTCAGGACTTGTCTTTTAGATCTTTGCACGTTCTTACATGTCATTATATAATGGATAGATAGTCAGGGATTATTATATCCGTGACCCTTTTAAAAAATTAATTATCATTCCTCATATCCTTCTTTAATCCCATTCGATTTAAACCAGGGCCCAATATAATGTCATAAAATTCCTTAAAATAAGATGAGGTTTATATGTATAGATACTGGAAAATACACAACAATTTGGTCAGATAATTTTTTTTCTCTAAAATAAGAAATCTGAAAATCTACTGTGAAGTTTTCGAAAAATAAAAGTGTAATTTTGAATCTGGAACTAGATTTCAAGATTTCCGAAAAAATAATCATCATTTTGGTCTCTTTTCGACTTCATTTTCATTAGAAATAAATGTTCTACTTGCAAACTTTCTGATTGATTCTTCTAGATTCTAGAACAACAATTAGATACCGATCTGAAAGAAAAATTGAATATTGTCTCTTTATTAGAATTTTTTATTAATTATCTAGCCAGGAAAAAATATAAACAAATATTAATACCTACATAAAATCACTTTTTGTAAGTATGTAGGTATGTATTTAGTACATATACGAGAAGCTATTTTCAAGTATAAAATTTACGAAAAGTAAAATTAGAAGCTCACTATGAGCTAAAAAATAATAAAATTCTTATTTCTACATTATTAACTATCTTTTTTGAATAACAAATATCAATAGAATTATAATATTTTATCCGCGACCCGAAATATTTATTTTTTCTTCAAATGTGACCCGTGTAAGCCAAAAGGTTGGACACCCCTGGTCTAAAGAAATGTTACAGTTATTGTTTATATAAATAACGCAAGTGAAAAAATCGAAAAAAGAAAGTAAAACTCTAATTTTGTGATAAGTAATAAAAATACATCTACCCAACCTCTCCATAATATAGCGAATTTGGGTCAATCTAGTGGTTGATTCGATTGGATGATACATTTAATTCGAAGGATTGGTTCCATGTTTGCTTGGTTTGTCAACATTTCAAAATTAGCTAAAAGGTCATCTATCTCACTTGTTCGAGCTAAAGTGGGTGATAGATTCTAATCAATGTGCCCTCTTTAAAAGAATTTCATATGGTAACTCATTTTTTTAGTCGTTTCTGTAAAAATGACTATTTAAGGTAATGCAATAAGAATAATTTTTAGAAAAAAAATCAAACTGACTTCAAAAAAATTTAATGCAACAAATAAAATAATACAACTCAAAAATCAAATAAAATGCACTAAAAGATATAAAATAATTATCTAATTTAGTTACAACTAAATTTTTTCATGAAATCACTTTTTGAAGTCGGTGCTAAAGAAACTATATAAGCGAGCTTACGCGATGTTATCTTCAATACCCGTCAAACGTACTAAGTATGATCCGTCGAGTGCGATTCATAAAATGTGTATGTTTGGCACCGACTTCAAAAAGTGATTTCATGTAAAAATTTCTTTGTTTAGTTGTAACTAAATTAGAAAATTATTTTATACCTTTTAGTGCATTTTATTTTATTTGTTGCATTTAATTTTTTTGAAGTCGGTTTTATTTTTTCCTAAAAATTATTCTTGATGTTGACAATAGTGAGACTCGAGAGGTGAACCGCGACCTAATATCGTGTACACCTACTTCCACTTCCATTTTAATTTCCAACTAGAAGACAATAGATGAAGGGGCATTATCTAATGAATTCCAAAATAATTATACATAATTCCAAAGACGTGTACACCTAATTTCAATCGCGGTTCACACCTCTGTGAGACTTAAGATTATACCCTGCATGCATTTCGTACGAGAAAGATTCGTTGCGAATGAATCAGAAAATGTTAATAATATTCAATTTATAAATAGAGAAATTCTCTCGAAACGTTAGCGGGTTTTAAATGAACGTTTTAAGATTGCTTTTTTTATAAAATATTTTTTATTATAATTTCGAATATTTACTCAAATGAATTGGAGATTTCCGCTACTTTGTCATTGATCATATCATCAGAACTTGACCAAATTAATTAGGTACCAATCGGAAACTATACTGAATCCAATGCAAAAAAAATCATCAAAATCGGTTCATTATTGGCAAAGAAATCGAGTAACATAGACACAAAAAAATTCAGTCGAATTGAGAACCTCCTCCTTTTTTAAAGTCGGTTAAAAATGAGTAGAAGATGTCTACTTGGATTTGATACCTACTTATTCGAACATTTTATAAACTTTTTTTTATTAATTTAAGCTATTTTTTCGAATGACAAACTTGAATATATATTTTAGTTGGGAATTATTTTAAAATAAATTTTATTTCCTGCTGAAAGATCAATACCTGGCAGACGAAAATATTACATATACTATTACATAAGAAAGCTGCAGTTTTTTTTTCTTTTTGCATAGTGAACTCTGTTTATATAAACATCCAACAAGAAAAGTACTTTATTTTTGCGATGATTTTATTTCAGCATTAGAGATATGAATCATAATTTTGCAATCCAGCAAATTTCCTAAAATCTGCTGAAATCAGTTATAACTCGTAAGTATTTTATGAATCCTTGGCACAACATGTGTGGATTGATTGTCATAATTTTGATTTTCACAATTTTCATATAATCGATTTCGAAAAAATAAAATAAAGCGCTACTTTAAGGAATCGTGTTTTATCCAGCAGAATCTAAAAAATACTGTAAAGTTAGTTGACAGAGCAGATTTTCTAATGCGGGGAATATAAAATTTTAATTGAATTAACAAATGAAGTAAAAAATAAACATTTTTCAATTTTTAATTAATATGTATAAATAAAAATTGATAAGTACCAAATTCAATGAAAATGCAGATTTCGAATTTTTTTTTTTTAATTTTAATTATTCTTAATTATTATGTGCGGTCCTCAGAAATTTTTAAGTTGTCAATCGGCACGCGGTGCAATTCAGGTTGGCCAGGCCTGCATTAGATAGTATTAGTACTCAATTGCTCTAGAATTACCCGTTTTGCTTATTTCCAATTACAAATATTTAATAGATTTTTTAATGATGAAAACTCGAGATTATTTCAAACGAGTCGAGACACTCTTGGACAAGTTGAGATGAGACGTGTTGGCGGAAAAAAATGATTTCTCAAATATTTCGAATTATTTATTTACTCTGATGAAAAAATATCAATTACCTAAAAAATAAATATCGATTTATAAGATACATATTATTTTCATTTGCTTTTACCTAAAAACGTTTCCTGAGAGTACAAAATGCCAATCTTGAAAGGTTTTAGTTAATGAGCTGAAAATTGGTACGCAAATATCTTACAATGCACCAAATTTTAGCTTTTTATCTAAAAACGTTCTTGAGAGTACAAAATGCCAATCTTGAAAGGTTTTAGTTAATGAGCTGAAAATTGGTAAGCAAATATCTTATAATGCACCAAATTTTAGCTTTTACCTAACAACGGTTTCTGACTGTACAAAATGCCAATCTTGAAAGGTTTTCGTTAATGAACTGAATATAATACGCAAATATTTTATAATGAACCAAATTTTAGTTAGCTTTTTCCTGGTTATATTTACATTTTTTGCATGAATGTATTTAATATTTTTTATAATTATTTTTTTTTTATATTTGATTGAAGAGTAAAAATATATAATTAGGACCGATGAAATAATAAAATTTCAATTAATAAACACATATTTATTAGCTAGTCTTAGATTAAAATTTTCCATTGAGAAAGGGAGAAATTCTCCCGAAATTGTTACGTTTGATTAAACGTTTAAAGATTGTTTTATACAAGGTTTGTATTTATTTTTACAATCTAATTCTTGTCACTTTTTCATAAGCCTAATAAATCAGTTTTTTCAATTAAAAATTTTAATAAACAATTGTTTTGATTGTGATCGATATATGGTGTAATGAATTATCCCAACCAAAACATTCTTTGAAAAAACAGGCCAAGTTCGAAAAAGTACTGAAATCTACTGTGCAGCCAAGTTGCATTCACCAAGAATAATTAAGTTCAAAAAATAGTGTTTACAATTAAAATGCATTCTTTCCATTTTTAATGACAATCTAAATTTATGGATTCTAAATTTTTGTTTTAGATTATTTTCATGAAACATGGCTGTTACAAATTATAATGTAATGGTTAATGAACTAGATTCGTGAACAGCCAAATTTCATGAAAATAATCTAAAATAAAAATTTAGAATCCATAAATTTAGATTGTCATTCAAAATGGAAAGAATGCATTTTAATTGAAAGTACTATTTTCTCAGCTTAAATGAATTTAACTTGTCTGCACACTAGATTTCACTACTTTTTCGAACTTGGCCTGTTTTTTCACAGAATGTTTTGGCTAGAATTATCATTTCTGACCCCCCCCCCCCCCCCACCATTTTGAAGGGATTGAAAGATAGAAAGTTTGGATTTTTTGAATGTTTCCTTTGTTTGTGTCACAAACTCTACTATTTCATGATGCTGGAATGATTGTAAGTACCCTATATGTTTTGATGACCTGTCAATCAGTCAGTGAGTGAGTGCCAAAATTAGCTATTTTCTCAGAATCCATTTAAGCTATATATTATTGAAATTTGGTACACTCCTCAAGATGGATTACATAATTACATGTGTAGCTCTGTTCAGCTCTGTATCTCAAATGAGTTCCGAGTTGCAGGGAGGTCGAAATTGGCTCGAAATAGTTCGTGTAAATAGCGTACAGCGTGTATGGCCAAGCTAATGCTCGAACTTGGCCTGCGCACGCTGTGCGCTTTGATATATTACTTATTACGAGGAGGTTAAGTCTAAATATTTATTGAGGAATCATAAAAACTCCGAAACGTAGCAACATTTTGAAAATGTAACTTCAAATTTTATTTCAAGTCCAAGTACCCAATAACCAGTCACAATGAAAAATATTCATCATGGACGATAACAACACCAATTTTTATTAACATTTTTCTAGATCATTTTAAGATATTTTGAAAAATCATAAAAAAATCAAAAATTAGGCAACTCCAATATTAGAATATATCTTTAATTTCCACATTTCATAAATATGGTCACAGAGAATAGCCAGAATTATTAATTCTTATAATAAAAGGGGAATTAAAAAAAACAAACTTTTTTTGAATCAAGGGAATTTTAAGAGTGACGAAATCTCGTTACTGAATTTTTTCACAGATGTGTACTACTGCGCTTAATACAAAGATATTTATGTGATGAATAGTTAATAAAATAAAATTTTATTAAAAATTTACTTATTGTGTACAAGTCACGTTAGATTTTATTAAATAAAAACAAATTAATATATTCATCTGATTTTATCTCACACGATTTAATGTATTTTTTAAAGCAATAAGTAATTAAGAATTAAATTTAAATTAAACTTAATTAAATTGAGTGTTTATATTTAAAGTAAAGTCATAATGAACATTTGATTAATTAAAATAATTTTAAAAGATAATAACATGAAAGATAATTGCATACCAAAATGAATTTTTTTAACAATTAAGAGAAATCACACCCGTAGATTTATTATCAAGCAGTTTATTTCATGTTGTTTATAATGAATATTTTAATATAGATTTAATTTTATCTCCATGACTATACATCAAATCGAAACAAGGTTTTTATATTAATAAATGAAAATCTTGATTTGGATAATAAAATAGAATTTGAGATTTTTACGTTTGAAGATTTACTTATCTTCAGAGACCAAAATGTATTTTTTTAGAAAACTCTGCATCTCTGGTATTAATCAATATGGGGCCGTCCATATTTTACTTCACACGAATTTCAACAATTTTATATTTATTTTTATATCTCTCGTAAAAATTAAATTTATGAACCACTCCAAAAATCCTGAAGTGATACAAAGGGTCCCCCCTTAACTCTCGTTTTCGGATTTTTTTAAGAAAATAAAGTTTTGCTTTTCAAGAAATTTTAATTTATTCTAATAGTATATTTTATAGAGAGCTCGAGTATAATATTTATTTTTATATCTCTCCTAAAAATTAAATTTATAAACCACTCCAAAAATCCTGAAGCGATACAAAGGGTCCCCCCTTACCTCTCATTTTCGGATTTTTTTTAAGAAAATAGTTTTACTTTTCAAGAAATTTTAATTTATTTTAATAGTATATTTTATAGAGAGCTCGAATATATTTCGGTATTTTTATATACGTGTCCAAAATCAAAATTTAAGTCCATTGAATTTTGTTAAAATATCTACATGTTAAGGTGCGTTTAAACATGAGAGTTTTTTACTCTCGAGATATAACTCTCACGTGTAAACGCACCTTAAAATAATAGTCTCGCTATTGGTTTTAAATCTAGTTTTATTATCAAATATATCAAATTACACAAAGATGCGTAAATACGTAAATTCATAAATAATAACAATTTTAATTAATGCGAGATCTGAGCTTGACGTGATGCACAAATTTTTTTTAATTCTGGAATATTGGAGATGGACATTTTCATTTCTTCTTCGATCGTTTGCAAACGTTCTCTTTTATTATTTTTGATCGACGTAAGAGCTGAAAATCAAAATTCACACCAATATGAAGTCGAGGATTGTAATAATATTGTGATAGCTCTTTTAGGTAATTGAGGATAATCTGGCTTTATATGTATACAAAATTCATTAATATTCAATTCCTTATATTTCAGTTTTTAATTTCTATGTGCCTAACTACCAGCTTATATTTTTGAAAATATTTTCTTAATACTTCCCTTTTCAAAACTCTGAAAACAAATGAACGTGTTTGTCTCTCATATTCGTATTTATTGTTTGACGGATTGAACTAATCAGGGCAAGTCCGACTCTTCCTGCGCTGTCTTTGCGAAGCTTAGAGAAATGATTGGACAACAATTTCTACTGCGCGTATGCTGTTAACATGAAGTTACTGGTATCATTATGTGCAAGTTTATACAAGTTCAAAGTGTATTGCGACCACAACGCGAATAGCCCACTACCTAGGTCATTTTTATGAGATATACTAATTCAATTACTATCTAATTAATTTTAAATTTAAATAAAATGTAATTGGGTGTAGTAAATAGAATAAAATAGTACACTATAAAATCCCCACTTCGATACTAATATTATAATTGCGGAAATAAGTTTGTATACAAAACTGCAGCGTACTGTCAGTCTGTTTGTTATGTTTTCACGTAAAAACTAAGGAACAAATCTATCTCTGTACCATATGTGAATTATTTCATTCATGGAAATCCAAAATTAAAGTCTTCCTCTGCTTAAATGAGATTCACTATCGTGGACCCCCATTTACATCTCATAGAGCCCCATTTTTTTTCATTGTCATGGACCCCTTGCATGTCATCGTGGAGCCCTGGGGGTCTATGTGGACCACTTTGGGAACCACTGGTCTAGGCCCCAAAAACAAATAGAAGATCTTTCAGGACTTTGACGAACTTCATATTATATGAGTCGAAAAACTAACTATCAAATTCAGAAGAGCAATAGATTTTAGTACAAAATGTCCCGTAAAGCTATAAAATATAATTGAAAAGTTTTTATTTTTGCCGAGAGTAGCAGAGTTGTTGATTCATAAAGAGAAACAAAGAGGTTGTCCTCTGCTTGGTGCAAATAAACATAAACATATTAATATCAAATATACCTATATATCGTCGCTGATCTTACAAAACCTCGTAAGTCCGATTTTTGGTCAAATACGTATTATACATTTATACCGACCAACTTTTTACGGCGCTTCTGTCTATTGAAACCTTATTATTCTATTCCAATTTAATTTCGCGTTTCGGACAAATAATAAATATTGCATTGTATTTGTATGTATTGTTGTTTAAAATAGTTTTTCTTGTTTTCTGGCAAACAATAAATTTAGGACTTACGAGGTTTTGTAAGATCAGCGACGATATGTATTATATATATTATTTATTTGTTTGAGACTATAGTTTCGAAGGCTAATCATCAGTATTTTTTAATTATAAATATTATATAAAAATGAAAATCTAGACTCTTGGACCAAATTCAACCAAATTTTGTATACATAATCAGTGGGCTACCAGAAGACTAAAAATGCAAAAACTAACGCCCAAAATGGGGGGGGGGGGGGTTGTAGGTAAAAAATAAAAATCTAGGCCCTTGTACCAAACTCAACCAGAAGTATATGGTAGGTAAAGTCAAGTGGATGGCCACATCAGAACGTGTCAATTTATTTTTAATTAAATTGTAAAACATTTTTAATTGAGTATAAGAAATTAGAATAAAATGGTATATAAAAAACATGTGAATAGTTTTAGAACACCCTTAAAAGTCTGCAAAAAGTGGAAGAAGAGCGGATATAGAGTTTAAAAATTCATCTTTATCTCCTAGATTATTTTATTAGTGTAAATAAAGTGTTGATTAAAATAGAATGGTGATATGTGGAGTAATATTTTGAAGGAGAGCTGAGAATGAAAGGATTGAAAGGACTGTCGGTTGCAACTGACCATTTTGGTGTGCGATGAGTGCTAGGCAAAAGAGACTGCAAAAGAACGACATGGCTGGCAGGTGCGGCCAAGCCGATGATGTCGTTGGTCGGCTGCGACGCCCGCGACTGACAGCCTAGAGCCTACAGCCGATCAGACATCAGCCGAGGCGGAGGGGCCGCCCCCCCTTACCCTGGCCCCACACCCTTGCAGATACCCACCCTTCTTGGTTTCGACGAATTGCTCAAAAATCAAAAATAAATCTACATATAGAAAAAAAGAGAGAAAACTTTTTTAAAACTCGGTATCTCAAGCAATTTGGAGGATTTTTGCAATTTTTAAATTGATGTTTATTGTGACTATATATCATTGTTGGGTGTCACCCTGGGCTCTTACTGACCTTTCTTGGAATGTCACCATTGGCGTAGTTAGGGAGTTTTCCTAGGAGGGGGCAGCCGGCGAGCTGATTAGCCACCATAAGGTTTCAATTTCGGTAATCAGATTTTTTTTTAATGATATTGATGTGAGAAGGAGATAGACCAAAAAGGTGCATCCCCTAAAGGCCTGGGTTGGCCCCTCCATCGTGAAAAGAAGAAGAAGAGGGGATTTTATGGGCTGGTTAGGAGTTGAAGGTATCTGTGGATGCGGGTCTTAAACAGCTGAAGGTCATAAGCGAGGGGTGAACCGCGATTGGAATTAGGTGTACACCGTCTTTGGAATTATTTGAAATTACTTTGGAATTCATTAGATAATCTATTGTATTCTATTGTCTTCTACTTGGAAATGAAAGTGGAAGTGGAAGTAGGTGTACACGATTTTAGGTCGCGGTTTACCCTTCGGTTATAAGTAGCGGGGAAGACGGTGGCTGGAAGTGAGTTCCAGTCTCTGGAGGTCATAATGATAAGAGTTGGCGAAAGCGTTGGTTCGGCTTTTATCCCATTTGACAGCGAAGGGGTGCTGAGCGTTCGAAAACCACGTGTTTCTAGTAAAGAGGGCTTTGGGGGGATTAATTTATTTCATCTCTACTGAACAGACACACCATTAGAGATCAACTAACTTTTTATTAGAATTGACAAATTTTGGAAGTAACAAAATAATTTAATGAGAAATACATACATTATGCCTCGTAATAATGGAGTTTCGATTTTTCTAGGGGGGGTGAGTTTTGTAGAGGGGGGCACTCTCATTTCAGTATCATAAGCTACTGCATGTAAGCTTGACTTTTTTCATGACCAGACGCTTTTTCACGCTCTCTCAATTTCTTACCCTATACGAGGCTCAAATTCGCCCCTATCTCGAATATGAAACAACATACGAATTCGCTAATTCGTTTATCCCTTTGACTTCTAGAAACTGGAACTCGACTCTCACGTTCGTCTTTTTGGCTACATAATTTCAAGACCCACATCCCACCAAATCCCTGAATTTTCTTTTTCTTTTAACGATGCAAGTAGGGTCAACCCCGGACTACAGAGTTTGAATGAACCTTTTTATTGCAACTTCTTCTTGAATTAATGTCATTAAAATAAAAAAAATAGAAAAATGCATCCCTTTCCTCCTAGTAGGCTCACATATTGTCCCCTTTTTTCAACTTAGTTATTTATTTATTTTTTTATTTTTCTTTCTACCTCCTTGGCCTCGAGAACTAAATGCCCATTTAGCCAAGTTATTTATTTAAGCCAGAAAAAAATAAACTTTTAAAAACCACTTTGCAAAATCTTATAAATTTAACGTTTATTTTCAGCCTGAGCTAGATGCTCCTGAAATTCTGCAACCGGGAGCACACGCGGTCAAGACTGTATTGAGCTAAATATTTACATTGATACCGAATTTATTTTTTCCATAATATAAAGTATAAAATACAATACCATATTATGGAAATTAAAACTAGACGAAAAGAAATGGGTAATAATTTAAGATTTTTTTTAATTTTAATTATCTTAGATCTTAGCTAGCTAGATTGGTAGAATACAAAACAAGAAAATTAATCAAATATGAATTACCTTACTTTTTGAACCATAAGACGCAGCTTTCACATATAAAAATAGATTTAAAATTGGAGGGCGTCTTATGGATATTTTTACTCTATTTTTATCTGAGTCTGACTACGATTTAAAATCTTGAAATGTATCTTGTATGCAATTTCTATATGAATAGGCATAATATAATGCATACCATAATATCACGGATGAGAAAGAAGAACGAACTTCTTCAAGATATACTAAGTAAATTATTTTTTTATTTTGTTTTATAGAAAATGCAGAAAAATAGATTTTATTAAATAAAATGTCTTTTTTTGTGGTTCTGTTTCAGGAAATTAAGTTTTTCTTTCCTTGTTCTAAGACAATTCTTTCAATTTTATTTTCCCACATAAAATTCATGAATGTATAAATACTTTTTTCTGACAAAGGTTATTCAGGGACTATTTATCTACAAAATTAAAGAATTTTTAGAGACTTTTTCGCCCAAAACAAACATTTTGCATACTATTTATGCAAAAAAAGTGACTTTTAGGCGACTTTTTTACTTTACCATACAGTGTATGGTCAAGTATTGTAAACGTGCATGAAAAAAGTGCTTTTTTTCCTTCTTTTTTTCGAATTATCTCAAAAACGGCTGAAACTATTTTGATTAAAAAAATTGAGCGAAACCATGCGATTTCGTTCTACAAAAAAGCCTTAATAAGTGAACATCGAAAAAATTATATTTTTCGAGATAATAATTGTTTTCTCAAAATGTCTGTTAGTCTGTCTGTCAGTTAGTTATTCTCTCGTTACCAAATTTTTGTGGACGAGCTAGCTCAAAAACTAGTGTGAATATCGAAACCAAATTTCACACGTAGTTTTGGATCATTGAGATTAAGAGTTGATTAGATGTTTGTGCATATCGACCCAAAATTAAGGGGGGGGTGGAGGGGGTTAAAAATTAAAAATCTAGGCCATTTGAGTAAACTCAACCAAATTTTGTATACATAATCAGTGGGACCCCACAAATCTAGAAATTCAAAAACTAACCGCCCAAAATGGGAGGGGGTCAAAAAATGAAAATCTAGGCCCTTGTACCAAACTCAACCAAATTTTGTATACATAATCAGTGGGACCCCATAAGTCTAAAAATGCAAAAACTAACCGCCGAAAATAGGGGGGGGAGGTATGGTCAAAAAATGAAAATCTAGGCTCTTGGACCAAACTCAAACAAATTTTGTATACATAATCAGTGGGCCCACAGTAATCTAAAAATACGAAAACTAACCTCCCAAAATGGGGGGTGTAGGATCAAAAAATAAAATCTAGGCTCTTGTACCAAACTCAACCAAATTTTGTATACATAATTAGTGGGCCCCCAGGAGTCTAAAAATGTAAAAACTACCCCTCCCCCTACATGAATATAAATAATTTTATCAAATATTAAATATAAGTGAGGTGCCAGGTTGTATGGTAAAGTCAAGTGGATGGCCACATCAGAACACGTCAGCTTATTCAAGAAAAGAGAAACTTTTTTGTGCTCTCTTCTGATAGCATCCTTACACATCCTGACAAATTTATTGTTATAGATTGCAATATCTTCGAGACTGAATTTATAAAATAACATGCTAAAGAATTACACCGCGCATATAAACTTGTAATTTTTAATATTCTTTGATAACTCTCTTGCTTTTAATTTAGTTCCTGCATCTCTATTGGCATCTTTTATTATTTAGAATTATGCATCATAGATTTGGCAAAGTTGAAATCGTAAAGGTTTTAACGCATATTCTCTGCTTGACCACCTAGTAGCACTTGCTGGTTTTAAAGTTAATTGTGAAACATATTTTTTTATTTTAACACTTCCCAACGCTTTGTAGAACCAGAAAAAGCGTAAATTTCAACACTACAATGTCATAGCGGGTAGGCAACCAATCATAGCTGATGTTAGTCAAAGCTTATATGGTTGTCCTAAAGGAGGGGATCAATTATCAGGTCCGGTGCAGTGTCGGAGTAGCAGCAGAGTTGGGACCAGACATATAAGGAAGGTGGACGCATCGTCGAATCAATGATATTAACTTATGGATAGAGCGGCGTCATCGGAAGGTTGAGTCGGAGAATATTATTAACAAGATGCTCACTAAGGATGCAGATTGAAGGGAGATCGTGGAATGGTCTCGGTGGTCATGTGAGAACTCAGTCGATTGGACGTACCCAGTAGGACAGCTGTACAATCTGGACCTCTTCCCACTAACTAAGGCGGTTTCCGAGGGAAGATCAAGGCAGAATACAAAAAAGGAGAGAAAATATCACACGGTGTTCAATGGTACAGGATGATGTTTAACTTTTGAGGATTTCTACCCACCCATCTAAAAAAAAGCCACTACCCTCCTCCTCTTAACAATCCTAATATCGAAAGTTGAGGATATGTTTGTGTTTGGGTTGTTGGAGATTCTATACATTGTGTCTTAAATGCCTAATGGATAAGAGGGTATTTTGTTCCAGTTAAATTGCCTTTATTCATTCATCCCTCTTTGTCATAGTTCCTCACATTTCCTGATTCCCACTTGATGGGAACGACGTATAATTTTATTATTATATGAGCCGTTTATTTTGAAAGTGACTTAAGTCTATTTATGTTCGAATCGAGATATTGAAGGGTTTGTGTTGGATGTCGTCAGAGATCTACAAGAGGTTGACGTGGGGGTGGAATGGGAGCGATTGGCCCAAGATAGAGGGATGTGCGGAGGCATCACGCGAGAGGCTCGAGGTCTACAATGGCGATTTGGCCATCGTAATTAAGTAAGTTGTGTTGTATTAAATTTAAAAATATGGATAACAGATAACATAGTAGAATAATGTTTTTGGGTTTTTAAGGATGGTAAATTCTCCGTTCGATAAATTAAGTTAAATTTATCTCCCACTTAATTTTTTTTTTCCAGACCCTATACTTACAGAAAAAATGTCTGGGTAGAGCCGGGAATCGAACCCGAGACCCCCGGGTTACCAGACAGACATTCTGACCATTACACCAGGGAGGCCGACAATATGTTTTTGATGGCTATGAATGGACTTACATCACTTTCAATATCCATGAAATGACGTTTTCAATTCTTAAGAAAGCACAAGTCCATAGGAAAAGTAAATTTCCCTTGAAATAAAATTAAATGTATACACTTTTATGTTATAAAATCAAAAAAATATTCAACTTTTATTCTTTGTTAAATAATTTTTACGTTAAAATTAATATTGTCTTATTAATTATTATTCAGTCTTCTCCAGTTTGTGCATCGGGAGGGATTTAAAATAACTATGGTGTGCAAGTGGTATATAATGTAACAAATTTAAGAAAACTGTTGAAACAAGTAAAAATTATAATTTTAAAAAACTAAAAAAAACGCTTTTGTCAGTTATTCTCTAAAAAGTACAAAATAATGTAATAACCTAATAAACATAAAGTCAAAAAGCATGGGGCGCAGAAGCATGTAGTTTTAATTAATTGCGACAAAATGCCCCACGCTTTTTGACTTTATGTTTATTAGGTTATTACATTATTTTGTACTTTTTAGAGAATTACTGACAAAAGCGTGTTTTTTAGTTTTTTAAAATTATAATTTATTTTTTTACTTTTTAGTCTTAATTATTTTTATATTGAAATGTTTGCGGAATTTAACAGAATGAAATGTTTTTATTTTTATATAATTTCATTTAAATTGAGTAGGTAAACAAATATTTTTATAGAAAAATGCTTGTGGAATTTAACAGAAAAAATCGAGCCCAAACGAGTCAGTTACATACATACAAACATACAGGTGAAACTAATAAAAGCGTGTTAAAAACATAATTTTTAAGAAAAAAATAAAACCGACTTCAAAAAAATTAAATGCAACAAATAAAATACACTAAAAGGTATAAAATAATTATTAACTAATTAACAGGAATAGCAGGGAATTGGATAAAAATAAAAAACAGAGTTTTTATTAAATGGGCCAGACGTTTCGTCGATTAATTTCGACTTCCTCAGTGGCTCATTCTATCACTCTTTGTCAAAAGACAATTCCACTACGCGACGAAACATCCTTTTAATCCTTTTTATCTATATATATAAAATCCTTTGTGTGTATGTACGCGATCGACCCACGCCTAAACCACTGAACGTATCGAAACCATATTCACACCATATGTTTGCTTAGTGCTGAGGATGGTTTATCTAAATTTTGAGCCAAATCGGTTTGATTTTATTTTTTATTTTTATATTTAATTGATTGACAGATAAGATCTATAGAAATAGAGCCTCTAAAAGGGCCAAACAAACAATACATTATCCCTACCCTGAAAGGTCAGGTCTTAAACAATGAAACCCCTCTTAACAAAAGAAAGGGGTATACAGGTAGTCAGATCAAAATTTCAGAAACTTTTTTTTAAGATAATAAAATCTATTTTGAATACAGACATAATTTGTAAATTTAATTTATATATATATAATCCTTAGTATGTATGTGCGTGATCGACCCATGCCTAAACCACTGAACGTATCGAAACCATATTCACACCATATGTTTGTTTAGTGCTCCAGATGGTTTATCTAAATTTTGGGCCAAATCGGTTTGATTTGATTTCACATAATTAAATTAATTATTCTCAGGTAGAATGCCAATTGGGGTTTTAAAAAGGTTTATCTTTTCTTTTGTACCCAGGCAGACAATGGGTGTGGGTTAATTCATTGTTCTCAAAGGCCTTGAAGAAGTATTATGATTATATTATAGATATATTTTGTTTTCCCTAAACTTTAGAATTAAACTGTTTCACAGAAATACACCATTCTCTCTTAAGTAAAAAGAAAAATTTATATTATTAAATGTGATTATTTTATTGTTATTAGTTGGCTAACCTGAGCCTGTCGGAAAGAAACATTCCAAATCTTAATCAATGTTTCTTATTATAAATACATTTCCCAGTATCTCAGTGCATTACATACAACGAATCATGGTGCATGCCTAGCATTACGATTGTTAGAAGAAGATTCGCATTGGGATACAACTCTTGCTCCATGCTGCTCTCGGTTCATCGCCACATCAAATACGATGTTTGTTTGCCATTTTATTGACAACGTGTTTTCCAACTAACCCGCCTAAATTATGGGGAAAATATAAGGCTTCAATGAGTGAAGATGTATTACATGCTCTACGTAGAATTCGAGGAGATCCAGATATAAATTTCTCGTCAGAAATATATAATGAATCTTTGATTAAGTTGGAAGATTTATGCATGATCATTTCGAATCAACCACTAATTAAATTAGGGATGCCATCAGTTAATCGGCCAGTAAGTGATTTATTTAATCGCGATATGCAACGTGAACAATCGTACAATGTTGATGTAAACCAAATGCATATGTTCAAGCAAATGAACCAAAATTGTTACCAGAACAAAAATTATGCATGCAGTCGCTGCTCAAGAAGATGGTTTCTTTTTTTGGATGCACCAGGTGGAACAGGGAAACATTTTTAATTTCGCTCATATTGGCACAAATGACATCATCTGGAATTGCTGCCACTTTATTAGACGGAGGAAAAACAGCACATTCAACACTAAAATTATTATTGAACATTCAAACAAATGAAAATGCTGTATGTAACATTAAAAAGAATTTTTGGAACTGTACATAAATCAAAATTCATTCATGTATAAGAAAATATTAGAAAGAGTAAATCTATGCTTCGTCGTTGAATTATTTAACCTATAATCTTCAAACTAACGTAAGAGAGAAAAAAGAGAGAATGAAATGAAAAGAGAGAGAGGAATACTAGAAGTTTCACTTCCGTCGTGCGTAAGCTTGACACACTCAGAATTTTTTATTTTGCTTTCGCAATGTGTTAGATTATTTCTTGAAGCTGATTTTTAATTAATAAAATACGAGTATATTTAATTAAAATACAGTTGAACAAAATTATATTGCAAACAAACTTTTGGCCGTCTCGAGACGCTGCCCGCCAGGGCCACCCGCCCGGAGGGCCAAGGTGCAGATGGCGTGCCGGAGGCACGCCTGACGCAGCTTGTTTAAACTATAATACATTGTTGGATCATGCCCCAATTGCTCAAGAATCTTGAACTTTTACACACTTGAAAAATCAAAATTTATCACAAAAAAAATAATATGTTTCTACTCTTTAAACAGACAAAGTCTCAAAATAAACTTTTTCATCACTTCATTAACCAGCAAATTTTCATGTTACAAAATCTTAATGATTTTAAATATTAGTAACAAGTTGTTTCAGAATGAAAAGATCATGTAAACATCTAACTATTAAGGTAGCTTGCTCGATTTTTTTGGAAAATGGACTTAGGCCAGTTTCAAAATAAACGGCTCATATATAAAAAATACATAATTAAATTTCAAAGATATATTTAATTTAAATAAATTATATATATTAGAATATGATTTATAAAACATGTCATCTTATAGGACTAGCATTTAGATATAAAATGATTGTCATAACTTTTGATCTTCCATACTAATAAGCAATTTCATTTTTTTTTATTCTAATTATATATTTTTCATTTGTCAAACTGTATTTCGAATGATTTATTTCCAGGAGTTGTTTTTACATTTAAGACTAAAACAGCTATTCAAGTTATTTCATGAATCATATTTGAAAGCCTTGATTATATACCATATTTTAACATCTCTTATTTTGAAGGTCCCAATTATGAAAAGAGAAGATCAAATAATCTTCGTCAATCAAGGCAACAATTTCAGTCTTTCTGATCCAGTTGTAATGCAATAAATATCGAAGTGTCATGACGTCCTTTGAAAGACATAAATAAACCTTTCAATAAGACATGATTGCTTCAGGCGAAATGATCTCCTTTTTCTTTTCCCTCTCTTTCGCTCAAACATATTTTGACATATTTAAATTTAATATCTCCTATTACATAACTCTTGAATCAAAATCATGATTTTCTGGATGAGGCTTTGATGATCAGAATCTAGATTTTAGGATCATATGACCCAGGGTGAAATTAGTAAATTAATTTAAAAATTCTAATATTTTAGTCTCCTAATTGTGATGTTGACTTTATTATATACCATATTTTAGCATCTAGTGATTGGACTTAGTACGCTCTTAAATTAGAACAGCCCTACTAATAAATAATAAACTTAAATATAAGAAACGATTAAAAGATTATTTCTCAATTAATTTCTTGAGATAAGTTCACATTTATCATCAATTTTGATATATAAATTATTTTTAATTAACTATTAGTGGCTTTTAAAATGAAAAAAAAAAATTATAAATTTAATTTAATTCGAAAAAATTGTTTATTTTGAAAAGAATTTAATTTGTCTGGTCTTAATTTTCTTTGATATTATTTGAAATATTTTTATATTGCATTATCAGAGGGTTTGTCCCCCAGGAGTTGAACCCAGGTACTAATACACTATCCGGGCATGTTAGTTCGACCCTCAGGACAAAACACCTCTGACATGCAATATATTAAAATGTAGCAAACATTTTATTTATGTCTATATAATATAACAACGCCTTAAAACATCAATAAAACAACAAAAAAATATTACAAGCATTTATGAACCGAAAGTTCTAAAGCTAGATCGCTCATTTAATCAGATCTTCCATTAAAAAAATATAATTTTAGTTACCAGAATGAACTTTCTACTACTTTCCGTTCTTTAGTTAACGTGGCTATCAGAATCCAGGCAGAAAAGGTCGTGCTTAAAAATTATTTTTCTTCATGTTTCAAACATTTCATTAAAAGCATAATACACATACTGTTAAAATTTGAAGACGATTTACCACACCAAACATGAAATATTTGCAATTAAAAATGACATTTTTTACATAGGGTAGATAGGGAAAGGGTGGGATATGATCATTATTTTATTTTATTTCATTGAAGGACTTTCACCATCTTGATGAAAAACAAATATTTGTTAGAATAATATTTCGGAGTATCTTAAAAAAAAAATTGAAATTATTTATCACGTAGATTTGATAAAAAACAAAAAAAAACATATTTGGGCGATTATTTTTAATGGAAAGGATATAAGCACAATGGCTTGGAAACGATCCGGCGAGTATGTGTGTATCTATATAGAGATTTCGTAGTGTGAGTGAGTCACGTTAAAAAAAACATAACCTAAAATTTTAGTTCCGTTCATATTTATAGAGTGGTTACGAGCCTAAAACTTTTTGTGTGGATTGTCGCGAAAGAACCTCCTTAAAAACAACGAGCAAAAAAATGTTTTTGAGTAAATTTAATACTAAGGTCGCCCGTTATGAACATTATCGCCGATCGGTTGGAATGAAGAGTAAATATTTTATCAATTTTACCAAGGATGGTTAACTCGAAAAAATTTTCCAGATCATGGATTTATATCTATTATTATATTTATTTTATTTATTTATATATTTTTTTTTTTTTTTTTAGAAACAACTATGAAATGATTTGAACAAATTAATTTGGATATTTAAAAAATATATATAAACAGAGATTTTATAAAATTATTTAATTTAATTTAATTTGAATCTGGAAAGCAAGGATTAGGAGTAAGGAATGTAGTGTAGTGGTGGATATCTGTGTTGGTGCTGATTATGCTAATTGTCTCGGGAGTGGCTGGCTGGCTGGCTCTCCGTTCATCGAGAGCTGCTTAAAAGCAAAGACAAGGCCATCAAGAAAACAATACAAGTTTAATCAGATTTTTTTTATTTTTAAGATACCTGAATGTCAGATATTGGCAAGTTCTTTTTAATAATAATAATATTTTAATTAATATAATAATAAAATAATAATTATAATTATTTTATACAATGAGATAACTACAAATTCCATGTACAAAGAAATGTTTAATAAATAATTCTATTAGTTTTATAAGGTTAATATATTGACGCGCATTTCGAGAATTTTTTCTGGAGGTAAAAGGTTAGGGAGAGTAGAGATTGGTCCTGCAGAATAGATAAACTGCCTTTAAAATCATTCAGCCCATGGACTTCCGACCAATATCTTGGCAGAAGTTTCTAGCGACTATAAAATCACAGCAAACAGTTGATGATTTCTAGACAAACCCTTGTGGATGCCAGACACGTAGCCATAGAAAAAATATTAGTAAGTGAAAGTAAAAACGTAGAGGCGAGAAAGAGATTTATCATTAATTTACCAAAAAATAATAGACCTATTAGATCCAAATATATTATACTTAAGAAAATCTAAAACTGTTCTATATATTAATGTATGTATAGTGTAATATTGGTCATGCAATGTAAATAAATAAATAAATATAAAAGATTTTTTTACAAAGAAAATACTTTGCGCGTTATCGATCAGGGACCATCCACAAATTATGTCCTACATTAAGAAGGTAGAAGGATCCACAGGGAGAGTTAAAACTTTTGGTGACATTAAATCTAAAATATGTAAACAATTAGGTAGCCATTGATTACAAGCACTACATAAAAAGGTTAATAAAAAATTATGTATTTTTACTTAAATAATATTATTATGATTAGACCCAATGAAAATGTTGGAATATTTATATTTAGATGCATTTTAATTTGTTACACATTTAAAGATTTTAAAAATAAAGAAATGTTCGTAATGTTGTTTTAATATTTTAATCAAAATTAGCTGTAAATTTTTTTATTTTTTTTTTAATTTATTTATTGTCACGGGGAACAAAGCCCATTTAGACAGCACATCAGTAAAGTGTTAGTAGGGTTAGTGAGGGAGCCGAGTTTTTAGCCGGTAGAAATTTTTATAAGCTAGCCCGGATCGAACCTCGGCCTTCCGCTCCAACATCGTCATCATCGATGCCTAAGCGGGGCTAGCGCGTTAGCCAACTCGGCTAACCCGACTCCCAGCTCTAAATTAAAAGTTGTAAAAAATGTGACATACCAACAGGGTAGGAGGGGTCTCTCGAATGTAACAACCTGATATGGTCGAAAAAACACGAAATTTGCGTGACATAATTAATGGATGGTCCCTTATGGAATTAAAATTTCAGAAACCGAAATACCCGATCAGAAAAAAAAGAAATAAAAAACAGAATCATGTCTGAAGATCGAATTATAACACAATATTAAATTCAGTTTAGTGATTGATTATTATTTTAATTAAATCGATTAATCACTAGTAACTAAACCGTATAAAACAAAAAATCATCAACAATAATAAACACCATAAGTTAAACATTTCGCCAAAGCCGTAATACCAAAACACAAAACAAGACGAATAAAAAAATTAATTTTAGTATATTCGTCCATCATCATTTTCATTTTAATTTCCTAGAATTTATTGTTGAGCTTTTAGGTAACGCTCTCACACAATCATACAAACTCACAAAGTATATATAAATAATTCTAATAGTTTTATATTTATATACATATACCAATAATGATATATAATACATCAATTTTTGTTTTCATGCACACAATAACACTCAGCGTTGTTGATGCGCCGAAATCATTCAGCGCATCGAAAACATCACATTGTAGTAGCACTTCCTTCAATTCATTTATCTAAGTCCATTTGATTAGCTAACTAGTAGAGTTGTCAATGCATTATGAGTTCATAATGAGGAATGTTCTTTTGATGATATCATTATCAATATTTCCAACGATATATAGACAGAAATTATAAGAGGAATCTAAAAAAAACAACAGGTTATTAAATTTCAAAGAAAATAATAAGAAATCAATTATATTATATTATATCATATTATGTTGAAGATTTTGAATATATTCGTAGACAGAAAAATTCGGAAATTTCGGGTGATTTGATAATTTGAGGGATGGGTTTGGCCTTAGCGATAAAGTTAGGGATAGCCCCTTGCATTTTGGATTTCCCAGTATTGCAGAAAATTTGGGTTGAAAGAATTAAGTAATTTTATTAATAAAGAGAAACAAAGAGGTTGTCCTCTGCTTGATGCAAATAAACATACACACATATATATCGAAATTATATATCTGTATATATTATATACTGTGGGTCAGTGGCTAGTGTCGGGTCGCTGACTCGAAATACGGTGGTTCGAGACCGAGTCTCGGCAGATGGATATATGCAGTCGCCTCCTCTTAGAAAGCAATGGCAACCTACCAAGAGTATAATTGTCTAGTAAACCTCTCCAAATAGCCGTTCGGAACCGGCGTTAAAAAGTAGGTCCCGTATATCTGTGTAAAACAACTAAACACACTCAGCACAGGTATATGTGGAGAGACGCCGACGCCCAAATAAAACAAATAAATAATATATATACAGATATATAATTTCGATATATATGTATGTATGTTTATTTGCATCAAGCAGAGGACAACCTCTCTGTTTCTCTTTATGAATCAACAACTCTCCTACTCTCGGCAAAATAAAAACTTTTCAATCAATTTTATTGACCTGACAAAAGATTGCACCTTTGAGTTTGATGAGTGCATTACCTTTGAGAAATTAGGGGATAAGAATTTTGGTGGTTAATTCGTTAAAATTCTTTAATGAAAATGTATATTAATCGTTTATTGTTCTCAATAAAATAAATTGGAAATATTTTAAAAATAAAATAAATAATAAAATATTTGAAAATAAATTCATGATCGTTTTATTGTATTAATGAATACCGTTTTGTTTAAAAACAATCATATCAACGTATATTAATAATCCAAATATTTCGGAAGATATTGTAGAGGGAGAATGGTGTGGGTTCTTGGTGAAACATTTTAAATAAAGTAAAGAAAATTTTGAAAAAATTTTGAAACTTTTTAAAATTTAAGTTATAAAATACTAGGTAGGTTTCACAAAAATAAAATTTCGGAAGATATTCATATTTTGTAAATGAAAAAAATGGCAAAATGTAGTTGTTATATGAAAGAAGTGACAGCCAAGATTGAAATTTTGTCACAGAATAAGAGAGTTCGAATTAAAGATATGTCAGGAAGATCCCTATCTACGGGCCTAGATATTAGAGTGCATTTAGTTAACTAAGTTATGAGATCCCTAATTTTTAAGTAATCTAATTTAATGGAGGAAGCAACGTTTGTTTGTTTTGCAAGGATTGAGCGATGTGGAGGATACCATTATATGCGTAACAATAGATTGGATTGAAGTACAAATTTAAAAGGTCATTAATATAGATAATAAAGAGGGTGGGCAAAATGATAGATGCTTGAGAAACTTCAGCGGATGATATTCCATGGTCCTCAAACTTAATACTAAGGTTTGAGAGAAAGCTTTCAAACAACTTGTAGAGGCTGGGTGGAGGTGTGTCCAAAGGCAGGTAATTTGTCAAGAATAAGATCTGATCGAAGGCCTTTAAAATGTCTAAAGCTATCGCGGAAGTTTCTTTACCAGTCTCAAGCACTTTATTCCAAATATGAGTTACATATATGTTAGAATATCGCCTAAGGACCGATATTGCATAAAGCTGTAATTTATATGATTCCAAGAATTCTACAGCTTGTTAGTTAATGGCCTTTTCCATGATTTTAGAAAAAAACCGAAGTGATAGCGATTGGTTTGTAATTAGCGACATTTGAAGAATCGCATTTTTTTAAATAGGTTGAATTCTTGATATTTTACTATTCTCTGGAAATGTGTCAGGAGTGTATGAGAGTTTTAAATTTTTTGAAAGAATAGGAGCAAGTTCAGGAGAGAAATTTTTAATAACAACGTTTGGAAAGTTGTCTAGGTCGGCGACTGAATCGTCTTTTAAATTTTTAATTATCTTTAATATTTTTGGAATCCTGAATTGAATATCGAATATCATGTTAGTACTAGGGGTATAAAACAGAGGGTCAAGGCCCTTCAATATACGTTCTAAATATATATATATTTACACATAACAAATTTAAAAAAATATTGTATATTCATATCCTATGGGTTTTTAACAACTTCCAAATTTGATTGCAAGTGACGTAGAACTGACAAATTGTGAAAATGAATTTTTAGAAAATTTATTAAAATGGAGTGTAAAATTATATTCTAAATTTTTAAAAGTTTAATGAAGATTGAAATTACAAAAATACATTAAAGAGTGTCTCCTCTGCTTAATGTAAATATGCAATGTGTCTAGCGAATTGCTTGCATTCATATCCGAACATTTTTTTAATGAAAGTTCTAATCTATCTAATTTGTATTTCAAAAATGGAATCTGAATCATCATGAAATTTATTCCATTTCATTAATATTACAAATTCCTCATTGAATATATGAGTCGTGAGCAGGGACGGCGGAACCGTGGGGTAAGGAGGGTAGCTGACCCCACCTGGGAATTCGTCTACGTATTCCATACCACCCAGACTCCCCAGTAGGCCTACATCACTCTCCAAGTTTTGACCCCCTGGCCTAAGATCGTTCCGCCGTGCTTGGTCGTGAGTAAATAAAAGATTTTTTAGAAAGCTATGGTATATTAAAATTATTTCAATAATTATAATGGGGACAATGTAGCCGAGAGTGTAATATTATTGTTCAAGAAGTAAGAGGCTAAAATCAAAAATTTGACCGGCTATAATCTGATCCTTACACTGAAACTCACACCCAAATACACACCTAAGCTAGATAGAGTCCATTTAGCCAGATTCTATATAGTATGATACTTCTATTAAATATATAATAAATTAGGAAAGAGAGGAATTCAGCCAGTAACGGAAGACTCTGTAGAATAAAAACTCCCAATCGTAGAAAAATTTTTGGGATTTAGTTAAAATTGGGAATTTTTATTCAAAAGAGGCTTCCTTTACTTTACTGGCTTAATTCCTCTCTTTCCTAATTTACAAATTTTTGGACACCCATCTTTCATTCATCAGCGTTTCTTCTATTAATTATTAGTAGTGTTATTAGCAGGAACCGGATTAGAGTCAGTCAAACAAAATTTCTGCCATGAGCGAGGCTTTAACTGGAGCCTCCCGTCTCATCATCATCGTCACGATCACGATGATGAAAAAATTATTAACTATATTAATTTTTTTACATTAGGTTAAGAAAATAAACAAAATAATTAATTTTTCAAACTAAAATGTTATAAATTTAATTTTAGTATTCAAAACTACATGATTAAAAAAAATTGAAGAAATTAAATTAAAACGGAATAAAAATTAAATGAGGAACTACGTTTGGTTAGAGTGACCGCCGTTTCAATTAAAATTGCTAATTGAGGATGATGGTAATCATAGATAACCTACCACAGCTGAGGCAGGTGAAATTTAGACATTTCCTAAAGCATCATTATTTAATGATTGTTCATGATCAGGTAATTTGCGTCGATGAACGGCATTCGCATCTCTATAAAATGGGTTGACTCCTTTGATTGGCAGTGGATGAGCCTCCGTATTGAAAACCCATTCATCAAGAGACATAAGAGAATCATCACTGAAGAGTAAATACAGGTACTTGAGTGTTTCAGCAAGAAAGAAACTTTGTTGAACGTCATCTTGTGGAGGAGCTTCTATATAAACATTTTTTATTCCAGTAAACCCATTGGCAACACGGCAGTTTTTTTCTAAAGCCTAAAAACAAATAAAGATTTTAATAAATTATTATTATTCATATAATAATATAGTCATAAATTCATCATCACAAATATATTGTTAATTATAAAATTAAAATGATATAAAATTTAGTAAACTCCCGATTATACCCATGGAATTTAATCTAGCTGCGAAATAATAGCTGAGCCAAATTTATCAAATAATTATTTATTAATTATAGTTAATCCTTTTATAACAGGGTTTACAAATTGTGAGAGGTTTCTATATAAGGCGAAACTGGAAATTTTGTATAGAAAATTGCCCAGTTTCGCATAACACGATTTACTTACGAATTTTTGTGAACGTTATACAAGGGTTACTTAAATTTTAATAAGAATACATGTTTTACGATTTTTGTAAAGTTCCCCTAGCCGTGGAGGTTTACTTTAGGCAAGGGCAGACTATACATTCAGTTCCTTTTGAATTCGTAATTAGCAGAAGAACATGTCATATATAAAGTAAGCTTGATTGAGTAAAAAATGTATAGTGTGAGCAAAAATATTTCAGAAAGTGATAGTGTTAGGCACAAAGAATTTCTGATATTGCACATGTCCCTCCTCTAATTAAATATTTTCTACGTATACCAAGGTATATATATATATATTATGTATAGTGCATATGATACTAGTAAAATTTATATTTCTGGGTAATCCGCTGTTTTTGTTTATCAGCGACAATTCCCCCCCCCCCCCCCCCCCAATTTCCAAGGTTAATCTAATAAATAGAATCTGTATATTGTAAATATGATATGGAAGACGAGAAAAATAATTTGTTAAGATTACATCAATGAAACTGAGTTTTGATCTCAAAAGTTAGCAATTATATATATAAAGTACAAAATATCGGATATATGTATAATAGATTAAAAATTCAACTTAGTAAATATAGCTTTTAATTTATCATAAGGTGAATGGTAAAGTATTAATCTTATATTAAAAAAGTGTTGTTTTTCTGAAAAACGGCTAAAACTATAAAAAGAGGGGCGAAACCAAGGCGTTTTGATCTACATGAAAGTCTTCAGGCTAATTCAAAAATAGGACTGTGCACCGAATTTGAAGGGAATCGCTTACAGGTAATCTACATTCGACATGTGTAGGGATGTTTTATTTAATTTTGATAAATAGACTGGGCGACGACTGTAGGCCGACCTTGTCTCTCTTCATTTGGAAAGAGATTCGATGACAGACAGTCATACATGTGTGAATTAGGAAAAGGTGCCCGCTAGTCGTCCAGCAGTGTTTCCACTATAGGCATATATTTACCGAACCAGAGCGTAACAAATAGTTTTATTATGCGAGGTACAATCCTCAATTAATTACATGCATGATTATTTTGATTTTCAAAGCGTATAAGGGTTTTAGGAGTTGGGAGGAAATAACGAATAAATTTCAGGAACCAAATTATTTAGGTAGAGCTGATCATAGAAAAAAGATTCGTAAGACAAGATTTATCGGTTTACATTCATTTGTAGGATCTGGCATTGATTTGTGGAACAATCTCTCTATTACTACTTTGGATTATAGTCCTCTGCCCTCTATGATTAAATCAATTACAAATTTTGTCAAGTCCTAATGTCCTAGAGTTGTGCAAAATTTTATTTAGTTCTCACAAGCAGAGATTAGCTGAGGTAGAGAGAGGACATACCATCCTTGTTTTGACCAGGTTTCCTTAACAACTTATGGCAAATGTCGGGATGGCTAATGCGTCGTTTTCTCCTGGTATCGGGTTTTTACGCGGAATTATTAAAATTACGTTTTGTCTTTTGATGGAAATTTATGATCATGTTATTTGTAAATGAGCATACATTTCTATTTTTTTTTTCTTGTTTGTTAATAGTTAATTTCTTTTAATTGATTTGTATTTATGTTTATTAATTTCTGTAGTTAATTTGTATTGATGTTTTGTTGACTTAGCCACCGAGGACTTGTGCCTCTAAGCAGGTCGAGTAATAAGGATTTATTTATTTATTTATTATTATTCATCGTTAAACTTTGAACCATAATCAATGAAAGAAGTAAAACTCCTATTATTGGTACAAGAACATGTTTATAAACTCCGGAACCCAGACTAAGATATTAATAATTTAATCAAATAGAACATTTGGAAGAAAATAAAAATCGGATAAGTCGACGACCAGTCCATGAGTCCATGTGTAAGAATGGTGGATACAGAGCACAGTCTTATATGTGTGAATCAGTCTTTATATAGTGAATATCGAAAAAATGATATTACTAGATATAATTATTAAGTCAAAATATTTGAGAATAAGTGATTCTTTTCAACTTTACATTTTTTTTTTACAGCATCCAATCCTTTAAGACTCCTCAAATATCTTAATGTCAACCAACTCCTTTCAATGAACAAGGCCAAATGGCATATCAAGAATGTTGTTGAACAGACTTTATATCATGTCAGAAGAGACCGATCCCCTTGGAAGTTGAGCTCTTGAGATGTCAGAGGGAAAACATCTCAAGGGTTCAGACAATACTCGGTTAAGCAAATTTGGCACTTGGGTATAGCACACGAGGTGACATTATTATTAGGCATATGCAACAACAATCCTTGATAAGCCATTTAGTGTTTAAATTCGTTTTTTTCAAGAAATTGTATAATTAAAAAGACAAATTATTTATTCATTGAGTGAACTAATTATTAAACAAAATAGTTTAAAAAAAATGAAATCATTAAAATCTGCTCTTATAAAAGGAGAGAGCTTGAATTGAAAAAGCTAAATTGTCTTAAAATTGTGATATATTACATTAATAATAATACTCCTTCTGTCCGAAAATATGGTTATGGTACATTTGAAAGAAAATCTTAGATTATCTAAAGTTTCGAAATCAACTGGAAATACTCATTTTATTGTTATTGTTTACATTGATAACTAAATATCCTAACATATTTGACAGGCGTTGTTTTTTAGTTAAATTGGAATTTGAAGACCATAAATTAGTTTTTTTAAGAAAAATAAAATAGTCACCGCTGTAATTTCAAAATGGAAAATTTTAACTCAAATAACGTAAATTTATAAAGAAGAGATGACAAATCGAAGCAATTGACTAATGAACAACGTCATGGTATCTTGCAACAGCTATTACAGTATATGAAGAACAAAAAAAAATTAGAACAGGGTGCTGTTAATTAATTGATTGAATGTGTTCAAGATGCATTTAAAAAACTAAAGAGAAATACTCTTTATAACGTTTTTATAACATTACAAACGTGAATGGAATCAATTATGTTGAAAGGTGGGGTGGGGGGGGGGGTGGGGGGGAATTTCCTATAAAATTCCTCATATAGGTAAATAAGGTAAAACTTCGTCGTGAGGGTTGATTAACTGAAAAGTATACCTATATGTTCAAAAGAAGAGTTCAACAAGGCTAAATCTCACTTTAACTAAATTTGGATTACATTATTTGTATTTAGTGATATTGTGATAATAAAATGAATTTACTATTTTTTTATATTTAATTTTAGTTTTATTTGATTTTTTTCGCAACATGTATAGCATATTTTCGGACAAAATAAATTTTAAAATATATACCATATTTTCGGACAGAGGGAGTACGTAATTATTATTTTCTAGAATTACCTCTACAGCTTCCCAGCCCCAATCTCTATATTTTTGATCTTTTGTGAGGCGCCACATATAAAAGTATGATTCGATGACTTCTGGACGTAATATATAATATTTTTCATTGTTCTTGAGAGCACGAGCTTCAGCCTGTTCGGAAAATCTAAAAGATTCTGGTCCCAGTTTGCTTGAAGTTCGTATATAAGATTCATGGCATGTGTTGGTCAAGCCAGCAGCTATCTCCATATGATGATGAGATTTCTCACTTGGTAAAGTTTTTGCTCCGAGTCCGAATAGTCCACCTGGAAAATTGTTTTTAAGTTCAAATTAGTTGAAATTATTATTTAAAATATAATTAAAATTTGATTTTTTAAATGCTATTTTCAAAAAATGTATTATTATTATTATTGGGCTAATTGCAATCTTTTAGTTTTTATTAAGATTTACATTACTGTTCTTATCTCTATCGAAGAATAGAAATAAGCACTAACTAAAAAGAATGAAAACAAAAAATAAAATGGGCAGTGGGAGCATTCCGAGGGTTGGTTGGTTCCCTGTCTTATAACTTCCAAAATACTTGAGATATCAAATTCGTTTTTATTTAACATTGATAAAGGGAGTTTAAGGGAATGCGTCGTCCTTTTTTCATAATTTGAAGTTAAGCTATTTCTTAAGCTCAGTAGGTACAAAATTCTTCTAAAAATTACTACTTTGGGTTCACCATCAAGTGAAAATAAATAATAAAATAATATAAATATAAGTTGAAAAGTAATAGAAGTCAGCCCAAGGATAGTGAAGAAAAAATTATTACATTTCCAAATAAGATGTATTTATTGGACTGTGATTTTTTTCCCCTTTCCTTTTAAACGAACGTTTCGGAGGATTCTTCCCTCCTTCTTCAGGAAGAATTCTCCGAAACGTGAGTTTTAAAGAAAGAGGAAAAAAGAATGACAGTCCAATAAATACCTACATCTTATTTGGAAATGTAATAATTTTTTCTTCACTATCTTTCGGCTGCTTTCCGTACTTTTCAAATAAAAATTCTACCAGTACATCTCTCTCCAAAGAGAAAATTTCTTCAAATACATATATGTATAAATACTTCTATAAAATAGTAAATAATATTATAATAAAATAACTCACTCTCTCTTGAGGGAGGAGATAATACGAATCGAAGGAGACAATAAAAGAGTGTGTCTTCTGCTGGAATTATAAATTTTCACACACTCTTTTATTGTCTCCTTCAATATATAAAAATTCTGCTACTCTCGGCAAAAACTTTCAATTTAATAATACGAATCTCTGAGAAGAATCGGATCTGAATCTCTCTTTCTCTCTCTTCTTCTTCAAGTGCCATATTAGGTCTCCCTGGCATTTCGGCACCTCTCCACATATACCTGTGCTTGTTTACCTGTGTTACACAGATATAAGGGACCTACTTTTTAACGCCGGTTCCGAACGGCTAGTTTGGAGAGGTTGACTAGGCAATTATACTCTTGGTAGTTTGCCATTGCTTTCCAAGAGGAGGCGATTGCAAATATCTGCCGAGACTCAGTCTCGAACCAGCATACTTCAGGACAGCGGCCCGACACTCTGACCACTGACCCACAGCCGCCTCTCTCTTCCTAACTCTATACTAGCTCTCTTTAACCCACTCTTTTCATGTCGTTTCATAAAATTTTGGTGTTACTCCAGCTAAAGAGGTTTTCACTTCATAAAAAAAAAAAAAAAAGGGAGGGGATAGTGGGAATAATTTTCGAGAGTTCCTTAGCTTTTTTCTTTCTTCTGGGGCAAAGAGTTAATTAATTGAAGATTTTAAATGAGCAATTACTTCAAATTTTAAATAAACTTAAGCTACTGAAATAATTTAACTCGGAAAAAGAAACTATAAACTTTCTTCAAAATTGAGATGGTGAACTTTCTGTTTTTTTCAAATTCCTTCTTTGAAATTGATTTAATGAATTTCAATTGTCTAATATATTTTTTGGAAACACTGACCAGAAAAACAAGCAAGATGGTCCATCTTATGCTCCAGCCTATCGAATTTCAATTCGCTAATGTAGGTAAGTCCACCAGGTGAGACGCGCAGCATGTTATCGATGATGGCTTGCATGGCAGAGTCATACATCTCTCTAGCCTCTTGGTCCACTCGGCCCGATTGCAGCCAGGCCTTTAGCAGGTACTCGTAGAAGGAGTCTCCGAGCGCTCCAATCGACATGTGGTCTGCAACAGAACACACCCTTGATTTTAGAAAACAAGCTCTTTAATTCTCAAGGAGCAAAAAATACGTGTTATTTAAAAAAAAATGTTACCTAATGTTAAACTAAACATTAATAAATTCAAGTGAGTTAGTGGATGATAACCAACATTCCTCAAAAGTTAATCTACATCAACATTATTATTTTGAAAAACATTTTAGTAAAATAAAACAAAAAACTTAGAAATAAATAGAAGTAATTGAAATATTCAAGAAAAAAAAACAGGCGACATTTATATTCCAAAAAGAAAATTAATTTTTATTAAGGTAGTTGTTGCCAAATGGGTTTACTTAGGATTTTTTTTTGAAATTTAGATAGATTATTATTTAAATACTTCTGCATCGATTGGTGGATAAACCAAATTTATGAACAATATAGTTCCGGAGATATTAAATTCCAAATATAGAGTTTTTCAGACTCTTATACATTGCACTATACGGGATATAGTAAAGTTTACATACATATTTAATTATAATTAAGAAACTCTTCTTATCATTGTTATAAAAAACTAAACCAACATTAAACAATTACTAATACATTTTTTAAGAACATTTTAATTCATAGTTACAACAAAGTTTCTGAAATAATAATGAATAAATAACGAAAAATTTACACTAAAAACAAGCTGGCAACAACGAATTTATTTAACCTAAAAAGTGGGTTAACTTTAGTACTTTTTTGACGTTTTTTCGCTTCAGCCATTGTCGCCAACAGCTTATTATAGAACATTTTGTTTTATAAATCTTCCTTTATTATGTACTTTATCTGACATTTCTTTGATAAAATATAGACAAACTCGGACAGCGTTGCCAGATTTGTCAAAACGAGCACGGGATTGGTTAGTAGTGGTACATAAATAGCCAAAAGTTTTGGGCTTATGAATTATTGTCCGTACTATATACTCTAGCATTAACTTTTTGCTAGTATTGTCGCGAAACAAATACCTTAAGTTATAAAAATCGTCTTATTGGTTCTAGATTAAGAATAAGAAGCAAGGTAATTCATTCAAGCATTCTCTAGCTACCCCGAATACAATTCAGAGGCGAGTATTAAGACTTCGGCCGTTTCATACTTTTATAAATACCATATGTACTATTATGGCGTTTGTCCTCACAAGTAAAGTAAATCCTCCATTAACCTCATTTATTCAATTCTCAAATATTCAACATCATTTAGCAGAAAAGGTGGTTTCGAATCAAATAAACATATTCACAAACTCGTTTATCTCTATGAATTCTGAAGACGCGAAGTCTTTTTTTTCGCTTGCTTCATTCCCGCGACCTACAATTTTGATTACTCGCATCCAGAATTACATTTAACTCCCCTCAACTTCTTAAATTCCTTTCTCTTCTTTTGAAAAAGCGAAAGGCAATCCTGACTCATAGGTGTTGTACGTTCTTGATAAATAGCATTTTAAAAAAATATTTTAAATTCTATTTTAGATATTGAAAATTCAATAAAAATAAAATAAATATACATAGCTAATCATACTAAATATTTATCAGACAATTAAAGAGAATAAACTGTCTGAAATTTATTGAGTATTATACCTAATGACAAGCTAGGCATATTAATTTATTTTATTTTATACGAAAAGAAATACTAAATAATTTTTTTAATTTATATTATCGATTATAATTATCTACTTATCAAGTAGCGACTATCTATGCTAAAGTATTGATTCTTAGAATGGGGTCCCAGGATATCGCTATGTAGAGTACGGTAAAAACTAAGTTTATTCATATATACCAAATTTTAGTATCCCAGATTTAATTCATACATATATAATAGATGCAAATTTACCCCTTCATTTTATGTGTTGAAATAGAAAAGATTTGGATTTTTGGAATTTTTCATTTATTTGTGTCCCAAACTCTTCCAGCATGCGAAATTTTATGATGCTGTTATGATTGGATGTACCCGATGGGTTTTGATGACGTGTCAGTGAGTCAGTCAGTAAGACAGTAAGTGCCAAAATTAGCTATTTTCTCAGGTCCATATCACAGAATCTATTTAAGCTATATTATTGAAATTTGGTACTCTCTTCAATATGGATTACATGTGTATAATTTCAGCTCTGTACCTCAAATGGGTTCTGGGCTGTAGGGAGGTCAAAAGAGCCTCGAAATTGTTCATAATAAATAACGGACAGCGTGTGTACGGCCAATGCTCGAACTTGGCCTGCGCACAGCGTGCGCTATGATTTTGTAAATTTACCTTATTTATTAAGTTTCTAGATTATACAAATCAAAGTTCAAATCTACTTTGCTGTTGTATTCTTAATAGAAAAAATATTATAATTATTTGTATTTAATCAATAGCTAATATTAAGCAGAATTTTAAAAGGAATGAACATACGAGAATATTATATTATTTATATTTCAACATTATAAAATAAATAGATCTATATAGATATGATTAAAAATAAATACCCTAAGGATAATTCAATTCGACTTATTTTGAGTGCATAAATCAAAAATAATTTGTAGTAAGGGTCGATAATAACAGATAAACGAAGATAAAACTCACGTTGGCACCATTTGCCGGTCTTGGGATTTAAATAATTTGGGTAGAGACCACGAGGCTTGTCCATGGATTGAAGAACTCGTCGGATGTGGTCTACTTTTTCTCTGAAGATTGGGTTGCCAGTTACATCAGAGAGATAAGAAAACTCCAGGTGTAAGGTTCCGAGTTCTGAGAGAATACTGCATCCTCCACTCACCCAACCGTAATTTTTACTTGCCTGAAATTAAAAATCAAATACATATAATTATTAGAAATTTAACATTCAAATAATTACATTTGTTTAGGGGTACTTTGAAAAATTGAATGTCTGAATCTTTCATAATATTTCAGGGCAATGACTAAATTAAAAACAAAAAAAAATTTTATTATTCTAAATTAGAGTTATATTCGGCAACTATAGTATTATGCTAATTATAAAATAGAGAGAAAGAGAGAGAAATCATCACACGATTTTTATTTCTTGTTTATTAATTCTTGATTTCTTGTAATGGAATTGTATTGATGTTTTTAATTTCTGTAGTTAATTTGTATTGATGTTTGGTTGACCTAGCCACCGAGGACATGTGCCTCTAAGCAGGTCGAGTAATAAAGATTTTATTTATTTATTTAGAAATCGAACAAAAATTAAGGGAGGGGGGGGGGGTGTTAAAAATTAAAATTATATAAAATTTTCAAAATAAAAAAAAAAAACAAGAAAAATGAAATTCACTATAAAATGAACCTAGAATAAAAAAAAGAGATTATTATTTTTTTCGGACGCCAAAATTGGGGGTTCAAAAAATTTAGAAATATCAATATAAGTCTTAGACCCTTTAAAGGAAGGAGAAATTTCATTCATGTACCCTATACCAGCTATTCTCAACCGCTGGTCCGGCGGACCACCAGTGATCCGCGGAGAAATTATACTAGTCCGCATATATATATAATTTCATATCTTTACATTTAAATATTATTGTAAGTAAATGATAATAAAAATGTTACAATTAACTTATGTAGTAGTTCTTTAATAACTAGTAATATTTTGTTGTTAAAAAAATATCACTGGTCCGCGAATTCTTTTTACAAATTTTACTGGTCCGCGGGCCAAAAAGGTTGAGAAACACTGCCCTATACGACCTTATGAAAATGAATAACTATGTGAAATTGATAGTGACCTAAAAGAGAGCGGGAGGTGGGTCAAAAAATAAAAATAAAAAAATCGAAGAAAGGTGATACTTCTAATAAAGTAGTCTCATAATTCTTCTTCTTCTTCTTCTTCTTCTTATTGATAGACCTGTGGTCTGTTTATCCTAACTCGTCCTGCCAGCGTTTTTTAGGTCGACCTCTACTTCTTTTCCCTGCTGGCTTGTTCGTTAAAATTTTCTTGAGAATTCGGTCTTCACTCATTCTTTCCACGTGTGCATACCAATTCGCTCTTCTACATTTGACCCAGTCATCGATCTTTTGTATTTCACATTTTTCCCTGATGTCTTCACTTCTTTGTTTATCAAACAACGATACGCCAAGGATTCTTCTTAGGGTCTTCATCTCAGCCGTCTCCAACATCTGCCTAGTTTTAGCTGTATCTGGCCTTGTTTCGGCTGCGTACGTCAATATTGGCCTTATCATAGTTTTATATATTCGCACCTTGGCTTCTGTTCTTAAAAACTTATTCGACCAGATTGTGCTATTAAGACAACCTGATATCCGTAGGGCTTTAATAGATTGTGTTTTTACTTCTGTCTCTAGATCTTGATGAGAGGTTATCTGAATACCAAGGTACGTAAATGTCATGACCTGTTCTATTATCTTATCATATAGCTGTAATTTGCATCGAAGTGGCTCTTTGGATATAGTAAGAGCTTTTGTTTTTTTTGTTGATAGGGTAAGATCGAATTTGGTGGCTAGTAGACTGAATCGGTATAGAAGTCTTTGAAGAGAATCTTCATCTTCGGCAACCAGGGCTGCGTCGTCAGCGTAACACACACATGATATATTTTCATCTCCGATGGTGTATCCTTTAAGGTCCTTAATTCCCTCTATTATCTCGTTCATTACTATGTTGAATAGTAATGGGCTAAGGGAATCACCTTGCCTAATCCCTTGGTTTACTGGGATGCTCTGTGTCAGTCTTCCTTCTATTTTTAATTTTGCAGAGTTGTCTGTGTAGATATCTTTGATCAGGTTAATAAGGCTATTTGGTATTTTATGCTTAATCAGGATGTTGATGATATGTGCAAGCTTGATTTTATCAAACGCCTTTTCAATATCAATGAAGCAGAAGAAAGCTGGCTTATTGAATTCATAGGCTTTTTCGGAGAGTTGTCTGATGGCAAAAATGGCATCAATACATGATCGATTTCTTCGAAATCCTTGTTGTTCATCATGGATATTAATTATTTCCTGTAGTTTATTTGATATTATTTTTGTAGTTAGCTTCAGATGAGTGTTAAGCAGGTTTATTCCTTCACCCGTCTTTCGCCTTTCTTAAAAATGGGTATAACGACATTTGTTCTCCATTCTTCAGGGATCTTGCCTCTTTCAAATATCAGCAGAATCAGCTTTGAAATCTCTTCCCACAGGGGTATACCTCCATATTTTATCAACTCGTTAGTGATGTTATCTTCGCCAGGAGATTTTCTATTTTTCAAACTTTTTATGACCTCATAAACCTCCTCCTCATCAACACTCACCACATCCCTTGAATCACCAATCCTAATTAAAAGTATTAATTGATAATGGGCTCAAAATTAAGAGGAGGGGGTTCTTTCGTAAATAATTATAAATTATTTTAATTCAATATTAAATATAAGAGAGGACCCTGGTGTATGGTAAAGTCATGGATATGGCCACTCAGTTTATTTAATTATGTTTTTATTTGCAGTTTGTAGTTATTTATTGATCAAACATTCGTCTTCAAACTATAAGAAGAAAGACAATTTTAGTAGTTATCTTTCTCATTAATCTGAGCAGCAGAATAAACTACTGTTTAATCCCATATCTAATCATGATAATCAAAATTTAGTAAGAGCAAATTGTGGTCTAAAAATACCAGTTATTTGCGACAAAACAGGCAAACTTTCGATCAGGAATCCTGCTGATTATCCTGTATTCGGTTCTAGGCCTAGGGCCGAATACACTATTCATTGCAACTCTAATAAAAATCACGAACACAAAAGTAACCTATAGATAGAATAAAGTATAAAATTCTCTAAGATACAAGACGATATATAATAAAATATTTTCCCTAAGTCTTGTATAATGCCTAGAGCAAACTTTTTGTTATTGATCATTTAAATTTTGTTGGAATCGAACTATTTTTATGGGAGTGAGATTTTGAATTAGAGTGGTTCGTTCGTTCAATGCATTATAGGAAAACTTTATTTATAACAAAAAAAAAATCTAAGTGTTAAACCGATTCTCTTTTTTTATTCCAATCCCTAAGAGCATAAAGTGAATGAAAAGAATTTATATCTTTTTTCATGTTTTTTAAGAATATAACAAAACAAAATTAGTATCAAAATAAGGCCTCATACTGTCGCCCTTCAGAGTGGTTGTGTGTTATAAAATTTAAATCGATAATAAAATGGTCGATTAATTCCGGTTTATTGCCCGAATGAAGTCTGTGGATTAGAATACATTGATGGTGGGAGAGGAGAGTCTAAGTCATATGCTCTTTGGAAAGAGGCAGCCGATCCGGACGCTTGCTTGATATCCACGAACCAACGAGCTCGAGGAGCAAGCAATCAAATGCAAAGCACAAGCTACTTTAAAAGAAAACGAACTAGGAATGCAAGGAATGTGAAATAAACTGGTGTGCACTCGACTTTTACTTATCATTCTTTTATAACAAGCTAACATTAGAATTTAATCATTGTTTTTCTCAATTTCATTACTTTGTCTAAAGTATATATTTGCATGGGTCTATCTATCATGAAACATGTAAAATGCTGCACTTTCTTGATGCATTCCTGCTTGTATCATTAGCATTAAAAAATGCCTAGCTCAAGTTTCAAATTTCGTTTCTTTCGGATTTATTGTTTTCGAGATATCGCTTTCAAAGAGACACATATATCAGGACATATACGGGAAATGTTATATTCGATTAATGTAAACAAACATAAAACGTATATTTAAGGTAGTTCTTTCGCGACAATCCGCACAAAAAGTTTTAGCCTCGTAACCACTCTATACATATGAACGGTGCTAAAATTTTAGGTTATGTTTTTTTAACGTGACTGTACTTCTCACACTACTATATCCTCTTTATGAAAGGATCGTTTCCAAGCGATTGTTCTTATATCCTCTCCACTAAAAATAATCGCCTAAATATGTTTTTTTTTTATCAAAACTACGAGGTAAATAATTTCAATTTTTTTTAAGTTACTCCGAATAAATTATTCTAACAAATATTAGTTTTTCATCAAGATGATGAAAGTCCTTCAATGAAAAAAACAATACTTTACCCATGCTTCGCATTGGATAAAGTAAAAATAAAATAATGATCATTTTTCCCACCCTTTCCCAATCTACCATAATATGTAAAAATTATGTAATATTATGTAAAAAATTTCATTTTTAATTGCAATTATTTCATGTTTGGTGTGGTAAATCGTCTTCAAATTTTAAGAGTGTGTTTATTATGCTTTTAATGACTTATATTCCAAGTTTCGAAGACTTATTGAATTTTTGAATTTGTGAAAGAACTACCTTAACTCAAATTCAAATTTTTAAAACAGTAATTATTTCACTTTCTCTATATAGAAAGATAGTGAGAGTAAAAAAAAAAATTATAAGGGACAAAATAGATCTATTTGATAAAAATATGAATTTGAATAAAAGATCCGGTTTGAAATTGAAATATTGATGATATTTACATTTAGAAAAAGAGATAGCGGCTCAATATGGTAAATAGATTAAATTGCTTTGGGAATTAAAAAAGTATTTTATCACAATTTTATCGTAATATAGATAAATATAATGTTAGTATAATATGTATGAAGATTTTGTTGATTTCAATGGTTAATGTTTATTATTCAATTGTATAATTCATAAAAAGAGAGAGATATAGTTGATTACAATTTATTTACGAATATACAAGAAAAAAGAATGGAAAAGGAAAATTCAGTATAATTATGTTTATTTCCAATTTTTATTATTTAAATATTTTTTTGTGATTCCACGGAATTTATTATTATTATCGCTACCTAAAATAAATACTTATTAAAGATAGAAAATATTAAAGCTTTTTTCTTAAATTCGTCTTTATGACAAGAATATTAAAATTAAAATTGTCTTTTATAATTAACCAAAATTCAATTTTATTTGAAAAATTAAGCAATTTATTATTTTTTTTCACGATTGGAATGAAGGATTCTTAAAACATTAATTTCTAAATTATCCTAGTTGATGAATTTATCTTTGATTTCACATACATTTTTTTCTGTATTTAAATTACACCTGAGAATCCGTTCTCAGGCCACTCAAGCTTATCAGGACAAGTCCTTTATCCTGAGCCCATTAAAAATGAAAAGCTATAATGAAAATTTACATTTTTTGGCGAGACAGCCATCTTAGTGTTTTAAAATGAATATTTTTTGTATTAGATTCTTAAAAACCATATAGTAATTAATAATATTGTTATGATTAATTTTGTAAGTTATATATATATTTTCAAGTCGAAATTAAAGACACTTTAAAAAAATTAAAATTTAATTTGAAGCAGCCAAAAATTGTCAAACAAGTTAATCAGGCTTGAATGGGATCTTCGATTATTTTGATAACGCGAGAAATGTTTATTGATTTACTTGACTTTTTCTAACTTCAATTATAATAAAAGCATATTGACATTTTTTTCTGCTAGAAATTTTGAAGGTTGGGAATGAGATTGCTTAAAATTATCCCTATCCTAAAAAGAGTAGTAGATAAAAATTATAATCTAATTATTATATAATAGCTATTATTTACCTAAAATAATTAAATTATGAAAAATTGCACAATACTTAATATTTTTTGTTCAAGAAATACTAATATATTTTCACGAATAAAAATTTTTTTAACTTGTTCTTAAATAAATAGTAAAACATAAAAGTATCATCAAAAGTTTGCTTTATTTCCTAGTATTCTCCTCTGACAAGAGCAACGAAGGTATCTTTCATTTTCTATATCTAGAGAGCTATAGGTACTTGATTTCTTACTAAACAGTTATGCCTAAAATGCTAATGTTTCTGTAGATACAACTAGTAAAAATTCAATGTATATTTTAAAAGAACTGTAATGTCCAAGAAAAAATATTTGTTCCTATCTCAGATTTCACAAAATTTGCAGTTACATTTTTTAAGCTTAGCAGGTTAGTATTTTTAATTTGATTTAATAACTTTAAATTTATTCAAGAATGTTTCAGAAAGCGATAAAATTTCATATTAAAATATATTTTTATCACAAAACAGATTGGCTTTGTAGTGACTTTTTCTATTTATCTAAATGTCATATTTTTAAAAGTGAACTCAATAAATCAATAAGACCCTACAATTTAATTATTCTACTTGAGCAATAGGAAAAATAGCATATGTGATGGTGTGAGGGAAAGGCCCTTATTTTCACCTAGCAGTTTTTTTCATGAATGTCAAAAATATGAGTTATAATTTTTGATTACATATTTGAATTCAGCAGCAAATTTTCATTCGCGTTAAAATAATAGCTAGGGTAAAAATGGAAGAAATGTCCTATTTTTGTCTGCTTAAAAATTGACAAAATTTAAACGTCTATAACTCAAAACTACTTTTTTTAGTACTACTTAAATATTCAATGAGTCAAATTTTGGAATTTTTGGAAGGGACAAAAAGCGTTTTGTTCAATTGTTTCTCTAGAAACAGGAGATGCCAATAGCTCGATTTTGACCAGGTGAAGAGTTAAGGGCCCTTTTTAATTTTTTAATATCTTTCTTGTCTATTATAAGAATACAGGAAAAAAATCAAATCTAAGTTGTTAATGCAGTTGAAATAGATCGACAAAACATTCAACTCTGGTTCAATTTTTATTTTTGAAAAAATAAGCATTTTGCCTACTACGAATCTTTAAATAAAAAAAAAAATATATTTAATAATATTATAATTACATGCAGGCCCAACCATCTTTTATGGTTATATTTTTGATATGCAAACAAACGGGCTTGATTTAGTTTGATCTGCTTAATTAATCCAAGTGTCAATAAAGATAATGAGCTCTTACGCCTGTCTTGAAGTTGATGACTGCCTTGGGGATACCGGTGGGTGTATCAAATGCGGGCAGCAACCGCGTTGCGATTTCCTCTGCCTTGTCGCGGAACATGACGTCGCCGGTTAGCGCGAAGCAAGTCAACAGCCCGCCCACGTAACGGATGTTCGTTTCGAAGACAGAAATGTCCGCATTCTGTCGACAGAATATTTTTAGGTATTAGAAAATTAAAAATATTTCTGGAAAATATACCTACTCTATAAAAAAATATATGTAAATTTTAATGAAATCATTAATTGTTAAAGGAGTAAGGGAAAGTTGTTATTTATTATTAAAATTAAATGTACCTAACTAATATTAAAATTTAATATAAAAAGACCATGAATTTAACTCCGCCTTTTTATAAAATAGGCGCTTTATTCCAGTGCTTTAGTTTGTTTGTTATTTCAAAACTTCTACAACTGGTCAAAAGATTTCGATAACACATACAGACATATAGTTTCATTAAATAAAAGAAAACCCTAAAGGAGTATTTTCGATGAAAACTCGAATTTAAATTTTTGAGATAGTCTTCCATTAACACTTATTATATGAAGTAAAACTAAAAATACAGGAATTTCTATCAAAAACTAAAATGTCGAATTTTATTTTAATAAGAATTAAATAATTAATATTATTAGTTGATTTATTCATAAATTAGCGGTTGATTTTTAAAGAGGAAAATAATAAATATTTAGGGGATACATTATTTTTATTTTGAAATAACTATTTCTATTTTATCATAGGGATTTATATAATCAGAGTGGAAAGATGCAATAATTATATCAAATTATGTCTGATCCAATAACATGGGTCTATTGAATAGTTTTTCTTATAATTGTTTATTATATAACTATCATTATTGTGTATGTTATGCGTAATACAATACATTAAAGTATTTGGGGAAAATTGATGTTTCCATTTCAGTAAAAATCATATAACTATTCTTTGAATATGGGAATGAATAACTATGATTAAAATCGAAATAGTTGGTAACGATTAAACCATGATAATAGTTAATCATTTCAAAAAAGAATTATTACTGCAATGTCAAGGGTAAAAAGTAATAGCAAAAGCGTTTAAGTATTATCTTGTCACGTACACGCAGAGTACTTTTATTTTCGAGAAGGGTCTAAAATATGTTTTTTTTTCTTTTTTTTTTACTTTGACTATTGATCTATCTGTTGATCATCAAACTCTATCTACAAGCCATATTTCAAATGTCTAGCTCATATAGTTTATAAGCTACACAGTCCAACGGACAACGAAGTCTCACCATTAGGCTTTTGTTTTGAATCAATTTTGGTATGGAACCCTAATAAAATAGACATTGAATAGAAATTGAGTTAGTTATTATTATTTTCTTTGTTAATATAAGTTAATTCGTGAAAATTATTTAACCGAAAAATATGAAATGAATCAAAACTGGCCACTTGTTGCTTTCGAGGATATAGAGTGAATCAAAGGGTACTGTATGGGGTTCTAGGAGATCTCGCAGTCAGGGACGATTGATTGAATTCATCAATAATATCTAATGTTGTAAGGACCTGTATCAATTTATCATAGGAGGATGAACGGGGCCCTGAAGCCGCACCCAAGATATCATGATCGGCCAATCTGTTCCCAAAGCAATCAGGCATGGGACTAGATAAATTGTTAGCCAGAGAAATTTTGATTTATTTGTGTTATTAAGAAATGTATTTGTTCCATAATTTTTATATCGTAAAATTCCTTGTGAAAATATTTCATATCCAGCGAATAAAAAAAGATTTATTCAAAACTAACGTTACCCTTATGGTGAAAATTCGTTGACTCTGTAACGTCTGTCACAGTCTATAGCTTCTTAATTATTAAAGCTAGGAATTTTAATTTTGGCATATCGTTAGAGTTTGATGAGCTGTAGATAGTCCATAGGAAAATTTAAAAAATTGAGGCATCTGCTCAAACAAAAAAAAAATCTAATTGCGGATGAAAAAAAATCATCAACTCATGGGTGCCATGGGTCTTAGGAATGTGTACTCAATGATGATTTTAATGCATTTGGACCTGGATAGAAAAGCAAGCTTTGCACGCAGGAGCTTTAGCAGCAGGCGTGAATTGGTGAGACTACAGTGGAATACCCAACATTGAAATTAATTAGTGAGAGTTGAAAAACTAGGTATGTGCGTACAACTCAAAGAAGCTCAAGTCAGCATAGACCATAGACCCTTGTAATCCTGAAAATAAGAGAATACTCCATGCGTCGATCTCGTGTTAAATAAGGGAAAATTTGTAACCAGATTACATACATTTGGATTTACAATCTTTATTATAAATTGTAGTAATAAACTTTATACTTACTTGGTATTTGTACTATATAAATGCTACGATGAATCAATGAACAATTTTTCGAATTCAGTGATTCGTAATGAGCTGAATAAATGATAAAAAAAGAATCAAGTCTTTGAATTGTGATCAGCTTTAATTTTATCATTTATATTAAATCATTTTATTATATAATTTGTCTTTATTAATGAATTAAATTATAAATGATTTAAATATCACTTTAATATATCCTATACATTAACAAAATCAAGTTTTAAAAAAGACAATTTATAACATAATAAATAATTATATTGGCATAAAAACATTGAATTAAAATCAAAATATGTATGTAAATTTTCAAAAAAGTATTTTTTTAAATATATCACTTTTTATGATCAAAATCATAATTTTTATTTATTTTATTTTGTTTTTCATGATTAATTGCTTTATCGAACTTATATATAAATTGTCTTGAATACATAAATAACACAAATAATTTGTTCATTAGCAAAATTATTAATTTATAGCGAATTTTCTGAAGTAAATCAAAGGACCCTTTTACTATAGTTGTTTTTTTTCGTATCATGTCAATCCAGTCGACATTTTTTAAATCTTCCCTCCTATATTTAGCTAATTATCACAAACCACTTATTTAGGAAATACATTTTTTTTATTGAATTGATTTCTAAGGTGGATTTTTTTATATTTTTATGCACCGTTGCATGTGTTGATTTATTTTAAAATAAAATATAAAAATTTTCTCATTTAAATCTACACAACAGTATAATATGTTGAATCTTAATCAAATATATAGTAAAAAAGTCGGTCAATGAAATTTAGCCCTTATCTATTCTGATAAAAATATTTCAGTTAAGATAAAATAAATATTAAAAAAAAAATGATAACTCTAATGCACTCTCTTATCCTAAAAACAAGACATTGGTTCAAATAGTTTTCCTTGTATTTGACCCAAACAATATGAACTAACTCCTCTTTTATTTGAAAAACACCATTTTCAAACATTTATCATCCCTTAGAGAACAAATTAGATACAAATTGAAAAAAAACATATCGCCAATTTGTTCATCTCTATAACTTCTAGAGACGGGAACTCCATCTTAAACTCAACTTCATCTTTGAATACCAACTGACCCTTGAAATTTTGCCATCTTCTTGCTATATAATTTGAGTATTTTCCATGAATTATTTCCAGGCGTTGCTTCTTCTTGGACTATACATTGAAACCCCTCAAATCCGAACTAATTGGGGCTGTAGCCTGTTCGGATTTCAATTTGTTCGGATTAATCGAAAGCTGGTTTTGGCCCGCGTTTCTGTTCGAGTTGCGTTGTTATTGTTGAGTTTTTAATTAAGTGAACGGTGTTGATTAATGTTTTGATTTTAAATTATGGCAAGCAAACGAAAACACAGTTAATAACTTTTAAGGAGTTAGGTGTTGGTTCTAGGTGAAACATTTTAATATAATAATAAAACTTGAGCAAGATGCGAGGTAGGTTTCACAAAAAAGAAATAAAACAAAATTGAGTTTTGAATTCGATATTAAAAACAGTTCTTGTACCGTAGAGCAAAAACTGAAACCTTTAAAGCGTCTGGACGGTGGGGAAAGTTTGGCAAAGTTGGCTGCCAAGTTTGGTGTTAGTAAAGCAACAATTAGTGACTGGAATAAAAATCGTGTCAAAATTGAACAGTTTTGCAATGTAACAAGTGATAAAACCTTAAATTTGTCCAAAAAAAAACTCGTTCGGATTTCCCGGGATTTCGGATTTCAGAGGTTTCACTGTAATAACTTTTTTATCATAAAAAAAGCTAATTGTGACCAGCAATTAAAAGAAGAAAGGATAAAATTTACTAACCACATTATTGAAATCAAGATGGTTTGCAATCCAATCTCGACCCTGGGCGAACTCTTCCTTCATTCCCATGATATAGAGTGTGTCAAGACCATCGACTATGGTTGCACCCAAGGAAGCTCCGCCAAAAACGGATCCACTGTGTCCTCGCCGATTAATGGGCCGCAACTCATTTTTGCCCCAGGCGTAGCGCACATAGTTGTCCCACGCATGCTTCATCATCTGAAAAGAGAAAACAAACATTTAGAATAAGAATTTTCAATAAATAAAGATCATGTACTTCTATATTAAAAAATCAACAAAACAACTTTGAAAGCTTTTAATTAAACATTTTTCATCTGTTTGTCAATTCTCATGCCTTTATATTTATTTAATAAAATGATGGGAAAATCATCTTTGGTTATCTCATGATGATGTTCAAAAATGAAGTATTTTTTTTTCTATTTTACCTAACAATTAACAACAAAAATTTACTTAAATTTCTTGGAAATACACGACGTTTCGAGTCCAATTTCGGGAAAAAAGTATCAAACATGATCATAGTGGCACGAGAAAGAGACCTAACCGAGTATTCTTAAGAAAATTAATTAAATTTATAATGAATTCAGTCTTCCTAAAAAAAGAAAATGAGATTCTGAAGGTTTGACCACAGTACAGCTCTATCTTAACCCGGACATAACTGTTACTGTTCTAGTGAAGATAGGAGGTCGAACTTTAAGTACCCCACCACTTAAGCCCATTCCTCTCAACATCATTTTTTTTATAATATTAATGCGAGGAGTTACACCAAGAAGAAGCAGACCGTAAAGGACTGGATACCACCTCCATCGTGAAAATAATGTATTTATTATTGATTAATTTAATTCGTATTTGAGTTTACTAAATATAATAATAATGGAGATAAGGTTGGCATTATTTTGAAGCGGCGATTCGATCGAATGGTGATGTTATCCTAGAGTTGGCAATTGACTCATTAGCTTCCTCTATTAAATGACAACCTTTCGTTGGAGGTCGAATCAAAATCCATATCATTTGTTATAGTCACACTCATTCCAAAATATAACTCATCAATTTATTAAAAGATTAGCCGCTTAGGCAGAAGGGACGAAATAGATAATAAAAACTGTCTAAAAGAAATAAAGGTGAAATAAATGTTGTGGAATCACGAGATTCAGTAATCAAAGATTCTAGTAGGTACTTTTATTAAAGTATATATATATAAAGATTAAATTTATTTATTGATCACTTTTGTTTTACGTTTATTCTATTTTCAATAAATATAGCTATATTTGTTTATGTATAGTTCCATTACAATCGATATTCAATTTATTTACCATATAATTTAGTCATTTAGAAGCATTTGTTGAGTTTAACAATTTATTAATAATAAATAAAATTTCACAAAAAAAGGGTTCATTTTTATTTTTGTACAATATTAAAAAATTAAAAACATTGGCTCTTAATTTAGGAATGTGATATTAAAAGTAGAGTGAAGTTTACCCATTATAGAAGAAACAAGAAACAAAATTTTACTACTCAATGAACTTGTGTATTTAGAACTATGTTAAGATATATATACAAGTATATAATAATTCTAAAAAATTTTAAAATAACTAATATTTTTTTTTACTTGGTACCTGGCTGGCCTGCATACCGGGCGGCTCGAAGGATTGAAAACCCTAATAAATTTTTCATTGTTTTTTTTTAATTATTGAATTTATAAATATTTGGATAGTGGTGAATAATAATTTCAAGTATGATTTTTTTCTGAATGGGTGCCTGGAATAGGGAAGTTATGAATGTTTGCATTCGCATCATTTTAAACATTCGCATTCGCATCAAACGATGCGAATGCTTTGCGAATGCGTATGCATGTAACTAGAGGGCATGGCTGGACTCCTCAAACAAAGACGAAGGCTCCGATTTAGAATCTTGGGATAATAGGGACACACAGGGACGTGAAATTAAAGCTCAATTGAAGGCATATCTTAAGGAAAAGCGAGCCTCCATCGATGAAAACCCTATGAACTGGTGGAAAACCAAATTGAAATACGACAATTGTAAGATCTTGCTCGCACGTATATCTCAGCGCTCCACCAGCCAGTGTTCCGAGTAAGCAATTATTTAGCGCAGCCGACCTTACATATGAGCCACTCAGAAATCGCCTCATGGGCGAAAATGCTGCTAAATTGCTCTTTATTAAATTAAATTTAACTATTAAACAAATCTATTCTATTCTATGTTACGTACGAGTATAATAATAATTATTGAATATGACTGCAACATTTTTCATTATCTGTTAGTACTGTACGTAGTGTATTAATATAAATATTTAAAAAAATGATGATTAAATTAAATTGTATCTGATTTTTTAATGACTTTCCTGAACATTCGCATTCAAATTCGCGAATGTCGAAAATATGGCATTCGTAGAATCATAGTGTGGAATAAGATACTCATGAAAACTCAAGAACATAAAGTCATAGAAAATTAATTACGGTGTCAAATTGTTTGCACTTCCATAAAGAACAACTGTTAAATTGAAAATTTCCAGATGAAAAATAGAGAAAATCAGAAAAAAAATCGAATGTTAGATGAACTATCAAAGTAACTGAGGGGTGAACCGCGATTGGAATTAGGTGTACACCTCTTTGGAATTAAGTGGAATTATTTTGGAATTCATTAGATAATTCCCCTTCATCTATTGTCTTCTACTTGGAAATGAAAGTGGAAGTAGATGTAAACTATATTAGGTCGCGGTTCACCCCTCGGTTGTAGCTAAAAGTTTAAATGTGGCATACATACAAGTAGATATAATAAAAAGGGCACCAGTGCTGAACGATTCAACTTACTAGATCAAACCATCTGATTTGAAAATAATTGTTAAATCAATATAATTTGCTGAAAGCGTATCTAGTTGTGAAAGTTTTCATATTTTAGTCAATTTTCAATTTATCTTTTGTTTAAAAATTTTGAAAATATAACAGGAATTAAAAACTAATTTCAGCTAAAAATAGTAAAGCCCATCTTAAGTAGTTTTGATGAAATGTCTCATGCGAATACAGAAAATTTCAAAATGTCTGCAGACTATGATAAAATTTATTATGAAAAGAACAATTCATTTTTTAATAATTTTAGCCGAAAAATCGGGTTCTGAAATGAAGTAAAATTAATTTCTTAGTTAGAAGGTATATAGGTAATTGAATTTAACAATAAATAAAATAGAATTGTAACTGATAAAATAGAATCTAATCAAAATATAGATAATTATAGAGAGATTTTAACAATAATAATAATAATAATAAAATTTCTTTATTCTATAGAAAATGTAAAATGAATGATTTCTATCTTAATTTTAATTTATTCAAATATTACCTGAGATCAAATTTCAAGATAAATTTTCTTAAAAAGAGTAAAATAATTCGAAAAAAAAGAGTTGAAGGTTGAACAAAAAATGTTAATAAAGAAAATCAATATTAATTTTACTTTTAGTATTTACATATGTATTTATAATTATGTTTTAAAGGATTTATTTTATGATAATAAACTATTTTTAGTAGAAAAATATTAATTTTAAATATGCAAATATCTTTTTTCTAAAAGGTAATATTATGAAAAAACTCAATATGATGTCAAGTCTTTCACCTTTAAGTTTTATGTATTATAAATAAAATGTCGCTTCGTTATCAAATGCTAAAAAAATGTATATATACCCAATATACCTAGATAGCATTTGTGTTTAATAAATAAATAAAGTAGAAATAAAAATTGCTTTGGAATAGAATTACGAAGATAAGTCATTTTATTAAGAGGGTTCCTTCGTTAATCCTTCAAAACCTCGGTTTTTTACAAGCTTTCATTAAGAGGATGGATATGATGTTCTAATAAATTTTTTGTAGTTTTTATTATGCTTGGGCTGTATTTTCATTAATTCACCATTAAATTCTACCATTCAGAATCCAATAGAAAATAAAGTAAAGAAAATTTTGAAAAATTTGTTAGAAACTTTTAAAATTTAAAATACTAAGTAGGTTTCACATAAATATTTCTGTGAAAGCTACCTAGTATTTTCATATTTCAAATTTTAAAAAGTTTCTAAAATAATTGTTAAAAATTTTCTTTACTATTTAATATGTTTTACCAAGAACCTACATCATTCTCCCTAAAATCCAATAAAAATACTTTTATTGAACCAATTATTTTACATGAATTAATGTATACATTGTATTTGAGCTTCGACTTCGGAGATAACTTCCCCACCATCGACCGTCCTTGATCATCTTTTTAGTCCTTGTTTTTAATAAGAGGAAAAAACTAATTAAATAAAAAACCTCTTTTTTCCGATAATATTTATTTCCCATTCACCCCTATTCACCCCCATTAGAAAATACTTTTATTAAATCAATTATTCTACATGAATTAATGTATACATTGTGTTTGAGCTTCGACTCAGGAGATTACGTCTCCGCCATCGACTGTCGATCAATTTTTAGTCCTTGTTTTTAATAAGAGGAAAAATCTAATTAGATAAAAAACTCTTTTCCGATAATTATTTCAATTCCATTATTCCCCAATCAAGTCGATTGGTTAACCTCCTCCCCATCCATTCCTCCCATCCTCCTCAAAAATACTTTTTTTTTTTTTTAAATAAATTTTATTAAACCAATTATTTTACATTAATTAATGTATACATTGTATTTTTGCTTCGATTCCGGAGATTACTTCTCCACCATCGAGTGTCCTTATTCATCTTTAGTCCTTGTTTTTAATAAGAGGAAAAATCTAATTAGATAAAAAAACCTCTTTTCCGATAATTATTTCAATTCCATTATTCCCCAATCAAGTCGATTGGTTCCATCCACTATTTCACAAACCCAATCAAAAATACTTTTAAAATTATAAATTATAAATTTATAAATTTTATTAAACCAATTATTTTACATTAATTAATGTATACATTGTATTTTTTGCTTTGATTCCGGAGATAACTTCTCCACCATCAAGTGTCCTTATTCATCTTTAGTCCTTGTTCTTAATAAGAGGAAAAATCTAATTAGATAAAAAAACCTCTTTTCCGATAATTATTTCAATTCCATTATTCCCCAATCAAGTCGATTGGTTCCATCCACCATTTCACAAACCCAATCAAAAATACTTTTATTTATTTATTTTTTTTTTTAATTTTATTAAACCAATTATTTTACATTAATGTATACATTGTATTTTTGCTTCGATTCCGGAGATTACTTCTCCACCATCGAGTGTCCTTATTCATCTTTAGTCCTTGTTTTTAATAAGAGGAAAATATCTAATTAGATAAAAAAACCTCTTTTCCGATAATTATTTCAATTCCATTATTCCCCAATCAAGTCGATTGGTTCCATCTCCATTTCACAAACTCCAATCAAAAATACTTTATTTTTTTTTTTATAAATTTTATTAAACCAATTATTTTACATTAATTAATGTATACCTTGTATTTTAGCTTCGATTCCGGAGATTGCTTCTCCACCATCGAGTGTCCTTATTCATATTTAGTCCTTGTTTTTAATAAGAGGAAAAATCTAATTAGATAAAAAAACCTCTTTTCCGATAATTATTTCAATTCCATTATTCCCCAATCAAGTCGATTGGCTCAATTAAATTCTTTTCATTTCATATATTTTTTTTTTTTTTATAAATTTTATTAAACCAATTATTTTACATTAATTAATGTATACCATGTATTTTAGCTTCGATTCCGGAGATTGTTTCTCCACCATCGAGTGTCCTTATTTATCTTTAGTCCTTATTTTTAATAAGAGGAAAAATCTAATTAGATAAAAAAACCTCTTTTCCGATAATTATTTTAATTCCATTATTCCCCAATCAAATCGATTGGATCTCTCTCTCCTCCTCTCCTCCTTTCCATCAAAAAATACTTTTAATTAAACGTTCTAATTTCAATATTTATTTGTAGTGAACTATTAGAGGTTTTTTAAATAAAAAATCTAATTAATGATATTAATAATCAGTAGAGATTGTGGTGTTGGTGCAAGGTGAAACATCTTTAATAAAGATAAGAGTAAATAGATATTTTATTTAATATGGATTTACTATGACTATGACTCTTGATGATCTGTACTCATAGTAAATCCATACTAAATAAAATATCTATTTACTCTTATCTTTATTAATGATATTAATAAAAAAAATTGATAAAATTGTTTCATCTTTGATCATGAAGAAAACATTAAAATTTCAATAAACTCATTCTAAAAAACACATTTTTTGCATTTTTGAACCCAAAGTTCTTAAGCTCGAGAGTCCATAATCTAATCAGTTTTTCTGCATTGGAATTAGACACAATTTGGTGCCGGAACGAACTTTTTACGACTATTCGTTCTTGAATTACCTACTTTCATGGATATCTAAAAGCAGACACATTTATTTTCCAAAACCATTTTAGCAAATTTTCTATTTTTTTTTTTTTTTTTTTTTAATTTTAGAAAAAACTATTTCAGGGTGAATTTTATCAGATGTTTTTAAGTAATAGAAATCTCTGTTTTAGGTGTGTTTATGATTTCATGTCGGGACATATTCAATAGAATGACAGCCCAGATGTAGACAATTCCCCCATAATTCTTTACAAATAACATGGGTATGAGTTCTAGCCGTGGCTGGTGGGATGGAGTATTGATCTAGTACCTTAATAAATTTGTATAGATAAAGAAATTCTGACATTATTAATTCCCACTTTGTTTTGCAACAGATTTGATACAATGTTCTAAAAGTGAATTGTTATGAGAACTTAAATTTAATTCAGTTTTTCGCCCTCATAAAATTTTCAACACCCCTCCTCCCATCTCTCTTTAATTCTTGAGTTTCATTTGCCATTAACAAAGCAGAATTTGTTTTAGAAAGGGATTGAAAGTATAAATAGTATATATTTCGCTAGAATAATGTAATAAATGAGGTCTTAGACCCTAGACTAAGACTATGCGTGAGCGCTTTCGGGGCGGATGACATTTCCGTCTTTGATTTTAATCACTGTTTTAAGTTTTGAGCAGAAACCTCACTCTAGACCACAAGGTAGAAGAGAAAAAAACATCCAGAGAGGAGAATGAAATACATTAACTTACACAATCATAATGTAAGTGAAAGAAATATAGCGGTGGCAAATAAATTATTATATGATTCAACTTACAAGTTGCATACAGTCTTTAATGGTCAAAAATCTATTTTAGCTTTAAGGGTGCTAAATTTTAAAATGGTTATTCAACCAAGTACAAATAGGACTATGTTTATCAATTTGAGTTGAAAATTTACTTAATTATTCTCAAAACAAGAAAAAATTACACTTTGTTAAACAAATATAATAAGTTTTAAACAAGAGAGTCCGTTTATTATATAATACAAGACAAAAACTTTTAGGATTTCAAATATATTAAAACAAACATAACAATGCAAATAAACGAAAATGAGAAATACAAGGAAGCTCCATAATTATTTTGTTTTGTTGAAATAAAAGATGTCATAAAAAGTAATAAAGCACAACTAATCGATTCGACACTCTCACTTAGTAAAGTTCATTGTACGCCATTTATGAAAAGAATTAAATTTTATTATTTTTTGAATAGAAACACAATTTTATTTTCAGGTATTTAATCATCGCCAGTATCTCCTTCAAGGGTTAGAACAATTGGCCTGTTCCGGTGACCATATTTTCTCAGTCTTCCTATTCCCAGGCTCGTAGTGGGTGTTGCTATTTTGGCTTGTGAACCCGATGTTGATGCCAACGGTCTTTTTATACTAGCATTCATTTTATCTGATAAAGATACTGAAAATATTTTCAAAACATCCCTTAAATTTAATAATATATCAATCGTCAGAAAGCTTAATAAGTTGTGCTTGGTGAGCGGTTGGAGTATTAAATTTATCAACTATTAAAAAAAAAATCTATTCGATACATAATCAAATCAAGTGAATGAAAGGTATAAAAAAAATAAAAATGACTACGTCTGGTAAGAAATATTAAAAGTGATTTATTTATTCATGTAAAGATAATAAATCAAAAATAAAATCTTTTATTTAAAAATGCTTTTATGTACTGTTGTGAAGGATGGAATTTATTATTATTTACGCTTTAAATCTTATAAAATAAGAAGATAAACTTTCACGAATTTGATATTAGTAGGCAATTTTCTATAGAATATTATTTCTGCTACTATATCCCGTTGTAGTCGTAACGATGGGCGGGTGTTGCAATTTAGGGAGACATTGCTGGCGCCAGCATGGAATAATAAGAGCGTCTAACTGGATGGCGAGGAGGCGAACAGAGGTGGCAGAAACAGAACATACCTAAGAGATAGATACGGAAACCAAACGATTCTTTTGAGGCCACTTGGAAGACAAATACTCGGCTCTCACTAGGAAAAAAAAAGTGTAGCAAATTCAGGGCCGGAGAAGCATTTGTTTCAGTCTCAATCAAGTTGTCGATGCGCTGCCTGAAGCGGAACGAATCGCAGCAAGTCGAGAAGTTTTAGACTTTTCTTACATTTAGCAAATCTATTTGGGGATCCATCCATGCAACAAGTAAAGAAGCAGACATCCTTATTCATTGGCAATGCATTTTAATGCAACTCTTTTTCAAACTTTCAACTATACACTTGAATGATTCTGTTCTGTCTCTCTCTCTCTCTCTCTCTAGTTTAAGGGATAAATAATATATTCAAAAATAAGAAAAGAAATATTTTAAATCAAGAGAAGCTAGATTAAATTACACCCAATAATGGACTATGTAAAAATAGGTAAAGGCGAGTTTATGCGTATGTACTAGAAAAAGCTCATTTTTCTTCAAAAAGCAAAATACTAATATCTATATCTAAATTACAACCAACCAAATTCGATTATAAAGACATATTAGAAAAAAATGGCTTTTTAAATTGAAAAGAAATTTATCACAGGAAATGATATTTGAAATATAGATATATGGTAGATATATCGTCACTTGGGAATAACCAGACTAGTCCATATTTTTCTTAAATAAAGATATTGTCACCAGATTGTTCTTTGTTCACCAGACACAATCATGTTCAAACCTTTCGCGGCACGCTCGCTGGTTGCCAATAGAAGCATTAGCCAAGTCATTTAATATCCACAGCTCGAATAATGGGAGCCCCTGCTAGTTAGACAACTGAATTGGCAGTTGAGTTAAGGGTATGACTACCCTCCAAAAACCCGAAGCAATTGAAATGAAATTGAAAATCTACCATTACTTAAACAAAATGAAGCGCTGATTAGTTTTTGGTACATATCGGCCCACAAACATTAATATTCTATTCCAGTAATTTTTCAATTTTTTTCTAAATATCTTGAAAATGACTTAGCCAATTTTGGCGAAATTTATTATTCTTATGTTCTTATTAAGTAACTTGGGGACCACAAAAAAGGTTATATAAAGGAGTAAAGGACTAAAATATTTATTCTCTGTAAAATTGAGAAAAATGGACATGTTCTGATTCTCATGTTATAAATTGAAAAAAAATGGATATAAAATATATAGGTAGAGATATTAGAAAATAATTACAAGCATGGAGGAGAAGGCAGATTACAAATGGGAATCTAATCAGTTGTGGGAAGAAAAAATTCTTAAACGATGACTGATTAAATGGAACAGGGGAATGAACGAAAAGCAAATCGAAAAGGAGTTGAAGTCTAATAAAAGAAAACACTTCTTTTTAGAGCATGATGAAATGCATGCAGTCAAGAGAAACACACAAAGAGGAGACAAAGGGACTTTCTGTTCTTGGTGAATGATTGAATTACATAAACCAAGAAGAAGCGAATGTTTCAACTCGTGTATATTATTCATATAGATCCACTCTCAAAGAATTGTTTTCCTTAAGATGAAAACATTATTTCTGTTAGGAAAAGAATAACCAAATAGGTAACATAATAAAATTCATTTCAATTTATAGTTCCACTTTTAAAACAACGTGTTATACCAATAAAACTTTATAATTATATTAAGTGTTTGATAAAAAAATGACCAAGTAGGTATATTGTACACTTGTGGTACACTTGCATACATATAAATATACTAACATAATTAAAGGTTCCTTAAAACAAGAACTTACATAAATCAAGTGTAATATGTTATTTATATAGAAGATGTAATGGTCAAAAAAATTAATTATTTCAGCTTTTTTTTTTTATTTAGGTTTGACTACGAGGTCATACCAGTACATTGAGTAATACAAATATTAAATAAATAGATGAGAAATTGTATTAGAAAAATTATTTTAGCTTACTCAGTGTTAATAGATTTAATAATTACTAGGAGAAATGGAGACAAAATGTGATGTATTTAACAATAAGTAGAGATAATATATTAAAATAAAATAAAATAAAATAAAAAATGTTTTGAGGAATGGATCAAGCTCTGGCATAAGTGTACGTTGCAGTCGATGGGGAGTACTTTGAAGGGGACAATATCGATTTTGATGAATAAATTTGTATTTTTGATTTTCTGAATAAATTTCTGAAACTTTTTGATCAAGGTAGTATATTCTGTTCTAATTTTTTTTTTGATCATTTATTTCAATTCAGAATTAATTAATGTTGGTTTTACAAAGCGACTTCAATAAAAAGTTTCACCCTTAAACCCCTATGGAAATGACCCGTGGATAAAGGCCAACCGCTGGAATTTGTCAACGTTGTATTTTTAAGAAGCTAATCAGTGGAAATTGTTAAAATAATTGCATGGAAATTATTTTCAATATGCAAATAATGATTTGAGTAAATCCAACTTATTTTGCATTTTTTACATAAAAATTTGAAAATATAAGTTTATCGCACCCCAACAATAATAATACAGACCAATTTCTAATAATGGTCATGAATTAAAAATTATTTTTCAATTTTTTATGATTTTCCCATTCAGGTGTGACAATCAAGGGGACGGAATTGACATTGGAGAATTTTGATTTGGTAATATAGGCAGAGTCTGGCTTAAAAATATAGAAGGTTACAATTTTGGTTAATATTTACTAAAAGTAAAACAACACTAGAAATTTTTTTACATAAATATTTGTATATGACTTGTTATCGCAGGGACGGAAATGACACTTATGAACGACATAATTAATCACTACATTCATTAAGTTATTTTCTGTGATGTGATCTATGAATAAAATTAACACCACTGGTTGCTATTAAGAAACCAACTCACCAACTGACAATAGTTTCTCTTTTGACCACTGCAGTGATGGCTTGAGTCAAGTTAAAATATAAAACTATATTGGGGACGGAATTGACACATTGTCTTTGGACACGTTTAATAATTTTTTCTAACAAAATTTTAATAACTAAAAAAAACTTTATTAAATTATATAGTCTTCATTCATCTTTTTTATTTAAGTGAAATTTTATTCAGTCATATCTGAACATTTTTCAAGTAAATATACGGGTTTGAAGATTTAAACAGCCAAATTGGAAGGGGACGGAATTGACTTTTTGTAGATTATTTGAATTGAAAAAATATGAAATTGATAGTTGAAATTTATCTTAAATTGAAAAAAAACCTAATAGACTTTACAATGCAAAATATGTTGGATTTGCTCATTTATATAAAGGGTGATAAATTTTGATCCATATATTGAATGACAAGAAGAGACAGATGACTAACGATGAGATTGCTGAGAAATAACGTTCAAATGATATTTCTGGAGATCTTTGTGTGATTTAGTCGGCTGGTTTTCAGTCGTGCTTGTTCTTGGCTTTTGTCTTGTCATTATGTCGTGTCTAGATCTAACTCTGCAGGCAGACATTTTCTCCCCAGCCGCTAACCAGGCTTGTATTCTCACAGGCCAAATTACAGCTCCAAAAGAAAAACAAAAGTTCAACAATAGTTTAAATCGAAATGGATCTTTTTCAATGTGATCTTAAAATATTTCTTAAGAAATTGAATATAAACTTATTTAGTAAATTTGAATAGATTTTAGGATAAATAAAAACATGAAATATATTCATTGAGTAATTTAAAATATTTTTCTCATTTTCGTAAGAATAAATTAAATGAATTAATTACATTATTAAGAGAGTTCGGGACAGATTATCTATCTTCTGGTTGATCTTCGAAGAAATCTTTCGTATCTCTGCAGAGTGACGTGTGCCTAGAAATTTTTTAATAAAAAAATTGTAAATAATGAGGTTAATTTCCAATGAAAATCTTTGTTTTGATAATATTAATAAAAAGAATATTGAGATAAATGTTTTCCCATTATAAAAACTTTTATTTAACACAAAAACAATTTGAAGAAATAGAGTTGGAATTCTACACTAGTGCTTTTGTTATATTCTGTTGTCTGCAAATAACTTTATTTTTTACATTTATGAATAACTAATTAGCTAGTCTGGCAAATCTATTAAAAAATGTATCAATCGATTCATAAAAGTTGAATTATTGATCTCTATAAATTTGTTGAAAATGGTATAATTTGTATAGAAGTTATAGCCCTCTTAAAAGCTCGGTCCATTTACTTCCATGTTAAAAGGACAATTTTCAATAATTTATCAATGATGCGATGGAAAAAATTTGAGAATTTTAATATAAAAATGATAAACAGTCCCGAACCCCCTTAAAGCTCAAACGTGATAATGGTGTATTTGTTTGTTAAGTGATAAGAAAAATTAGATCAAATCAAAATTGGGTCAAATAATAAAACATGTATTAAGAAATCGGAGGTTTTTTGTTTTAATATGCCGAATATTGATAATTTTCTAATTATTTTAAACCTTTTCGGCTTTTTGAATAATGAGGTGACAATTAATTAAACTATAGTGTTTCGTGATCAACATGCACGTGAAAGTAAAAAACTCATCAAAATCATTATCCTGAAATATCTAAATGAATGAATAATTTATTACGAAAAAAATGAATATTTTCAATTGAAAGATAACAAACTATGTTCCATTAGTCCTAAAAATTCCAGACAGAGAGTTCTTTATTTCGCTAATTTAATTTTTGATTTTTTTTTTCTATCAAATTTATGAAGAATTTGTGAATTCCATTTTAACATATTTTTGAGCATTCCATTTTTTCCTAAATATTTATTTTTTCTTAAGTATTCAAAATTGCCACAATTTCTTACATGGTCAAATCAGTCACTATATAAAAGCACTCAGGCCCCTATAGTCGGCATCTGCAACTACCCTCCCCACCAACATTTTTTCTCTAGAGGTCCAGGCGACCATGCCAACTCATTCTTATACTATTAAACACCAAAGGGTAAATATCATTTAAATTTACACCGTGTGCTATGCGTTAGAGCTTGTCTGAGTCTGAAGGTAAGCATGTTCTTTCTGATAGCTAAAATTCATATCATTTACGTGTTCATTTCTTTAATTATTTTCTCTCTTTTATTCCACTGAAGGTTACCTCATTGTAGATGTTTTGCGGTCCGCTCGATTGACCAACAGAACACATAAACTCATGAACAGAAACCACCCAAGGTTTACGTTAAAAAGCGCTAAGCCACGCTTAGCCAAATAAATGTATGTTTTGATTGCCCGATCCGCTTGGCAATCAACAACATATATATACATTTGCCCAACCAAGCGGCAACCCTTCTTTTCTGAACAAATACAGAAAGGGCATTTTGCGCTGCATCTTGCACAGTGCTCCCAGCCTATACACGGCATATTAAATTTTGCGTAAGGAACGCGGAACGGCAACCGGTCTTCAAATGTCCTGTACCTTCCTCAAACACTTTTAATACATCCACCTAACTCCTCTTTTATCAAAACCTTCCCTCTGTTAATTAATGAATAAATTTTATATCAAAGTTAAATTGTTTTATCTTTTTTATTTCATACGCTCTTGCAGAGAATTACCTTGTCTCCCCTCCATTTGCTCTTTTTACAGGATATCATATGTGTGTAATATTAATTGACTAGATAATCGAACCAACAGCCCTATCGAAACATTCTATTTTTTTTATAAAGTAAATAACAGCTTCCTTGGGGTCTTACAAACCTCAAAACCAAAAGGAGCGATACTTTTCAATCATTGGTCCTTGTAAGCCGAATTTAATTTTTATTAGATTATTATTCACTCCTAATCCTTTAATTAAGGACAATTTACATTGATCCTTCATTGCCAGATCCTTATTTAAAGCGATCTAGAGATTGATTATCTGGTTTTAATTATTGTTGTTCATATTGATATTCTTGGAAATGGCTCAGGAGACAAAGGACAGTATTCTCGCATCTCTCAGATGCATTCAAAAGCGAATGAACGAATTGGATTCAAGTAAAATTGAACATAAAACATTTAACGAGGTAGAATTTATTTGGAAATTAACAGAGGAAATCAAGCTCCAATTAGATGAAATTAATTATCGAATTGAGCTTGTAGAAAATGATGATGAAGCGGACACACTGTTCGATAAAGCATCAGACTGTATCGAACGTATCAGACTCATACAATGCCCGGTATATGGAAAACTTTCAAGTTTTTCAGCCAATAACAATAGCACACAAACACGCACACATACACGCAACCACACACAGGTAACCAAAAAACCTTCAATCATAATCAATGGCAAATTCGGTAATTCAAACATAATTACATCCACCTCTAATGAAACTCATATTGCTTATAATAAGTTAAGTTTCAATTTCACCACCTATTCTTCACTAGAAATATTAAGCAAGCTCAATCTATTGCATTTACAGCCTCTTGTAAAATAGATATCTTAGCTCATTCTAACACTTTACAAATTTCAGAGCATTCTTTCAACCCAATCGAAACGAATGTTCAAGCTAATAATCAATTACCTATTTCCTTCAATCCAACAGCAAGGAAAAATCAACCTTTAGCTCCTTATAAGAACTATTCATATGCCAGGGCAATCTTGCAAAGCAAACGCAAAGAAGGCTCTACATTTGAATAAAAACGCTTCTTCTGATTTACTATCATTTACACATAATGATAGCGATTCAGACAAGGTTACTCTCTTCACACAAATGGATAAAAAAGTAATTTTTCCCAATTCATTTCAAAATAATGTTATTGGTTTAAAAGAACTTGGTATAAGAGAAACTAAATTTTCTAATGCCTCCAACACAGCTATTATAAGGAAAAACATTTTCCACCACGCTTTTATTTTAACACCAGACAGGTTAGTGCAAGTAAATTCAAATAAATTCGATTCACATGGCTTTTCACCAACCTGTGAATTACTAGCACTCCTTTTAGGCTAGCAAACGCCTAAAAACCTCAGATTAAAATTAATTCTAAGCTAAACTAAGCTAATATCAAAACCTCAATAATACTTCACTAAAGCTAGTTTTAACTTAGATACTAAATATAAAGATTTGTTTTCTGAATGAATGCCAGAATTTACGACTCTTCAATCGTTCAACAAACAATATCTTCCTTATTTTATAATTTTTCAATATTAATTTGGAATTCGACTCATAAATATTTTTAATTAACATATTTACTTTCTTTATAGTAGCAAAAAGCATTTAAGTCAATTTCAAAAATAACTCGCTTGATCATTTTATCCAAGCTCATAATGCAAACCATTGCTTTGCAAACATTTTCAAACAATATTAATTTGGAATTCGTAGAATAAATATTTAAATTAATTACTTTCATTATCAAAAAAAATATTTTTCTCAATTCCAAATATTTAGCTATACATAGCTGAGACACAAATTCTCTCTATTGTCCAAAATAATCTATAGAAATTATACAAATGCAATTTTTCTCAAACTATACAAAAATTTTAAGGTTTAAACATTCCAACAATTTCTTAAACAAACAAAACAAAAATGGATACAATTCACAGGTATGCTTGTAGCATTAGCAACTACCTTTACCTGAAGCTCCAACCCTAAAGGATCAAAAGGCTATTTTTCATTTTTTATTTAGAAAATATTTAACAAACATTTTCAATAAAATTTTTAATTTTTAATTTCAATATTAATTAGCATACGCAAGAAAAATTCTAACTGGATTTATGATTCCACATATAATTTTTCTCTCTACAAAAACAAATTTGATTTGGTTTATAAAATTTTAATGGTTTATCAAGAAACTCAGAATTTACTGAAAAAAGGTTCATTCTATTCATATTTTTAACAATAAAGAATTTGCAGGGAAAACTTTGCCCTTAATCTCTGGTTATTATACTCTAAGATAATAATCCTTAAATAGCATGCTTTAAGAATTTTCAGAGACACATAATCTAAATTCTTCTCTAGAATCTATTAATATTTCAACCCATACCTATATTCAAACATTATAATTTAAAAAAGACAATAATAAGTTCTGAACACTAACATTTAGATAACTATTCTACCTATACTTAAACTTAATAAATTTTGTTTACAACACTTTCATATGCTATCATCCTTACTTACATACATCATTAAAATGTTCCACATTTTTCGGAGTGGAGGGTAATATGTTCAAAATTGTCCACTATTTCTTACATGGTCAAATCAGTCATCTATATAAAAGCACTCAGGCCCCTATAGTCAGCATCTGCAACTACCATCCTCACCAACATTTTTTCTCTCGAGGTCCAGGCGACCATGCCAACTCATTCTGTATACTATTAAACACCAAAGGGTAAATATCATTTAAATTTACACCGTGTGCTATGCGTTAGGCTTGTCTGAGTCTGAAGGTAAGCATGTTCTTTCTGATAGCTAAAATTCATATCATTTACGTGTTCATTTCTTTAATTATTTTCTCTCTTTATTCCACTGAAGGTTACCTCATTGTAGATGTTTTGCGGTCCGCTCGATTGACCAACAGAACACATAAACTCATGAACAGAAACCACCCAAGGTTTACGTTAAAAAGCGCTAAGCCACGCTTAGCCAAATAAATGTATGTTTTGATTGCCCGATCCGCTGGGCAATCAACAACATATATATACATTTGCCCAACCAAGCGGCAACCTCTCTTTCTGAACAAATACAGAAAGGGCATTTTGCGCTGCATCTTGCACAGTGCTCCCAGCCTATACACGGCATATTAAATTTTGCGTAAGGAACGCGGAACGGCAACCGGTCTTCAAATGTCCTGTACCTTCCTCAAACACTTTTAATACATCCACCTAACTCCTCTTTTATCAAAACCTTCCCTCTATTAATTACTGAATAAATTTTATATCAAAGTTAAATTGTTTTATCTTTTTTATTTCATACGCTCTTGCAGAGAATTACCTTGTCTCCCTCCATTTGCTCTTTTTACAGGATATCATATGTGTGTAATATTAATTGACTAGATAATCGAACCAACAGCCCTATCGAAACATTCTATTTTTTTTATAAAGTAAATAACAGCTTCCTTGGGGTCTTACAAACCTCAAAACCAAAAGGAGCGATACTTTTCAATCATATTCGAGGATGACCTTGCCAGATGTCCCTTTTTTTCCTTTGAAATTAAGCACCTATATTTATTTGTATAAAGGTTGAAAAGAACGATTGTAGAAACTATGGTATGAAAAATGATCGCTTTTCGTCTAGAGGCGTCGTGTGATCTTTCAAGTTTTTCTTATTTACTATATACATATAGAGAAAGAGAGATCAAGAGCTGGATGCACAAACCATTAATTCCGAAAGTTAATTAGTCTGGTATTGCATTCCTGCTTGTGCCAAAAGGTCGCTTTGTTCAAGTCTTTCATTCAAGCAATTCACTCTTGAAATTCTAGAAAATATTTTAATCAAATAAATATCAAGGCTTAGTAAAATAATAATAAAGTATAATAAATCCAGAGTAGAATGCATGCATGTCATTAGATCGAATGGTGTCGCTTGTGTCTATCATAAGAATTAGCAAAATAAAATGCGAAATTGTGAAATATAATTTACAAAATCTTTTTCATTAATTTGGGTTATACTTAATAATTGCATGTTTCCAGTTGGAATGCTGCTTAAATTATAAGGAAGATTGTGGTCCTAGTAAATCGTACAATTTATATGTAGATAATATCTATAGTAAGGAATACTTTTATTTCGACCCTTAGAATAAAGAAAACGTAAATTAAACCTTGAAGTTTGTTTGGTATTTATGAGAAAGGAAAAAATTCTTGAATATCGGAATTGAGGGAAAAAAATTAATGACAGGAAAGACAAAATATCGTCTTCACGGGGGTGAAAAAGTGTAGGCAATGAGAGTGCAGGTTTAATCAACGGTAGAGGTAACATCTGTTCATTTTTTATTGGCTTTTGAGAATTTGTTAGATATATTAAGTTAAATGATTATTATAATTTGAGCCATTAGCAGATTTTGAATTTCTTTGCTTTGTGAAAAGATGAAAACGATTAGAATATTTAGTAACTTTGCATTTAGTCACCCCATTGCAAGAACTAGGTAACTCGATTTTTCAAGATCTTGAAAAATGGGCTAAAAATGTTTTACCTATTCCATGTTTAAAGTGCTTATCTGAATAAACTGCTTAATATGACTACAGATTATTATTATTATTATTACTGTTATGAATAACAATTCAAATGTATTTTAGCTATGTTAGCCAGGTATCTCAAAAAATAATTTTTAGGAGTTACCTAGTTCTTGGAATGGGGTCACGATTTGGTCTATTGCAAAAGACAATGTGTAGAGGTTTTAAGATGTACTATAGATCTTCAAGCGTCTTTTCTAAATTTATTAAATTGTTCAGTAGAAATGAAAAAGAGCCAATAACAGGTGACTCCAATAAAGATCTTGATAAAGAATTCCAATTGATATTTAAAACAGTCCATACTTAAATAAGTATGATGTTTGTATTTAATTAGCGGAAGAGTCTGTAATGTTAAGATATTTTCATCGATAACAAGTAAACTTGTTCGAAAACACTGGAATAGAGGTATAATTTTGAAAGGAATTTAGTCAGATTCTGATAAAAACGATAGAGGAGGAACAGGAGGGAGAGATGAACACGGCTGCTAGGAGCCCGAAGATTTATTAAATGTCTGGGCGATTAATTCAATAAGATTTGGTCCGTGCAGCGTTACATAATACCTGCGGAGCGATCCGATGCTATCAGCTTTGTGTGTGTTCGGGATCGGGAAGAGCTCCAGGTAGTTGGGTTTAAAGGGATGGCTCCATGTTCCTGGACCAAGGGTCTCAGACATGAGCTTTTCCAGTAGTTCTCTCTCGGAATTGCTTAGGCAAATACTGTCTTCCATGATTGTCGAAGGAATCTCTCCTGGCAATCTACTAATTGCACCCCCCGTTGATTTATGAACCATTCTAACGACAAACATTTCGACCATAATTTATGATTTAAAAAGAGAAGTAAAAATAGAGTGAGTCGTATAAAATTAGATCACATTAAATAAATAATAAATAAATCGTGAACGTACGTAGCCTATAATTTTCAAATTTAAATTCTTGCTGTGTTTTATATTCTTACAACGGTATTTAATTTGGCGGAAGAGTTTCTCGTAAATTTAAAACTATAAAGATAAATTTAAAAGTAGAAAGAAATTTGAGGATTTTCATTTATTTGAGAGTTCTTAGTGTCATTAATTTATACAATGATTAATCATTTACTTACTTAATGAATGAATAATATATTAATGAAATCAGATGTAAAGAATATTAAATCAGGAGAAATAGGACATTGGTATTACATTTGATCATTTGCGCAATTGAGAGTTTTCAATTAAATTGATATTGAAGGAGAAAGGAAACTTGGTTAAAAACTTGGAAATCTAAGATTTAATAAAAAAGATTGTGTATTTTTTATTTTAGTAAAGATAATCTAAAAAATTTCAATTTAGAATGTTTAAATATATTTTGTGAATGTTGAATAAGATAGAGCCTCAACCACTCATTCAAGAGACAGTTAAAGTTCGTATGTAAGTAATTTATATCACTTTGTTAGTCAAAAATTGCAATCGATTCTCATCTAATACTGGAGGAATTATCTTGATACATTCCATTTTTGATATTTTGACCATTAATGGTAATCAGTGCTGAAGACATGAAGGAATCGACTTAAAAAAGACCAAATTTTTTTTTAATGCCCTTAGGAAACTATAGTCCCTTATGGCCATTGAGTGTTTGTGTGTGTATGAGGAAGTGTGTGTAAATTAGTGTAGGGATCAGATTAAAGTCGGATTGAAGCGACTCGGGCTTGAACCCATGTTAGCTTGATTAGAAAGCATTTACTTTATCCACTCAACCAACGCGACCCCAAAAGACCAAATTGTTTTTTGGTAAACAACTCAACAATCAAAGCATCAAATCTAGAATAGTACTTGTTGATTACCATTGAGTTTAAATAAATAGCCACTGATATCTGATTAATAATAAAGGAATAGAGATATTAATATCAAATGACTGATTTGACATCCCGATCTGGAATTGGAATAATTATCGGAAAAGAGTTTTTTTATTTAATTAGTTTTTTCCTCTTATTAAAAACAAGGACTAAAAAGATGAACAAGGACACTCGATGGTGGAGAAGTAATCTCCGGAGTCGAAGCTCAAAATAATGTATACATTAATTCATGTAAAATAATTGGTTTAATAAAATTTATAATAAAAAAAATAATATCAAATGACTATGACTAAAGTCTAGTAACGATCCCTTTATTTCTTTTTGGGTAGACTATTATTTATTATTTTGATAGAAAGAAAAATTCATCTTAATCTAAATAAGAACTAAACAATAATGTAAAAAGTAATTTGAATTGTTAATTAAAATAATGAAGTTTCGTGTTACTTTATATTTAGACTAGTTAAATTAATTCCATTTTACTAATCGATTATAATCATGCGCAAATTGCATAAAAATACTCACGTAGCATGTTTATACAGATTCACTAGGGAATTCTTAAAAATTATAAGGTTATTACGATTTTTTAATTTCTATATCGATATCGGTCTTTTTACAAGAATCTAAAATTTCAAATAGTGGGAAAAGTTAATTAAATCATCAAATAGTAGTATGCATTTTTAAGCATTTTATTTTACTACATATTTGATCATTTGACCTGAAATAAATTAAATTAAATAAGCAGCAAGATTTGGGTATGTTTTCTTCTTTTTCCTTCTATTAATCTTTTATTCCTTTTCTCAAATGGTTTGTTTAATCGTAAAATTTGACCCAAACACGAGAAGATAAATAGTGAGGGGGGAGAAAAGTTTAGGGAACGCGGTGTAGGTTTATAGTGAAACATTTTTTAAAATTTTAATAGGTTGGAGTTGGTGGTGTTTCACATGAGGAAACCCAACCTATTAAAATTTGAAAGAAAAGTTGACTTTCAAAAGATTCAGAATGAAAAATATTTGATCTGAGATCTATGTTCCTGGAATTTAGAAGTTTCAGGAAAAAATTAAATAATCCTGTTAAAATATTAGTGACTTATTTTTCCCATAGGAATGGAGGATGGAGTTCGAGTTACTAGAAGGGATAGGAATAAAGGAAGCAATGAGTGAAGTTATCTCTGATTTGATCGAAGGAGACAATAAAAGAGTGTGTCTTCTGCTGGAATTCCAACAGAAGATATACTCTTTTATTGTCTCCTTTAATATATAAAAATTCTGCTACCTTCGGCAAAAAACTTTCAATCTGATTTGACCGTTGATCGCGAAAAAGTATTGGTAGTTAGCTAATTGCTTGTACAAAGCCCAATATAATAGAAAACATTACACAAAAATTAATTTAACCATTTTCTAACATCTCCCGTTCGTTAAAATGGAATTAAGTATTTTATTATTTCTTTATTTTCGTTAGATATTGAGAAATAAATACTTTGAGGACTTTAAACTTGGTTTATTTCTATCTTAGGTATATAATATATAGGTAAATATCATAATCAGAAGGTATAAGATAAGAGCATTAAATATCATACAAAAGTCAACAGAATATTTTAAAATTAAATGAAATAGAATATACTTAAATAGAACTAGAATTTTTGATAGAGTTTTCAAAACAAAAACAGAAAGAGTAATTATGATTCTGTTTAAGTATTCATTATGAGGTGAGTATATAATTATTTTATTAAATTAAACCGATAATTACAAGCCAGCTATAAGCGGCAATTTTAGTAAATATCTTAAACGTTTCTTATTATTTATATAGAGGGATCTTTATCTCTTCAGTAAATTCTTTCATTTTTTTTTATTTTCTCGTTGGCTTTTGAAAAGGTAAGGTCCCCGGAATCTTTCTAAGAGAATATTTTCCCATTCAACGTCATTAAACATTTTAAAGTTTATATTCCCTCGCGGAGGCAGGCTCTCGATCGTTTTCTTTTGCTTGATCCAAATGAATGCACCCCTGCGGCTTGTGGGAGTCAAAAGAGGCAGTAGAGTTGTGACCCTGGGGGCCAATCTTCCCAAAGCGACAACGATCCCAAGAACAGGAAACGAAAGTTCTGCATCGCTACCTGCCCTTTTTGACACCTTCCACCCAAAAAACATCAAATACAAATCTCGGATACTTATGAGAAATTCCAACCATCTTTTTTGTATATGTAAATTATTTTAAACTTAAGGGTTTTAAAACACTATGAATAAAATTGATATGTATCCTTTAAAAAATATTAAAAAAAAACACTAAAATTTGATTTATTAATTTCTCGAGGTAAATAGTTTTAAATGTAAATATGGCATCAATAAATATATGTATAAGAGAAAATAATTGTTGGTTTGCTATACCTACTTGTCACAAAGGCTTCTAGGCCTAGTACCTTCGGTAAACACAATGTCCAATGGAGTAGTGCGTATTAAAATCAATGAATTTGGATCTAGTGAATATGAAGTATATATCTATATATATATTGGGATACCAGTTTGAACAATAAATTCAATAAGGAGTTTATTTAAGAATAAATGATACTGCATTAAAATTTCTAATATTGATAAGATTTGGCAAAATATTGTTTTCTAAATAAGGTTGATAGGAAGATGTTTATTAGATTCGAAACATGATAAGAAATCTATAAATAAGATTTATCGAATCTAATATCCAAGTTTAATTTTCAATTATGGAGCTTTGATAGCCGGATTCTCAGGTTGATAAATGATGCTTTTTCGGTATATGTTTAAGCATACTATAGAAAGAATACACACTTAAATTTTTTTTATTAAATACAGGACCATGGTGTAGCCCTTAATTTAACGTTGATAAATAAATTATCGTTACAAAACGTTTTCATTAGTCAAAGTTTTTACTGTAGGAATAATAGGCCGAAATACAAGCAATTTTTTACTGGAAATTTCATTTAAACTTCTGTTTACAGTATTTTTCGCATAAACATATAAAAATGCAAAGAAAATTTTGAAATTAAAGCTAAAATAAAAATCCAATAAAAATTTTAATTCAATTAACTATAGATTATATTATTATAATATTTTTAGAGGCCAAACTATCACTTGAATATTGAACATTTATTTAGTTTTAAATAGTGAATATACGATATTGAGAAACAAATAAAAAGCTATATATTTTTGTTTTAAAAGAAAGCACCGGCACGTGAATGTCAGGTTTCTAATGGATGTTCCTTATCAATTCTAGGTCGGGTAAACTAAGATGGCTAAACCATGAATCAAGTTAAATTTTCAAAGTATTTTTAGAATGAATGGATAAAGATAAAGGGAATAAGACAATGCTTAGAGATACGGGTGAGAGGATAAAACGGCACGGATAAATAAAAAAGAGTAAGAATGCATTCCAATGAATAACTATATATTTGATTTGCATAGGGAGCATATAGTGAGAGTCTTCAGTCTCTCATTCTTGTCAACCCCACCTATCAATATGTCATATCGGCAAAAGGATAAAATGAGATTTATGAAAAACTAATACATGACAAGCAAATGAATTATATCTATGGTATTTATAAAGAACTTAATTTGTTCCAAATTGCACTGATCCATTTCAAATTAGAAGAAATCGTTCACTAGTTATAATAATTTATTTAAAATAGAGGAAAAAAAGCTAAAAATAATAAATAGAAATAAATAATATTAGTTACACTGCTCGACAAAAATTAAACAAAAATTTCTCCCCGTAAAGCTAACAATGGATTCCAGTAGAGTTTTATAGGCTGATTTTCGCCGAATTTTTACAAGTCAGAGTTTTGTGATATTATAGTTCAAAACGACGAAAAAGGTCATTTTGACCTATTTTAGAGTCCCATTAAATATTAAACAGCAATATTTGAAATCAAAATATTTTGTTGACGTAATAGAAAACAGCATTGTCTTTGATTTTCAAATTACCGCTTGTTTTTAGCTCAATTAGAACTCGAGTTATAACTAAAAAACTAAGAGCTTGTGTTTTTATCTATGTTTATTTTCCCTTATAATCACGTAGATTTAGTTTTTTAGTTATATCTCGAGTTCTAACTGAGCTAACAAGTGGTAATTTGATAATCAAAGAGGAAGCTGTTTTCTATTACGTCAACAAAATATTTTGATTTCAAATATTGCTGTTTAATATCTAATAGGACTCGAAAATAGGTCAAAATGGCCTTTTTTGTCGATTTGACAGATAATATCTCAAAACTCTGACGTGTTGTAAAAAATCTGGAAATTGCATGATAGTCAGCGTATATAACTCTACTGGAATCCATTGTTAGGTTTACGGGGAAAATTTTTTGTTGATCAGTGTTATTGTATCGTTTTAGTGTTTCTCTACGAGCGATTATGACAATTTGTATTTTATATACTCAAGATTCCAGGTTCAGAAATTAGCGATAAGATTTTTGAGCAATATATATTTATAAAATAACCCCAAAATTGTAATTTTTTTATTTATTTTTATTATATATATGTAAAAACAATGTACAACGGTTTATTCACAATATCTAAGATAATTATCAATTAGAACGCAATTCCCAGGCTCACAACACCCTTTATTAGTCAAATTGGAGAAGTGCCGAACCAGTTGATTCGCCAACGAGACGAACTCATTTCCCAGATCTCACTTTCCATTGTCTTTAATATTTTAAGATCCGGGTGCACAATATACTTTCATTTCCATCCTTTCTCTTGATCACTCTCTCTCTTCTTCACTTCGGTAATGCAAGAGTGTGTCAAAAGATATAGGTGGTACATTTTCTGGATACATTGAAAAAAAAATGAAATAATCACGAATGGCGAATTGCTTGAACTGTGAACTGAATAATCGGAATATCACACAAGTTTTAAGTCTTTATCAATTAGATTATGTGATCCAGTAAGAAGGCCAAATAAAAATAATTTTAAAACACATGAAATAAATGATTATAAAAAATTTGGTATTAAATAAACTTTGTTAAAGTTCAATGAAAAATGTCTGGTAACTTGAATTAATAACACTGAAGGAGCGTTTGTTTCCTTTATTAGAAATAGTGAAATAAAATCAACATTGTGTATGACTCTGCAAGAGATTTCAAAGTGAAAAGTTGAAGAGGTCCTAAGCAGGCATTATACAAAGGTTTCCTCATGGTCATAAGGAGATGATTATTTTATTTACTCAAGCCCCCACTCAAATGAATAATTTTTTCTTCGTAACTTTTTTATTTTCTCCTATTTTATTATTTTTTTTTCTTCTCTTTAAGCCACAGAGATAAAATTTTAAGCTCTTGAGTGTTGGAGGGTCGACGAAATCAGCATGACAGCTTCAACTGTCATAACAACTAACCCTTTTTTTTGAAGATGATTATTGAAAAAGAAAATATATTCGACACCTCTTACCTCTTAAATATAAAAAGAAGTTGAATTTAAAAATATTTAAGAAGGAAATAAAGAGAATGAAAAAGAGAAAAATTGTTGCGGAGATAGAGATGAATCTGGGGTACTCCAATTTAATATATAGAGGAATACGAATAAAACTATGGAATTCATTTCAAACAAATATTTATCCAAAGTTTTTATTTATTTGTTTAGCAATGAAAATGAATTCAAATTTCTTTGTAGGTATCAGCTTTAAAAACATAATTTTTAATGAATGCAAAGATTTAAGCATCTTTTTGAGTGTCTTTTTTTGAAAAAAGATGGAAATTATTTCAAAAATCAACCCAGACCTATAATATGATTAGTCCTTAAAGTAAATTCATTTATTAATAATTTTTAATGTTTAAGCAGTAAATGATATACGTTAGTAATGTGATTTTGAGTGATCATAGTGTAAATGATTATGATCTTATTTCAGTTTTTAGTGGAGATAGAGGGTCGCAGCTCCCAATAATCTCCTCTAGGCGAACCAATCAATTCCAGTGAGATCCACGCGCCCGATGGATGTAATTTGGATAGCTGTAAATATGTCGGTAACACAGGGTCATAGACCAATCTAAGAATTAACCGAGGTACATGTTGTTTATCTTCCAAAATCCAAAGGGGTGAAGATGCTTCTGCTAGTTCACGAGGGGGTGGGGGTTATTAGGGGGCAAGGGGGGTGAATGTAACTTATGTACTAGGGAAATTGGGCTTTATTGTTACGTTATTGTTAAATTAATCTGCTTCGCTATTTGTTGATGGGGCGGGTTGCGTCCCTCAGTGCGACTGATCCAAGTGGCACGTCCCTGAAATGGAGAATGAAATTTGAGTGATGTAGGGAAATGCTTGGTACTAATACTATAAATAAAGTTATACAGACCAGCAATTAATAGAGAGACTGAGATATTTATTTTTTGTATCGTTATAAATAAGAAAGGCGAGATAGAGAAGTGTTTCCTTTGTAGTTTCCCAGTTGCAGTGGAGAGGCGTGTTATTTTGCTTGTAGATGTCCCGATGGGGAAGAACGGCTGGTGAATGTAATATATATATATATATATCAGGTTTGAGGACCGTATCCGAAGGTGTGCTTCTCTGGTGCTCAATGTATATAATTGTATATATATTAGCGGTGTGCGCTTCGTACGCCAGTACCTTTTCCTCAAGAAGAACGTGTATCAAATAAAATGAAGTAACCGCCTTGTGCAACCTAGGTGCTCGATGAAGAAGGAACTTGTATATATAGAGAATTAGCAGTTTATGTGCTCACTCTCTCTCTGCACTCGTGTCAAAAACTGTGGAACTTGAATATAACAGTATTTGTGTAGGTTTATTCAGAGTCACTTCGATAGCAGTAGATATGCACACTCTCTCTCATGACATGTCAGTCAATGACTGTCGAACTTGCTCATGTCAATGCTCTTCTATGTTGTTAATCGTTGGTCATTTACTATGCTTTCCCAGAACTCATTGGTTTCCCTTGTTTGATGATCAATTGATTGCCTCAATTAGACTTTAATTATGAATAAAAATAAGAAGTAATTAATTATTGAAATAAATTATGGTTCAATCCACAGGACCATTGCACCTCCGACGTTATGGTAAAGAAAAATGATTAATTATATTGAGATATTATAGGGATATTGATAGATATTTATTTATTTTTCTTTTGGTACTTATTTATGGGGTATTTATTGGGGACAAAAATGCTCGATTATTTATTTATGTATCGGGGTTGCGGACAGACGGACTCCAGACTCACCAGAACGCACGGTAACTCAAAAACGCATCGCCGAGACCTCACTCAATTCACCAGGGTATATTAATCATCCCAGATTCAGGGTGGGAACAATCACACGACTAACATGTTTATTTAGAGTAATTTAGGCGTTAAGTGAAATATTGATTCATTTGCGTCCACTTACCTCGAGACACACCAGATTTTCGAGCAACAGGTAAAAAGGGTAGAAAATTATTTAATATGGAAGGGCAGAGGTGCTTAGGGTTACTATGGGGTTTGTGTTTATGGCACATGACACAAGGAATTAGGAATATCTTCTTTTATTCGAATAATATTGATATTTGGGTTGTTATGATTCTATGGGATTAGGGATTAATAAGTGAGTGACCTGAGTAGAGAAGATACAATGAAAATGCAAGCAGTAGCAGGCTCTGATAATGATAATTCGAGTTTGCAATTTATAATAGATGGCAAAAATATAAATGTATTATACTATGTAATTGATTTGATCACAATAGCATTGACAATCATAGCTTTTAATAATGAATGAGCTAACAAGACAAATAACAGAATAAATGATATCACTGGGGTACTTAAAATGAGGGACTAAAATATAATACTTATGTGTGGGTGGGTGAGATGTAAATTTAAGAGGGGATTCGATATCCTAACTAATCGGGTAAGAAATAAAACAAAACAGACGGCGAAACATAAAAACGAAGGGCTAGATTTATAAACATTGGGGAGAAGAGAAAAAGGGCTGATTTTAAAAATGAGTAGATATAATTATTAAATTATTATGGAAGTTCACATTTGTTTTTGTAAAGAAATGCATTTAAATAGAAAAGGATTAATACAATCATCTAATTATTGTTGCTAATCGGACAAAATAGATTAGTGATTTAATATTATGCAATTAAGAATAGATTTATTTAAACTATGGGAAATAATATAATTAAGAATTTAATGGGGACTGGTAAATTTATATTTTTATAATGTGGGGGCTATGAAATTTGTAAGATTTAAGGCGGAGATTTCATTGAACAAATTATATACATATGCAACAAATGACAGCAATAAAAATGAATACGATAGTGGGGGAGAAATAAATAAAACTTGGTTTGGTTGTTATTTTTACATTTTTAAGACGGATATCAGTGGGAAGACAATTTTCTTAGATTTCACGTGGATCAACAAAATATTTTCTTTTCATTGATTTTAGCGTGTGTGATTCCGCGAGGCGTTACGAACGATTTGTTCCAACGCCATGGTACCGGGGTGCACTTTATTTTGAAGTATTTGGCTAATAAATATAATTACTGATTTTATTTTTAGTGATTTTAAGCTTAAAAATGTTTTGAAGTACTCTTTATAATATGTATTCAAACCAAGTGAAATTTTAATAGTGGGGATGATTTCGATTAGGGGATTTGTATCGATTTTAACTAAGGGCGGTGGGGGCTGAATTTTAATAATTTCTTGATTATTAATAACTGGTGTATGTGTTTCTATTGGGGGCTGTGAGGATGGAATTTTGATAATTTGTTGACTGATAATTGGTTCATTAATCTCTATGACGGGTAGATACGTTACTGACTTTAATTCGGTGGTGGGCTCTATGATGGGACTAATATTAACATTCTTAAAGGGGTCTGAATTGAGTTCTTGTGTGGTTTCGGTGAATTCGGCTGTGGATACCGTTGTTGCAAATTGAAATTTTAATGGAGGGGTTTGAATGGTTGGGAGGGCAGTTACTACATCTTCATTCTTTCTGGGAGGATCATTAAATTGACTATTGGTCCCAAGGAGCTTGTTGTTTTTTACATCAACCTTGCCATCAAATTTGCTATTGAGTTCGCTCATCCTATTGAATTTGCTATCAAAACTATCGAATATACCATTCATAATTCTAAAATTGCTATTTAAATTATCGAATCCACTATTCATATTGCTATTTATATTTGCGTTCATATTCTCCATCGCAGTCATCATCTGCCTGAACATTGCCTGCGTATCATCGTTATTGGGGATGGTGGGTCTAGTACTAGGGGGTGTGGAGGGGGTTGGGGGCAGGTTCATATTACCTGGCGCTCTGTCCAATGTGTCTATGCCTTCGGCTGTGGGAAAATGAATCATATTGTGATCCTTATGTTCTGACTGGCCGGAGTGAATTGGTCTCGAGGATGCGTCCCCGGTGCCCGCCGTCGGTCCAGAAAGCATAGAAAACGTCCCCCGCACGTCCGACATCGATAATATTACTCGAAAGAAGAAAAACAAGAGGCAAAAAGTAAATAAATATTTGAAGTTAAATTTATAATTAGTAGGTGGAAGTGTCAATGGCCCTTGGTTATTTACTTATTTTTAATTCAGGCAAATATAAATATAGAATAAATTTTTTTGTAAATTTTTCTTTTTCAATATAATAAAAAAATTTTTTTTTAAACAAAGGAACCTTCTAGTCTCTGGGTAAACGTAGCTACTTTCAAATATTTTCAGAATTATAGTACCAGGAAATTGTGAGATGAAATGATTTTTTTTTTGAAAATGAATAGGGATTTCCACCTGGATCAGTAGAATACCGGCTTCTTTTGCGGCCTATCCAATCCCAGCTTACGAACACCACACGAGGGGGTGGGGGGTTATTAGGGGGCAAGGGGGGGTGAATGTAACTTATGTACGAGGGAATCCCAGCACCTCCACCACACGAGGGGGTGGGGGGTTATTAAGGGGCAAGGGGGGGTGAATGTAACTTATGTACGAGGGAATCCCAGCTTACGAACACCACACGAGGGGGTGGGGGGTTATTAGGGGGCAAGGGGGGGGTGAATGTAACTTATGTACTAGGGAAATTGGGCTTTATTGTTACGTTATTGTTAAATTAATCTGCTTCGCTATTTGTTGATGGGGCGGGTGTGTCCCTCAGTGACTGATCCAAGTGGCACGTCCCTGAAATGGAGAATGAAATTTGAGGTGATGCGTGAAGGATGTAGGGAAATGGGCTTCCTGGTACTAATACTATAAATAAAGTTATACAGACCAGCAATTAATAGAGAGACTGAGATATTTATTTTTTGTATCGTTATAAATAAGAAAGGCGAGATAGAGAAGTGTTTCCTTTGTAGTTTCCCAGTTGCAGTGGAGAGGCGTGTTATTTTGCTTGTAGATGTCCCGATGGGGAAGAACGGCTGGTGAATGTAATATATATATATATATATTAGGTTTGAGGACCGTATCCGAAGGTGTGCTTCTCTGGTGCTCAATGTATATAATTGTATATATATTAGCGGTGTGCGCTTCGTACGCCAGTACCTTTTCCTCAAGAAGAACGTGTATCAAATAAAATGAAGTAACCGCCTTGTGCAACCTAGGTGCTCGATGAAGAAGGAACTTGTATATATAGAGAATTAGCAGTTTATGTGCTCACTCTCTCTCTGCACTCGTGTCAAAAACTGTGGAACTTGAATATAACAGTATTTGTGTAGGTTTATTCAGAGTCACTTCGATAGCAGTAGATATGCACACTCTCTCTCATGACATGTCAGTCAATGACTGTCGAACTTGCTCATGTCAATGCTCTTCTATGTTGTTAATCGTTGGTCATTTACTATGCTTTCCCAGAACTCATTGGTTTCCCTTGTTTGATGATCAATTGATTGCCTCAATTAGACTTAATGATGAATAAAAATAAGAATTTAATTAATTATAAAAATAAATTATGGTTCAATCCACAGGACCATTGCAAGTTATTATAATGAAAATTAAAAAAAAAATTATTATAGGTTTATTTTATATTATAGAAGTCATATTTAATTAAATCAATAAAATCTTTAAGGAAAAATATCACAGTTAAGGTTAAATATTAATTAAGGTAAAAGGAATGCAATTTCCTTGAAAAGAAAACAGTGAAACATTAGAAATGGTATAAAGGAGAGAAAAATACCTCTAGTCTACTTTCACATATGTTTATTTTTATAAGGTTATCATGAATAAACACGGAAGAATATACGTAATTATTTTATATTAGTTTTATTTTAAAAATGATTTCATGTAGGTAAGTACCAACTTTAATATTAAAATTTTTCTTGTCAAGTGGACATTTTTGAATGGAGCTTTCAGTTAAGATAACAAACGAATTAAATAAAAAATTAATTGAATTTTCTCTTAGGTACACTTCGTACCAGATATGATTTCCTGTGTTTATTTTTATTATGGATTAATTAAAGCCGATCATCTCTGCTAGGAAAATGCCTCAGGCCTCTAGCACCTTTATAATTAATAAATTTAATATTTTTGAAAATGTTAATGATTCAGTGAGTTGTTTTTTGTTTTTTAGATTTCAATATAAAAGTAGATATGAATATTAAATTTTGAGACATGGAGGGCCGTTCCTGTCCCATTGTGCGCCCTAGTGCAAGTTAGGATTTGCCGTCCTTTCAGAAAAATACTATGAATAATTGCTCCCAAAGCCGAAATGTAATTTAAGTATCAAATGAAAAATTAAATTTATTTTTGTTACACGAAATCTTAAAAAAAATTACAATACTTTACCCATGCTTCGTATTGGATAAAGTAAAAAACCTTTAAATATATAAGTAGTTCACAGGAGTTTTTAAAGGGTTGTAGTGGTGTTTCACAAAAATAAAAATAACAGTTAAAAAATAAAAATTAAAAAAAATGTTAATTAAATTTTTTGGAGTTTTATTGAATTGTATTGTAATTGAGTTGTATTTATAAAAGACTGAGGTAAATACAACTCCTGATGATGGAGTAAAGACCCTAAATATATATAGAGTATTGAATAAAACTCCAAAAAATTTAATTAAATTTTTTTTAATTTTTATTTTATTTGTGAAACACCACTACAACCCTTTAAAAACTGTGTTTTATATGTTTCACTATAAACCAAACCGCTTTCCCCGAGAGGTGAACCGCGATTGGAATTAGGGAAGAAGAAGTGGAAGTAGATGTACACGATATTAGGTCGCGGTTCAACCCTCGGTAGAAAGTAAGTAATCTGCAAGAACTCTGTAAATGTGAAAAATTTTGTATTAATGGAAATTAAAGATTAAACCCCCAAGAGGAAAATGTATTATGATATATCGAGCGGTGAATCGCGATTGGAATTAGGTGTACACTGCCTTTGGAATTATGTAGAATTAATTTGAAATTCATTAGATAATCCCCCTTCATCTATTGTCTTCTACTTGAAAATGAAAGTGGAAGTAGGTGTACACGATTTTAGGTCGCGGTTTACCCCTCGGCTTTCCCTAAATGTTATATGTAAATAGTTAGTTATACTTGTATATAAAGCATGCAAGAGAGAAAGAATCCTTTGTTTTTAATGAACCAATTGACGAGGGTTTTATCGAGATAAATTTAGCAACGAATGAGATATTTTATTTGCCAAATGAAATGACACCTGAATTCTTATATATGTTGGCATCTTCTTCTAAGGAAAGTTATTTTTAAGATAAATATATTAGAAGTTAGCATTTGATAGTCGTAGTTAAAAATGTGACTTGTTCTACTCTATCGGAGACGATAAGAAAATGCAATTTGAATTTTATACCCCGCGCAAATGATTTAATTATGCCTTTAAAGGGAAATAAGCTATTAAAAAATCTAACTTTTATAAATTCATTGAGTATCCAAATCAATTTTATTATGAAAGGTCTTGAATAGCTAGCTGGCGGCAATTTAGTCGATCACACGTGCGCATAATTCAAAAATTTCAATTCAATTCAATAAAAATAAACATGGAAGATAGAAGAAATATATAGTCAATAGAAATATATATAGGTATATATATAAAGACACTAGCTACAGCGTGATTATTTTATAGATTTTAAGTCAGTATTCGTTTCAGGTTTGAACGCTCTTGGGCATAATTAGATTAGAAAATTTGGATTGTTAGGAGATGAATAAATAAAAGTAAAATAAGAAAAAAAATACTATTTTTCTTCTCTGAGAAAATTAATCATACAAAAAAAACAGCATCAACATGTAAAGGTTAAATAAAAATGCAAATCATATGAAAATATTGAAATTTTTCAATGATTGCGATTATAATCTGTCGAATAAACATACACACATACATATATACATTCTTTCGGGTTTCGGCAAATTCATCGCGGAAAGACTGATCGTATTTTTTTCCTGGTGATTTTTATATGTATTTCTCAAAATGCTAATTTACAATATATTTAAAGGATAAAAATCAAACCAAAAATAGAGAGATGCTTAAGGTATTTGTTCCGCCAAATAGGTCTTCTAGGATTTTTTTGAAATTTAGCCATATTATTATTTAAATACTTCCGCATCGATTGGTGGCAAAACGAAATTTATGAACAATATAGTTCCGGAGATATTAAATTTCAAAAATAGAGTTTTTCAGACTCTTATATACATTGCACTATACGGGATATCGGAAAAATTTATATACATATTTAATTAATAAACCCTTCACCATTTTTATAAAAACTAAACCAACATTAAACAATAACCAATACATATTTTAAGACAATTTTGATTCATAGTTACAACACAGTTTCTGAGATAATAATGAATAAATAATGAAAAATGTATAAAAAAAAATTTACACTAAAAACAATTTGGCAACAACGCATTTATTTAACCAGCGAAAGATGTATAAAGCGTGCATGAGATAGATTTTATCAAAATTATAATTTTCATAAGGTGTAACGTAGGGGTTGATTACATTTGTTAAAAAATAACAAAACGATTTTTATAGAAATAAATTGACCTTTAAAATGAATTTTATCTGTCATTTTAATATAAAAATATTCAATCTCTTACAATGGTGCCAGATTTGTCAAACGAGTACGGGATTGGCTAGAATCGATACATAAGCAGCAAAAAGTTTTGGCCTTATGAATTATGACTCTGTATTGTCTGTTCTATATACTCTAGCATTAACTTTTTGCTAGTATTGTCTTGAAACAACTACATTAATGAAAAAATATATATGTTTTTTTATTTTATTTATTTATTTATTATAAAAGAAGTAATTTTTTTAGTTTGGCCCTCGCTGAATGTTATTATTTTTTATATTAAATTTTTACTTTACCATAGGAAGTATGGACAATTATTCTGATATTAAGTGAATTTAAAAATTTTGAAAATTTAATTTTAGATAACAATTTCTAATTGATATTTTCACTTACATATTTATATTTTTGTTGTTTATGTTTTAATTCAAAATCTTGAAATAATTCGGCATCTATGTATAAAAATGAAGAAGTTCGCTAATCATCTCTATGTCCTTTGACCTACTCTATCTGGGCCAATTTTGCACAGTTTCTCGACGAGTGATAATTTCAACAATTTGATGAAGCTCCCATTACGGACGGATCCTCGTATAATACTCCCATTGTTTTTTTGTTTTTGGGATTTACTTCTCTTACTTTTAAGGAGATAGGTGTTGGTTCAAGGTGAAATATTTTTTAAAAATAGAAAAATTAGGTACTGAAACCCACCTTGCAATTTTTCCTAATTTGTTTGATTTATTTCTGTTTAAATTTCTTTGATCATTTATTGAGCTTAAGAATATTAATTTTTTGAATATACCTACCCTCTCCATTTTGAGTCCACTAGAAAAATATTTTCTTCCTTTTTAAATATTTCTTTTTTTAGGAAAGTGAGCTTTTTTCTTTAATTTTTGGCCATGGAAATTATACATATAACTGTTATTTTTTGGAACATGTCCCAATTTTTAACTCGAATTTAACCATATTCTATAGCAGTGTTACCCAAAGTAGGGGGTAGCACCCCCTTTGGGAGCGATATAACAATTCAGGTGGGCAGTAATAATCTCAAATGGGGGTGGGTAGGGGGGGGGCGTTGAAGAAATTTGGAGAAAATTTTGAATTTGAAAAATAAATTAATTGAAAGAAAAGAAAATTTAAATTTTATTTATATGGTATTACACTTATTCACAGACAGATAAAATAATTAAATCTATTAAATTATCTTTTTAGATAAATTTACATTTTAAACAGAAGTTTTATTTATTTCTTAAAGTGATTGAACCGCGAACGTTAAATAGCATATTCAAGAATTATTTCTGATGTTAATTTTACATATCGTGAAATTATTTTATTATTTTTTGAAAAGGAAAAATGAAATTGAACACCCGACAGGATTCGTACCTGTGTCTCTCTTCTATATCCGAAGATTGCCTTTACCATCTTTGTCAAATTTTGTTGTATTATTTTTATTCGGCAGACGGCTCGAATCGACCGACAATCGTCCAATGTGTACGTAGCTTTACAATGATCTAAGTCAAAAATTCTTTGGTAATCTAAATGAAATATTTCATGATTTTCATTTACAAATCTTTAGTGGACATGTCAATTCTCGTTATGAATATTTTAATATTTTCAAACATCATTAATACAATTTGTTCATTTCGACATTAGATATTTATTAGTTAAATTTTTTAATATTTTCGATTACCTGTTCTCTTTTATGATATACTATATATTATATTTAATAAAGAATTTAAAGAAATGGAAGTGTTTTTGTACGTTTTTTAAGAATTATTTTTTGTTATTTTTCATATTATTGTCTCCGGCTGTCAATTTCTCGGTGATAACTAAAAATGATTAAATAAACCATTTGTTTAATTCGAAAAACGATGTAAATGTTACGCAATCACAGAAATAATACATAAATAAAATAAAATAACGATAATAATATTAAAAATGTTTTGACTTCGCAAAGCATGAAATCTATTATAAAGAATATTTCAATTTTCTTAAAGCACGACATTATAGACGCCTGTTTATGAATTCGTTTCGGTACAACATCTTGAGGATCATATTTTTTTATTATTTTGATTTTCGAACTAAAATTATAGGTAAATTTATTTTGTTGAAATAACCTGAGTCACAAATATATAGTATTTATGAATTTATGTTTTGACTTACATTATTTTACTGAATAATAGATACCAAATCGTAAATTATAATAATTTGGAAACAGCTCATCGAAAATACAGGGGTTTCACCGAAAGCTATTTAACTTACGTACCAAGCACTAAGATCTCACTTAATTCATGAATATTTAGAAATTTATCTATTAGAATGTTATTTTCTCTGACTTGAGGTTTACGAATGATTAGCTATGTTTGCCATTTTCGATGCAAATAGCGGAAGTTTCAAATCATTTTTTAAATAAACTTCTAACATTATTTGCAACAACCAAGTTAAACAAGCCTCCTTTTGATTCCTTAATAGTGTAAGCTTTTGTGAACAAGTTGTTTTGAAAGATTTCTTTTTTTCATGATAAGGAAACAAGAAGGTCTAACATATAATGTTGATTTTATTCACGATTTTCAACTAAAAAAGTAATTTTTACTAATTTGGCAAGAAAGTTGTTTATCTATCAATAAAACAAATGAATCTCTATCCGCGCCCTGACAATTCGATGTTTGATTTATTTTCAGTTCCTGTATATTGGAAAACAAAGAACTTCAAAATCATCAATCTGAACCCAAAAGTTTTAACTCTTATTGAACAGATTAGTTTAAATAAATAAGTCAATTGTAATCATTTAATTATATTGAAATCAGTAGATAAATATATAATGAAATAATCACAAAGTCCCCTCTCAAATAAGTATTAACGTGATAAGTTTCATTTCGTTTATTGAGTGAGCCAAGAGGCACTCTGCTAGCTACCTGTTGACATTCGAGTACTTAGTAGATATTAAAAATTAGGAATTGTATCAAACAGTTATAAATTAGGCTTGTATAGAATAAGTATAAGATGAAAATGTAAATTAATTTACAAATTAAATATTGAAATTTATTTTTAATGAATTTTAAATTCATTGTCCAAGAATTTCCTTAAAAAAATTTAAATTTCGATTGCATATGATTGCGCTTAATATTGCTTACTAATCTATATTCATATATATTAAAGTAATTTTATTTAAATAATGTTATTTTTATTATTACGATTATTATTATCACAATCTTTTAAGATTAATCACTAAGCTTAGTGAATGTATATGGAACAGATATAAGTAGAATTCATTAATTTTGATTACGTCTTTTTTCTCCAAGAATTTTTATTCGATAATTTTGAATCGAAAAAACAAATCAATATGTTTTCATATACTTATATCAAGAAATTTTGAAATTCGAATATAATATGCATAAAGAGTTCACTGTTTAAAAGATGTTGTCATATCTTATCACAGAGATATTGGAGAAAGGCTAGCTAAGGCTAGAATATGGTCCTTTCAGTAATTCAATGCGATTTAATTTGGTCTTGACAATGGATTGTTTCCAGTTAAAAAAAGACTTAAAAGAAAAATATTTTTTATAAGAAATAAAAGAATGACCATCTCACACTCTGACGTTTCGAAAATCCTTGGAGCCGCATTTGGACGAGCCGTAAAAATTGATCAATTTACGACAATTTATATAGTAATTTTGAAGTCATTGAACGGCTGGTGACTTGTGGCAATTTTTCAAAGGAGTAATTTATGCCGTAAATAATTTCCAGCAACATGGTGCAATTTGTGAAAAGTGTGGCATCTAATTGCTCTAAAAGTTGTTCGTCAATTAGCGCCTCTTTAACTTTTAAGTAAATCAAAAGTCAAGTTTTGTAGGTGTGTTATTATTATATTGGTATATATATATATATCTATTAGATTTCTCTGAATTTGAAAACATGGTTAAGATATAATATTTAACCTGCTCTTTTCATTGTATAACAAATATCAAATAACAATAAATATAAAGATTTTAGAAAGCTAGATATTAATGGAAGTGATATTTAACAAATTTAATTAATTTTAAGGTCCCAAGTGAATTCGTGTGCCAATAAAATGCTCTCACTTTTTTGAATTCTTAAGAAGGTCCTTTCGCTGCCAATGTTAAATAAAAAATATTAGATTATAACTATAACTTAATTTTTTATAATAGTTTAAGTCTCTATCTATGCTTTGGTGAAGTTTCAATCACACATTAGCGAGCAAATTTTTGAAAATAAATTTTTTTTAAATGTAAACATTTTCTTAGTCTTATGGAAAATTAAGATCTTGACACTTTCTCTTGAATTATACTACTATTAGTTGAATAGATAAAGTTAAAAAAAACTAAAAATTAGCTTTTTGAAATATGCAGGTTTCTTTTTTTGAAATAAAAAATATCATTGACCGAGGAATTTACTGAGGTATTTACTTTAAAAAATCACATAAATGCTATGTTTGGATGTAAACATAGACTGTTTAATACAACGTATTGCCAAATCACACAAGACTTATTATTAGCTGATTTGAATAAATCAAACTAACTTTTATATTTAATTATTTTTTTATAATTGTTTTTATTTCAAACATTTACGGCTTTCATACTATTTATTTTTTAATTCTATTATTTTGTATTTGTATTTTAACTTATTTTATTAAATATTAGATACTACACTTCTTTTGACTCAACTGGAGCGAAAGGACCTCCTTAAAGTATAAATTTTTTTTTCTCTTTCCATAAAAATAATAATTTTAGAAAAAAAATATGTTAATTGTTGCAACTTTAGGAAAATGCTGTTTCTACCTCTTTGACTTTGTCCCGACGGGCATGGTCAATTCCTGCACTGGTACTCGGCGAGAGGATCAGATCTTCTAGGGGCCCTAGTCGTAAACTGACAACTATAGAGTCTTGTTGTTGTTGTTCAAGGGTTTGTTGATCGAAGACGGACGCGAAGGAACCTCGATCCCAAACCATGGGCCACGAGCTCGATGTGTTGAGCACGTATGTCATGGAGAGCACGAAGATGATCAGAAGGGCAAGAAAGCCCGAGGTGAAGACACGACTCGCCATCACACATCAATCTCATTAATTCATCCTCATCACAGGAATCACTCACAAAAACCGATTGAGCGATAACGGTACCAAATTCTTAGACCACCACCAAAACCCAACTGTCTTGCTAAGAGCTCGCAGGCTTACTAAGAACCGTGTGCGCACCGAGGAGGACCAATCGGCGCACTGGTCTCCCCCCCACACTCAAAGCCACCGCCCCCACCACCCCCTCGCAGAAGGCACGTGGTCGAAGCCCATTTCCGGACACCGGCACCATGATTAATAAGTAGAGTAGCCTATGCATGATGGGGAGGAATTCAGCTCTCGGCTCTTTGTATGTCTGGAGAGATGATTTCTTTTGTGATAAGAATGCAAGAAAGTCGTCTCCAACATTTCGCTTAATCACTTTCTCCTTCTCTTCGGTAATGCTAGGGTGTTTCAAGATCTATAAGAGTTGCATCTTCTTGATGTGCCCCTTCTTACCACATTCCAATATATAGGGTAGAGGTGGCATGAAAGGGACAATTCAAATAACTCGCTAAATAGTGGTCGTCTCGGAACGACATTATTTTTGTTCTGTGGCTACCCCAAAATACATACATTGACATCTTTCTTCCCACTCCTATCATTTCAAGGATGCCGGTGACGTGCATGTGTTTGTAATTGTGCACCAATTTATTTTTTGACTCTTTAGAAAAGTTTTTACCAGTACTGTTAATTAAACAGTTTAGCGTTGTTTATAATTGGTGATATACATGCAGATAAGAAAAATAAAGATCAGTAAGCTTTTATTTAGAATTGTAGATTGTGTGGTCATGTTTTTAATTTGTATTTGGTAGTTATGAAAGGGGACGTCCATTTGCCATGACTAGTATTTAATAAAAAAATGTTATTGTTACTTTTTACCATATAGAAAAAACAATTATTTTAAAACAGAATGATTACTATTAAAAGAACTTATTTTATTCTATACAACTATTGTTGTTCATTATTATTGTAATATTTACATGTTGTTAATTTTTATGATTGTATATGATTATTGTATATGTATAGCTGAAAAAATAGCTAATAAAGAAAATTATTATTATTAACTATGATTGTTTTGTTTTTTTAATTATATGAGGGTAAATGTTTATTTCCATGTTAATTATCTTTTAAGATGAGAAATTTAAGATCAATATGCTATTAATTACATTCAAAGGTGTGATTTTAAACTAAAGATAGTTAATTATATACGTGCTTTCTAATATTTAGTATGTGTGTAGCAAAGTTTACGTTGATTTCCTTATATTAACGCGCTGTCCGTTTCAATACAACCCATTTTTGAAAGGGACAAAATACACTTTTTTTTAATTGCGAAAATATAGTTAACAGAGTTCACAATAAAAGATTTATCAATACTCAAGACTTGATTGAACCTTAATTGTTATAATAAGTCTATTCAGTATAGTGATAAGTGGTTTCGTTGCATTATCATATTCGATATCAATGATTAAAAAAAAGGTGCTACATCTTTAAGTCAAATTTGATTCTCGCGCAGTCTAGAAGGAAGAGTTCAAAATTTCAGGTGGTGAATTGAAGATATTTTCGTCGCTAAAAATCATTCTAAATCAGCGTTTCTTAAGGTCGCGACCCCAAAATAGTGTCGCAAAGCGAAATGTTGGGGTCGCGAAAATTTAATTCAGGTACATGAATTAAAAAAAATATATATTAGTCGCAATCCCTTATTCATTCATCTTTAAATTAATTTATTACATTTTCAGTACAGCGGAATTATAATATCGGCATACTGGCCAAGTTGAGTTATAAATTATGTTTATATAATGAAAGATACCACTATTTTCGAATTATTAATATCTTAATTAGGATATTGGGATGTCTTCATATAATATAAAAAAATGATTAGATAATTTATGTAAATTATGAAAAATTAGTTTAAAAATATTTCAGTCACAAAATGTGAAATTTACCCCACTGTCAGATTCAAAAGTTTAAACTTTCAAAATATACTAGAAACTAGACCATATCATCATTCATTCTAAGATGGTTTTAATGTCGGCCGCTAATTCAAAAATTTAAAAGTTGATTAGACTATAATAAAATCTGGAACTAACACTCATATTAATTGAATATGCAATTTCGAAAAGCGCACATCTCGCATATTTTGACAAATACACTTTTTTATATAAATGTAATCTAAAAGCTTCAATGCATCTACTATGCTCGAAAAAGGCACAACTCTAGTATTAATTTTACTGCCCCCAAAATGTAACTAAAAATAAATTTTATAATTTTACACTACTTACTTTAGAAAATAATTAGTTTTTTTTTTCATTCCTGAACATTTTCAATTTTCAGACATGTACCCTTTTCGAAATTGCATATTCAATTGGTTAAATTACCTGCAAGATTTTGCAAAAATAAATTAGATTATAAATTATGAAATTTTATTTTCAAAATTTATTGATAAAATAAATAAGTAAATGAAATGTCAACTGACTGTTTAAAAATAGTTCGTGTACTTTATCTGAATATCTCGGTTCTCGATGTTCTAAATAGTGAAAATTAAAGATTATTTTGGTAGTGAGGAGATCAGGCCAATTTAACATAAAAAATGTGATATTTTGACATCAGTCCAATTATAACTTTTAATCTGAGCTTTATTTACAAACAAAAAAAAAAAAAAATAGAAAATATATTATTATTATTAATAATGATGCTCTAGTCAAAGAATTTCCCTTGCTGGCAAAAATTAAGGGGACAGTAAAGGAATGCCAACTCAGGGAATAATTTCCAAATGAGAGAATGTCCTTCAAATTAGTTGCCAATATTCTCACTTTCTGAGAATGACAAAAACAATATACCGTATTGGGCCCCAAGTATAAGACGGCCTCCCAATTTTAGAATCTGCTTTTTGGAAAAAGTATAATAAAAATAAATAAGTGTGTGAACTACACGACTTTAATTTATAATCTCAGCTTCTTTGAAATCTACTAATTTTTAAAATATTTACTATTTGAAGAGCAGTCAGATTTTGACGAAATCGTTACCCCCACCCCCTTATTTCTCAAAAAGAATAAAATTTATAATTGTTGAAGAACAAACAATCATTGATAAGCATACTTATTGAGGCGTTTCCCCAAAACCAATTACTAGCCTAAGTAAATTGGCTTTGGAGAATTTCCAAGTAGGATCAACAGATGTAGGGGCATTATCTAATAAATTCCAAAATAATTCCACATAATTCCAAAGACGTGTACACCTAATTCCAATCGCAGTTCACCCCTCGCTCTTGATTTACCATTTCTAAGATATTGGCCCCTCAAATATTTTTGCGACATTCCTTATCAACATGCAACATCCTTCAATTTCAATAGGAATAGAATTTCTATTCGTTGAAGAACTTATGATACCTACTATATAAAAACTCACTCATTAAAAAAAAATGTAAATCAGTTTTTGAGAAAATTGCAAGAAACCAAAAAAATAAATAAAATAAAAGGGTATTTCCGTTTGTCCGATTTCAAACAAAAGCTTGGTCCTTCTAAATCATATCTAGTTTCAGGTTTCAGTTTAGAATTTCGGTGCTCTGTGACTTACCAATGCCAAACGCAGGGAGTACACACAATTACACACGTATTAGCAATTAAATTTGGGTCTTTGGGGGCCACAAAACCCATCGTTTTGTTCTTAAATCTATTTCTATCTATTAAGGGCATTGTTTCTGACAAAGAGAAAGTAATTTTTAAAACCTTTGAGATAGAAGCCCTCAAAGTGTCAAGACCTTAGGAGAGGAATGCAATACCTACATATATACCATAGTATATCTAATATCATATAATGATATAGAAATAAGTGAAAGTAAACAATATAAAATTTGTCTCTCGAATACCATATAATCAAATCCCTATTTTGTTTTTGCTATTTTTCTCCAAAAAAACGACATATACCTATATATTAAGGTATAATAATATTATATTTTATAGAAAAGTGGATAACTATAATTTAAAATTTGGATTCAATAAATGAGCAACAACCAATAAGATATGCATTTAGAACTGTCAATAATTTAAAAATTTTTTATAAATCGTTTCTAAATCAGTTTTTCCCTTGACTAATCAATTCCTAGCATTACATTTCAGTGTCTTTTCTGCTTCTTTCATGGTAAGGTAAAAATGCGTTGGCATTTAAAATCTATATTTAAATGTTTTAGAGTTGACAACATTAACGATCCGAAGGAATGCCAACATTCTTTATGGGGGAACAGCACTATGATAGGATGATGTATTGATTCAGATTTTGCGTAAATACCACTGAGGGTAATATAATAAGTTCTTATATACATATATAGTAGTTAGCTATTGGATGAAACCTCAATATATTTTGCCAGTTAATCTATGAAGAACAAAAATGTTGTTTTAAAAAGTTAAAAAATTTTAGGATCTTTTTTTCTTTTAGATAAAGTATAAATATTTCATTTTTTTGCAACGAAATTTTCTCTGGAGAGAGACGGACTGGTAGAAAAAATTTTTTTTTCCTTTGAAACCCTGAAGAAGGAGGGAAAAATCCTCCGAAACGTCGGCTTGAAAGGAAAGGAGGAAGGATTCCAATAAATTACACCTTATTTTATATGTGTTAATTTTTTCTTTCCTCACTATCTCTGGGCTGCCTTCCATTACTTTCAATATAAATATTTCATTTTATCAAAAGTTAAAAATGTAATTGAAAAGTTTTTATTTTGCCGTGAGTAGCAGAGTAGTTGAATCATAACAAAGAGGTTGTTCTCTACTTGATGCAAATAATGTCTAACTGGCTTCTCGGCTAAGTAAGAACAAAAATTTTCAATATCCACGCGATACTGACCCCATGAAAAATAATATTTATAATTAAAAAAAGACTGATGATGAAGGCCAAGCCTTCGAAACTATAGTCTCATACAAATAAATAATATATACACATATATATATTTGATATATATGTTGCAGTAAAAACCCGTTTTTTAGCAAAAACGGGTTCTTACTAGTTAAAACGCGTTTCACTGAATACCTTTTTTACACAACTAGAATTTACTGATGTTGGTTGAGTTTGGTCCAAAAGTCTAGAATCTTCATTTTTGACATTCCGCCTCATTTTGAGTGTTTATTTTCAAAAAATTTTTATCGAAAATGTAAAAAAATACATTCTCTACAACTTTGCTTCTAATGAGGATGTAATTTGTAATTTTTGACATTTTCGTTTAAAAATGAGGCGGAAGGTCAAAAATTAAGATTCTAGACCCTTGGGCCAAACTCAACCAACAACAGTAAATTCTAGTGGCCACAAAGGTAATTGAATACGCCTGCTTTTGTCCTTTAATACTGCTGCTTTTGCCTCTTTACATTAAACGTTTTGATCTAGAATGTTAACACTTCGCGCCTGCCTCTTAATGAGCATAGCCGTTGGTCAGTGAAATGCGTTTTAATTAATAGTAAGAACCCGTTCTTACTAAAAACGGATTTTTACTGCAACATATATGTGTGTATGTTTATTTGCATCAAGCAGAGGACAACCTCTTTGTTGCTCTTTATGATAATTAAAAATGTCATATGTTAATTAAATCAATCACTTGACAAAAATTATTTTAATGATGAGAACTTCCGAATGTTAGTATTCTTAGTTTATGACACTTGCAGAATAGTGATATCTTGTGAATCTAGTTGGAAATACGAGTATTCTGGTATTTAGAACACAGAAACACAGAAAGAGATAGATAGAGAGAGAAAGAAAGCGTTGCATACAAAACAGATCCCCTATGCAGCAGGTATCACTATTCAAATTATTCAAATTCAATAGACTTGTTACATTCACCAGCTAACCTGATTAGAAAAATCTTAAAAAGTGAAATCCAAAACTTCTCAACATGGAAATTCTCTGGTCAATTTATAAATTGCAGAACAAATCCCAAAAAGCGAAGTAAAGTTAAATAGATGTAATTTCTTATTTAGTTTAATGAGCCGTTGCTAATTACCTAATTTGTTTGTCTATTTCGATCGAAATTGCTTTCTTTAAAAATAGTTTTATTCAGGTCTCGAAGGGAAAAATAAGAAAAAGTTTATTTATAGAATCCAATAAACTCTTAAGTGTGATTTTTCCAATGATTAGATTAATGAGTAAAGATATATGCCTTTTATGCAACTCTAATCCACTCACGTCTCGCTTAAACAGGATCGATTTGATAATAATTAAGTGGGGAAGAAGTAATTAAATAAATCTTTGAATAATTATTATTTTCTGAATATAAAAATAATTATAAATAATTTATACACCTATAGTAAAAATGTAGTGAACTTTTTTTAGAAAGAATAAACTCCCTTGAAGAGGAACAATCTGTCTTTGCAATTCACTTTAACTAGAAAGTTACATTTCCAATTATCGCTCTATCAGTCTTATAAAGAGGATTCAAAGCAACATCACTTATGGACTAGAAGCCTTACTAATTGGCCATCATAATAAACATTGCTTAAACTTTGGTAATAATTACGATCTGACATTAATGAGTTTTTGAGTCGTTTAGAAGTTAAAGGGACTACCTCATACCCCCCCCTTCCCCCAAAATACAAAAATACATTTATTTATTTATTATTGAGTAGCAATTTTGATCTCGTGGTGATAAATAAGATTTTAAAGCTAATTTATTTTTTAAAAATCTGTTGCGATGTAAACATACTACTTGACTTTACTAGCTATATACATGTCCCCCTCGTAAATGTATATAATTTTGTTTCCATTAGATATCAAATATGTAGATATATGAATAAATTGGAATTTTATATTTTTGAAAAAATCGAGATTTTTCAGATTTTTATATTATAAAATAGTTGAAAATAAGTTTGTTTGTTTGTTTTTCATGCATCTGTATGTGTAATGAGTGTATATATTGCAGTAAAAACCAGTTTTTAGTAAAATCGCGTTTCGCTGAATACATTTATGGCAAGTAGAGTTTACTGATTTTGGTTGAGGTTGGCTCAAAGGTCTAGAATCTTAATTTTTGGACCTTCCGCCTCATTTCGGGTATTTATTTTTAAACAATTTTGTAAAACGAAACGAAAATGTCAAAAATTAGAAGAAAAGTTGTAGAGGATGTAATTTTTGACATTTTCGTTTAAAAATTTTTGAAAATAAATACACGAAATGAGGCGGAAGGTCAAAAATGAAGATTTTAGACCTTTGAACCAAACTCAACCAACATCAGTAAACTCTAGTTGCCATAAAGGTATTCAGCGCGTTTTTACTAAAAAACGGGTTTTTACTGCAACATATAGGTATAGAGACAGTTGGAACAATATATGGAAATCTTAAATAAAGATGTTATGGCTACGATTGGGGTAGTCCTTACATTTTCAATAAAATATACCTCAATTAGGGGATTTTTTTTAATTTCTTAAAAAAAGGATGAAAAATTTAATTGAATGTGTGATTTTAATGATAGATATATACAAATACAAAATCGAAAAAATTATATTGCGTTATTACAAATTTAAGTTTTTGACGAGAAGAAAATGTGGGGTTTTAGATTTTTGGAATTATACTGAAAAATAACTGAGATATCGCGATGCAACGCAGGAGCGTTATGTTTGCCTCTAGGGTCCCAGTGAACCGTGGAGTAGTAGTGCATTGGCCTTCTGGATGTTTACAATCTACATGTCCTTAAATTTTGCTAATCACGATTACTTCCGTTAAGGATTTCTGTTGAATATTTTAAAGATTTTCCCTATTATACCAGAATGTCTTAAATAGTAGATATCCATGGTAAACAATTTTGTATTTTAAGAATTAATTATTTAAAAAAAAAATGTCAATTGTAAATAACATTAAAGATAAAATTTGATTATATTTTCTAAATTTTAGAAATAAGTTTGTTTTTTAAATGCAATTGAATGCAAGTAATTCTAATTGGAGTAAAAATGAAAGTTAAATATGTAGTTGAGACTTTCAAGGTTAGTAAAATGATATGTAAGATTTTTCAGATTAGACTACTCATTGGGAAATAATACAATTTTAAAATATTTTAACATTTCAAATGTGCGGGTAAATCAGATGTTAGTCTCGCCGCATCGAAAAATTCTTTGACAGGCTTTTTCCGGCTTTATCATGGCGACCCCACTCGAAAATCTTTCAAACCATGAAAACAAATTTTTCATAATTATAGTCTCATTTAACCCTTTGAGTCCTATGGACGCATATATGCGGCCGGCAATAATTAATGGTTGAGTCCGATATATTCACTAAACGGAGTTCACACTAGTGAAAAAGTATTCGGGCCCTAGCGATCACAATTCCCATCCCAGCAAAATATAATCTTCAGCCTTTCAAGACCCGCATCCATAAGATACCTTCGACTCCGGGCCAATCCTTAAATCTCTTCTTATATTTTCACGATTCAAAGGTCCACCACTGACTACAGAGGTTACCTTTTTGGTGCAACATCTTCTTGTATCAATATCTTTATAAAAAAAAACTTAAGCAAAAAGTATTCAGTACTCAAAGGGTTAAAATATTAATAAAATTCTGTGATGATTATTTAACGATTAGGGAGATAATTTTGAAAGGTATACAAGTAGTGTAAATAAATAGCAAATTAAATATTATATTATCAAATGTTAATTTTTCTGTGCTTGCAGCATTTATTGAAAACGACCCTAAAATATTTCAAGATCCATTTTAAATCTTATTTACATTAAAATAACTTATGAGGAGAATTTTCTAGGTTAAGTTTCACAAAAGGAAATATATTAAAACAAATGTATGTTTTTTTGAGTTTGATTAGCTCGATATATATTTCGGGTTACTAGCCCATCTTCAGGAGTTCAAATAAAAACTGAGCTAATCAAACTCAAAAAAAACATACATTTGTTTTAATATATTTCCTTTTTGTGAAACTTAACCTAGAAAATTCTCCTCATAAGTTATTTATAATGTTTCACCTAGAACCGACACCTAAATCCTTAAAAATTATTACATTAAAATATTGAAAAAATAATTTCAAAACAAAATTAATTATTCAAATCTTAATTCTCGGTGGTGCTGAGGATTCTTACAGGTGTTAAATTAAAGGCTTAGTTTTCAGCAGTTTTCTAATTTTAAATGGTGGTTTTTTTAATTTATCCAAATATTTCGGAAATTTTTACATAATTCCTTCTTCAATGGATGATTTTGAGCAAATACAATAATATAACTAACATTCTATTATTGTATTTGATCAAAAAGGTCCAGTGAAGAAGGAATATTGTAAAAATTTCTGAAATATTTGGATAAATCAAATAAACCCCCATTTGAAATTAAAAAACTGCTGAAAAATAAGCCTTTATTTTAACACCTTAATTATTCAAAGTATATTATTATGAGAATTTAATAATTAATCATGCATAAGCTGTTTGACACCTGTTGATAGAAATGCTCTATTTATTCAAGCAATAGAACAAGTTAATATGAAAGCGAAATGTGTTTAATTTTAAATTCAAATCACAAGCTCTAACTTAGTATAGTTTTAAAATAAAATAAATGAGTCAATTAAAATATTAAAAAAAACTTGGCTACCACGGAAAAGACATGTCTATTTCATTGGTTTCCATTATAATGAAAGAATAGTTAAATTTTTTAATTTAAAGATGATTCGAATGACATAGTTTAGACTTAAAAGGGTTAACTTAGTTGATTTGTGTTTGTCAAAGACTAATTTGCGTTTTGTTCTGTTGAAATTCTCTCAAAATTACGAACATCCGGACATTGTGTGAAAGTGTAGGATGGAGCAAAAGAGGCGGCATCGACCTCGATGGTTGCCTACCGAAGTCTGGACATCTGAAGAGATGAGGAGCGGGACGAGGGTTTCGGACTTTGATCTGCTCCCGAATCGTCATCCGAAGAAAAATTTTAGAAATTTGTCTCAAAAGCGACAAGTTCTAATGTGACATAACAAGTAACCGAAGAAAAGAATTAACGTCTATTTGGGAATAAAAAATTCTTGACAATCTCTACATTTTTTGTAAAAAAAATGAATGGAAAAAAAGCTTGAATTTTTCACGATTTTTTTTTTTTATTCCTACTACGAACTAAAGTTAATCAATTCCAAAACAAAAGAATTTGAGTTAGATTGGGCAGCAATGTTTTTTTTTATATATAAGTTAGATAGCCTTGTAAATTGTTTTAAGTGAACTACTTGGAATGCTTCCTAGGAGAAAAAGAATTGTTCACTGTGTAATCTTAATTCGTGTAAATAGCGTACAGCGTGTACGGCCAAGCCAATGCTCGAACTTGGCCTGTGTACGTTGTGCGCTTTGATAAAAAAAAGATTCGATTTTTTTCTGTTTGTTAAATATGCTCAAGATAGCGATTTCGGGTTTTATTTGTCGATGTTGTGCGAAAAAAGTGAATGCATGAAAGAATCTTTTGTAATTAAGTACATTTACATATTTGGTACTTGAAGAAGTCGAAAGAATGTATTCTTTGTTTCTATAATTCACATTTACTATTATTTCTAGTAGAAAAGGGAAAATATTCAAAAGTGATAATGTTTTAAAATAAGAAAATATCAAATAAACACGTCAGGATGAGTAGGCCTAAACCCAAAAAAATATGTGAGTCATTTAGGATTTTTTGAAGATGATTTTATCAACAGCTGGCCAGGAAATTTATCTTATGAAAGATAAGAAAGTGAAAAGTAATTTTGAATCTTGGGGACATAAATTTAATCATCAAAACTAGGGCTGTCCAACCCGTGGCCCGCATGAGGCGCACCACTGCAATGAGTGTGGCCCAACATAAAATCATAAACTTCCATAAAACATTGAGATTTATATGTAGAGATATATTTATTCCCTTTTTCGAAATATGAATGTACATATGTACAAAACGTGAAGCTTTTTTCAAGAATAAAATTCACTAAAAGCAAAATTATAACCTCAACTATATAAGATAAAAAAAATAATGAAGTTTCGAATATTTAAAAATTCTTCTTCTCATATTTTCATTTTTAAAATAGTTATCATTCTAGTACGCAAGGAGACAAGGAATTGGGGTTTTCTAGAACAATCACAATTAATTGATAATCTCTCTCCTGGACTAAAACTTGTCAGGACTTGTCTTTGAGATCTTTGCACGTTCTTACATCTCAATAGATAATGGATATTCAGGGATTATTATATGTGTGACCCTTTTAAAAAATAAATTTTAATTCCTCATATCCTTCTTTAATCCCATTCGATTTAAACCATGGCCCAAAATATAAAGTCATAAAATTTCTTAAAACATTGAGATTTATATGTAGATACTGGAAAACACACAACAGTTTGGCCTGATAATTTTTTTTCTCTAAAATAAGAAATCTGAAGATCTTCTGTGAAGTTTTCTAAAAATAAAAGTGCTAATTTAAAATTTTGAATCTGAAACTAGATTTCAATATTTCCGAAAAAATAATCATCATTTTAGTCTATTTTCGACTCAATTTTTCATTAGAAATTAATTTTCTACTTGCAAACTTTCTGATTGAATGTTCTAGAAGAAAAATTGATTTTGTGTTTTTATTAAATTTTATATTAATTATCTAGCCAGGAAAAAAAATAAACAATTACTAATACATAATATCACTTTCTGTAGGTATGTATTTACATATACGAGAAGCTATTTTCAAGTATAAAATTTACGAAAAGTAAAATTGAACTCACTATGAGCTTAAAAAATAATAAAGTTCTTATTTCTACATTATTAACTATCTTTTTTGAATAACAAATATCAATAGAATTATAATATTTTATCCGCGCCCCGAAACATTTTTTTTTCAAATGTGGCTCGTATAAGCCAAAAGACACCCCTGATCAAAACAATACAGTTTATCTATCTATCCAACATCAATTCATCATAGTTACTATATAATTGTGGTTTGACACAACTAAGCGCTTCTATTTAACTTTATCCCATCTTAATTTTTTAAGTTTCCATCATTGGCGATATACTCTAATTTATGTCATCCTCCTACCCTTTTCTTACCTACCTCACACTGTAAAATATTCTCTAGAAAGCGCTTGGGCTCAACGTATGTCACATTGAGCGGGTCTTCTGGTTTACCAAGTGTGATGTCGGCTTTAAGTAAATAAATAAATAAACTGCTAAAGATACCCCAAACTAAGGACTCCCATAAAGCAAGGCGATGCCTAACCTGCAGGCGTTTATAATATAATGTAGAAATGATCAAAAGAAATATGTGTACAGGGAGAATTTTTTTAATTCTCATTTTAAACTCTCTTTACTTCAAAACTAAGTACCAAATCGTCTATAGGCTTCAATTACTTCATTTTCAATGGATATTGGGGAAAAAATTAAAAGAATGAAGTGTGCATTTTGCCTCTAAGGCGAGAGGACTAGACGGGGAATAGAAATGGATTTGAAAAGGAACGTGAGAATTTTGCCTTGACATGACATACATTCCGATTAAATTCAAATTCTCATTGGGACAGTCTATTCAACTCTTTTTATTTATTTGATTCTTGATTGGTGGCTAAAATATAAATATAATATTTGCGCATTGTGGAACAATCTGGGGAGGCTCATTCAAAAGTGTTAAATTTTGTATTATATTGCTGAATCAGATCATCTTCAATTCAAAAATAGGTATATGAAATAATAATGGGTTTCTTAGTTTTTTAACTTTTGAATAATTGAACAAGAACGAATAGTCGTAATGAGAGATTTTTTGAGAGGAAAATGTTTTTCCTGCATCGATGCAAGATTTATGAGAATAGGGTGCGAGGATAGGGTTGGTGGGTCGGAGGGCGATCAGACGTAGCCAATGATATTTTTTTAAGATGATATTATTAGCTTGATTTCATTTTAGAATCAAATCTGGAAATCTTTAAAAAAAATTTGCCAGATAATTTCCCATCATATATGGTACTTTTAAACGAGGGGTGAACCGCGACCTAATATCAGGTAAACCTACTTCCATTTCCAAGGAGAAGACAATGGATGAAGTGTACACCAAATTCCAATCGTGGTTCACCCTTGGCTTTCAAATAAGTATTGATTAAAAATATAATAATAGAATCAAATTAAATATATGGAAAAATTCGCACAAATTTCTCTTTCCGAATGAAAATCGCGCAATATGAAAGGTGATTTTTTGGACCCGCATAGTTGAGAAAAAAACACATAAAAGTACAAATTTCAATTATTATTTATTGATTAAAATTTTGAGATAGCATATTTTTGTTTCCAGCTTTGTCCCCTAATAAGAACTTTTGATCCCAAGTAGCATACATGTACATTGTACATTTGTACATTTGATACCTATGCGGTCAAGTATTTTTAAAATAGCGTTTAATATAATTTATTAAAATTGATTTTTACATTTGCATTTAAAAGGGCATAAACTTATGAATAACATAGAAAATTTCCAGATCAACTTGCCTTTATTTGATTAATATGAATTAAGTATCAGTCCCTCCACATGGCTTCCCCAGAAATAGAAAACGACTTCAGAATTAGAGATCAAAATGTTATGTATTCTAGGGAGTATCTGATGCATACTTTAGATAAGTGATGGCGAACCTATGATACGCGTGTCAATGGTGACATGTTAAGATATTTTGGGTGACACGCATCATTTTTACGGACGGTCTTCGCTGAAGAAGATTCAAAGGAGGTTGCGCTTAATTAACTAAGTCACTAAATTAAAGAATAATTAGGTTTTGTTTTTGTATAAATAAATATATAAAAAATATGTTTGTTTTGTTGATTTTTTTTTACTAGGGCTGCAACTATCACCAAATTATGAATGTTTCTAGATGTGACACATCAGCCGAGTTAAGGTAGTCTTTCACAAATGCAAAAATTCAAGAAGTCTTTGAAACCTAGAATATAAGTCATTAAAAGCATAATACACATACTACATAATACATGAAATAATTGCAATTAAATATGACATTTTTAACATGGGTTAGATAGGGAAAGGGTGGGGATATGATCATTATTTTATTTTTTTCATTGAAGGACTTTCACCATCTTGATGAAAAACTAATATGTGTTAGAATAATATATTCGGAGTAACTTAAAAGAAAAATTGAAATTATTTACCACGTAGTTTTGATTAAAAAAACCTATTTGGGCGATTATTTTTAGTAGAGGGGATATAAGCACAATGGCTTGGAAACGTCCGGTATGTGTGTATCTATATAGAGATTGCGTAGTGTGAGTGGACAGTCACGTTAAAAAAAATACCCTAAAATTTTAGTTCCGTTCCTATTTATAGAGTGGTTACGAGGCTAAAACTTTTTGTATGGATTGTCGCGAAAGAACCTCCTTAAGTCAGGTTTTTTCTGAATTTTGATACACCAAAATCAAAAGGTTCGCAATCACTGCTTTATATGGATTTGCCGAAAGTTTTTCACTAATAATATTTTTACATTCTTTTGAATTTTTTTGAGACTGTTGACTGTAGAATATAGTATTATTTGAAAATTTGTTATTTCTAATTTAAATAAATTCTATTATAGTCATAAGTGTGAAATTCCTCCTCGGTGAAAGTTTTCTAAAAGGTTTAACTAATTCCGATTAGGAATGGTATATGAAATAGAAACATGTTTATGGATGGCAACATGAACAGTGCGCGCTGGCCAATTAATTTGCGAATCTAGTGAGGCGTGACAAGGATGGCTGACATGTTCAAGGTGTGAAGGAGACCTGGCTGCACAAATAAAACCAGCGTCTCGACGCCCCGTGTGATTTACAGCCTTGCCAGACAATCGGGCGGGAATGTGGACCCTATTGGGCAAAACTCCCTCGGGATACAAGGAAAAACCCTCCTCATTCCTCTCCCAACGTAGAAAGCTTTTCTCTCAATTCTATCCCGTCGCTTCTCGTTTAAAAATCTCGAATAAAAAAAAATAAATCAAATTTGCATTATTCAATTCATATTTCTTCTTCCATTTTATTGAAGAAATGTTCTTTTGAAAAGATTGCTTTATATAAATAATGTTAACGACATCAAAAAATAAAATTATTTTATAAAACAATCTCAAAATGTTTATTAGAAATCCAATGGTTTCTGGAGAAATTCTCCCTTTTAAAAAATAGTGCCTGGAGCACCGAGCGATGCTCGGTAACCTTTTGCCTCTAAATAGGTTAAGTTTCAAATTTCAAGGCTCTGCGACTTACCGAAGACGAGATATTAACGATTAAAATATTTATTTTACGACACTCCTAATTTACACCCCCCTTCCTTTATTTCAATCGGATTAAAATATATACACGACTAATAACTCATGACACTTGATAAGTACACCAATTTAAAAATAATCGTTTGTGCCGTTACTGAGAAAAAAAAAGAAAGAAAAATCTTTCATGTAAATGTCAAATTCCGGTGTTCCGATTTCAAGCAAATGTTTGCTGTACTCTTTCTAGCATATATCGAGCTTAAGTTTAGAATTTCGTAGCTCTGAGATTTATGGTTGAAAAACGCAAGGGAGGTACATTCTTACGTAAGTAAACATCAACTTCTGGTACTTCTATTTTAGCCGAAATCTTGTGGTACTTCTTGTAACCTTTAGATAGCTTAAGTTCCAAGTTTCAAGGCTCTGCGACTTACCGAAGACGAGATATGAACGATTAAAATATTTATTTTGCGACATGACTAATTTACACCCCCTTCCTTTATTTCAATCGAATTAAAATTTATACACAACGAATAACTCAAGAGACTTGATAATTACACCAGTTTTTAGCGATATCGTTAGAGCCGTTTTCGAGAAACCGATTCTATATATATATATACAAGAATTGCTCGTTTAATATAATAAGATATAATAAGATAAGATAAGATAAGATAAAGCAACTAATTTTCAAATTTCATTGATAGAGGGAGAATTTCTCCCGAAACGTTTGGATTTCTAATAAACGTTTTGAGATTGTTTTATAAAGAAATTGTATATATTTATATACAAAAAACAAGAATAAATGATCTCAAAATATTAAAGACATCGAAAATAGATGGAATTTTTAGAATTCTCGGTAATTTTGATTATAACTGATAAAACTATAGATATAGGTCTCGTAAGTGGGTATGTGTGTGTGGCGTGTGAACTGACTTGATGATGAGTTGGTTGTTGTTGGTGGTGGTGATGTTGTGGGCTTTTAAGAAAGCCGGAGATTGTATGGGTGAAGAGATGAAATGAGAATCGAGGAAATGCTGGGAAAGTGAGATTGAAAGATATAGTATAATCAAGTAAGACTATACTATAAATTGCACTCATGGTCGAAAGCAAGTGGCTTGTGTTGGCGACATCTCGCTTCTGCCACTAGAAAACTATAATAATGATGAAGTTTTTTGAAGATTAGAAAGATATTTATTCTATGCTAGCCAATGCTGAAAACTGTGTGGGCCCAGAGCAAAGAATTGAACAAAACAGTGTAAACAAATCTGCTTGGATTCTATGCTCAGCTTATTTATGATATCGTATTGTAATTGGCTATTAAGGAGGTTCTTTCGAGACAATCCACACAAAAAGTTTTAGGCTCGTAACCACTCTATAAATATGAACGGAACCAAAATTTTAGGTTATGTTTTTTTAACGTGACTGTCCACTCACACTACGAAATCTCTGTATGGATACACACATACTAGCCGGACCGCTTCCAAGCCATTGTGCTTATATCCCTTCCACTATAAATAATCGATCAAATATGTTTTTTTTTGTTTTTTATCAAAACTAGGTGGTAAATAATTTCAATTTTTTTTTTAAATTACTCCGAATATGTTATTCTAACAAATGTTAGTTTTTCATCAAGATGGTGAAAGTACTTCAATGAAAAAAAATAAAATAATGATCATATCCCCACCCTTTCCCTATCTACCCTATGTTAAAAATTTCATTTTTATTTGCAATTATTTCATGTTTGGTGTGGTAAATTGTCTTCAAATTTTAACAGTATGTGTATTATGCTTTTAATGACTTATATTCCAAGTTTCAAAGACTTCTTGAATTTTTGCATTTGTGAAAGAACTACCTTAAATAACAAAAATGTAGAAAACATTAAGTGAATATCGATAAGGCAGTCCAAAAAAAGGAAAAGATAATTTACACTATCTTTTTATTCATAAAACCGACGTTTCGGAGGCTATTCCCTCCTTCTTCAGGGTTTGAAAAGTCAGTGAAGGAAATCCAATGCGACATTCCTCTGTCTCCTCTTTCAGTGGCAGTAACAATAATATCTTGTATTTCATTCTCAGAAGAATTATAATGTAATAATGATTACATCATTATTCAATCATTATTACATTATAATTCTGCTGAGAATGAAATACAAGATATTATTGTTACTGCCACTGAAAGAGGAGACAGAGGGGAATGTCGCATTGGATTTCCTTCACTGACTTTTCAAAACCCTGAAGAAGGAGGGAATAGCCTCCGAAACGTCGGTTTTATGAATAAAAAGATAGTGTAAATTATCTTTTCCTTTTTTTGGACTGCCTCATCGATATCCACTTAATTCACTTATCAGTCCGTCTCCAAAAATTACTCCAATCTTAGTAGAAAACATTTTTTGAATGATTTCATTGAGATTTTAAGGTGAGGTATTTAGGCATAAATGAATAAATTACATTTATATTATTTAGTTATAAGAGCGTGTCTAGCGTAAATAAGATTTCATTTTTTTTTGTCATTAGAATCTAATCGAGAAAAATTAGTAAAATGGGCGCGAATAGAATGATCTCTCTCCCTTTAGAGCATTTAGGTATTCCAAATACAAGTCCAAACCTGTTTTACACTATTAGAGATTAATTTCTTGATTTCTATTATTCTAGGAACGACCTTTTATTTTAGTCTCTAAGGGTAAGAAAATATTAAATCGAAATGAATATCAGATTTAGATATTCATCATTTAAAATTATTAATTCACCGAAGCTGCGTTGCATTGCAGTCTTGAAAAAGTTTCACTTTTCCTCTAATAACTATTTAAAATTATTTTTCAATAGAAATTTATTGAAATAATTTATTAATTTAGTGGGTTAAAACTTAATAATTGGGGGTCGGGTTAGCCGAGGGCTTAGCATACCAGCCTGCTAATCAAGTGGACCCGGGTTCGAATCCGACTCGAGGCAACCGGCTAAAAATCTGATCCTTGCATAGAAGTCTTAATTTAATATCAGTATCGTAAATTGGTTGATGGCTAGAAGGGCCGAAAAAAAAATCAATAAATACATTATACTATAGGTAGGAAAAGATTTATTCTGTGTTTTTGTTTACGTGATATTGAAATCTATTCCAATGAAAAAAAAAATATACAACTTGTCAGATTCCAGTCAAAATTTTCTACATGTCAAATGTTTAAATATATTAAAGGTAAAAAGGGAGGGTTAAAAGATTTATCTTAATGTTAAAGATTTTAAGAATTTATGAACATTTTTACAATTTGATTCTAGGGAATATAGTAAAATTTTAATGTTAAATTCTTCTAAGTTGAAACCATTTGAAGTAAAAGTGATATATGTATATGACATTTTATTTTCTAGTGTTAGTACTCGAGTGTTCTGAGAATTATATATAAGAAGAAGAAACAGATTCTAAGATTTCGGATGCTGACTTTTTATGAACTATATAGTCAATTTATTTCTCTGAAATGGTGTGATTTTTTAAGTCGTTTTTCAAATTTATAGGATGGGCAAATATTAATAGCAGAACATTCTAATATCTAGTATTAATTCAAATGAATTCAAATCACTATTTATTCTTTAATAATTCTATATGCATTTATTAAATCCAATGATTTCAAGGTGTATTTCTATCTGATTAATCCAAGAGAATATACACTCCACTTGAATTTCAATCTCTTGCAGGCTGATTTATTCTGATTCATTCATTCAACGCTTTCCGGTCATTTAAACGTAATTCGTTCCCTCTCCGGCTACATCGAATGAACTCAGATTTTATATCTCAATCAAATAGAAACTATTCAAGTTTTTTTTCTTAAATAAAATAAAAAGAAAGATATTATATTTTAATGTATTTTAAAGTAGAAAATTTACTTATTTTATATTTATTGAGAAAATATTTTACAAATATTAAATTTAGTTAATAAGAAATTTAAAAGGCTTGGTGCGTACTGGATATGTTAATTTATAAAGAAGGATGAATGAAATTCAATTGCTTCTTTTCAGTATTTTTTATTTCCACTGAGGAAGAGATGCCGTAGTGCTCTAGAAATATTTAGATAAACCACTTGTAAAAATAAAAATCACTGGAAAGAAGCAATTAAATTTCATTCATCCTCCTTTAAAAATTAAAATTAGTTATTTTAGGTTTTCAGGTTTTTTATAATAACTAATTTTATTTATTTTCTTAGACGGACTGGTAAGCGAAACAAGTAGGTTATAATCAAAGGCAGTCCATAAATTATTTAATTTTATTCAATTTCTGACGTTTCGGAGACTTTTTCTCTCCTTCTATTCAATACCCTGAAGAAGGAGAGAAAGTCTCCGAAAGGTCGAAAATTGAATAAAATTAAATAATTTATGGACTGCATTTCATTAAAACCTACTTATTTTTATAATAACATTTGATTTAATTTTAACATCGTGAAATTGAAAAATCACAATTAAAGTAGAAGAAATGTTTCTATTTATTTAGAGAAGTTTTAAAATTGTAATTAAATTCATGGAATGGCAAAATTTTAGCGGTTGCTTCAAACAAGTATTAGAAAACTACTGAATAGGTACTCAAGGATTGATTAATTAAATATACATTGCGAAGGACATCGATAGGAATCTTCCAGGAATATCATTCGATTCTAACTCACTGGAATTTAGTGATAAGATATCAATACTGGGCGTTACTCTGGGCTCTGACCTCTCTTGAAACAACCAAATCACGACTGCTGCTAAAGGTGCTGTGTGCAAGCTTGGCTTTCTATTTAGGTCAAGACGCTAAAAACCCCCAATCAACTTATCCTATATAAGGCTCAAATTTGCCCCTGTCTAGAATATGACTCTCATATGTGGAGAGGGGTGGGGGTCTCTAAGGATTCTCGCGCCACCCTAGATGAATTTCAGGAGAGCAATTAAACTAATAGGAGACGCGGTTAACTCACTCGACTCCCTGGCTCACCGTAGAATGATTTTTGCCCTTTCCCTGTACTACCTACCATGGTGTTTGTTCAGAGACTGGGGATACTCCAAAAGGCCTATGTCTAAGAAACATGCAATTTTCGAACGCTCACCACCCTTTCGCTGTCAAAATGTTTTATCCCTAAGACCTCTAGAGAATGGAACACGCTTTCTGCCAACGTCTTTTGCACGACCTATTTCCTTCAGCTATTTAACAGAAACCTTCTACTCCTAGCCAGCCTATAAAATACTTTCCTCTTCTTCTTCTCTTCACAATGGAGGGGCCAATCCAGGCCTTTATGGACTAGAGAATAAATAAAAGATAGTTGCACATTCTTGGTGTAACTCCTTCTCGAATCAAAATCATTGAAAAAAAATTAATGTGACTTGAAACTATTCAAGACGTTGAATGAAGTCAAGGTGGTACTCATATGAAAATATATTTACATGATGTCATAGTAAAGTATTCATTATAGACTATATAATGCTAGAATACGCCAGAACTAGCTTAACTTTTGATACGTTTGAAAAACTTATCAAAGGAGATGAAACCATTTTTAATGATAGATAAATGAGTTAATTTTTTCTACTGAAAATTTTCTTCTAATTAAAAATATAGATATAATTTAAAATAAACTGCAACGTATCGTTACTAAACTTGATCAATAGTTATTTGAAATATTAATATGTTCATTCCTTTATTATTAATCAGATATCACTGGCTAATTGCGGTCCATGTTGACTTAAATTCAAAAATAATCGATTCTCATCTAATACTTGAGAAGTAATTAATTATTCTACATTGGGTTTTTGACCATGAGTTGTTTCCGAAAAAAGGAATTTAGTCTTTTTGATTTTAAGTCCATTCTTCCATATTTTCAGTAGAGGTTACCATTAATAGTCAAAACATCAAAAATGGAATTCAATAAGGTTATTCCTCAATTATTAGATGAGAATCAATCGCTATTTTTGATTTTAAGTCGATTCCTCTATGTCTTCAGCAAATGTAACGGATAAGAAAATAACTCAGTTGCTATGGTTACTTATCAAATTTCCTCGCATATTTTTAACATTTCACAGAGAGAAGCCTATCCAAAGTACTATTAAATATCCTATCCAAAGTACTTTAAAATATAATTTTACTAAAAACTTTATTTAACTTTTTTGTGGTCCCCAAGTACTTGAATAGGATATTAAATTTCATAAAAATTAGTTAATTCATTTTCAAGATATTTAGAAAAAATTAAAAAAAGTACTGAAATAAAGTACTAATGGTTGTGGGCCAATATGTACCAAAAACTAATCAGCGCTTCATTTTGTTAAACTAATCGTAGGTTTAATACAAGTATAAATTTGAAATATAATTCATTTGACTTACTTTGCATAAACCAGTATAGAGTAATCCTCTTTTATACGTAAGTGAACTGCCTTGAAGTGAATTGTCAGCGAACCTCAATTTAGTCACTCACAAATTAAATCTAATTTATATTTAATCGATTTATTATAAATAATACGCTGTATATGTAATTAATTCCTTTAAAAATATAAAGTTAAAGTAAGTTTTTGTAGGTGTTACTTTCCTTCGAACAGTGACATTGAAAATAAATTAAATAAGTTTGTAAAAAGGTAAATTTTAAAAACACACAAAATAAATAAAACATTTAGACCATGCATTAGAATCTTAATTAAACAAAGCAGAGTGTCTTGTTTTTATTTAATATTTAACCAAAAAAATGACATATTTTCGTTAATTTTCATTTTGATTACTAAGAATGTGTAGATTAATAGATAACGTTTCTTTTGCATGTATGGGTTAAAATTAAAATTGTTATTTTCTGTGGCATAAGTTCTTTCAAAATACTCAAAAACACATTAAAATACCAAAAGTTTACATTACTGATTATCATAAGTAAACTTTGATCAAATTTATTATTATTGGCTAACTAATACCTGTACACACAGAGATGTTGTGTTTATTCTGAGGTTCACTCAACACGACTGGGATTGAGGACGAATGTAAATATACAGAACATACACAGTGTCCTCTTTTTATATTAAGAATACACAGGGCTTTTGTTATTTCAAGAATCATACTTATATGATGAGCCAAACGTAAGGCCTTTTGTACCTACCTAATTGTTCATGATTATCCAAAAAATAAAAAAATAAAATGTTTTTTTTTTCATGAATAGTTCATGTTTTTTATAATATTTGATATAAGAGGAATAAAATCAAATCATTAATCTCTTCTAAAGCTTCATTTGAGCAAATTTCGCTATTTGTGATGGTGTCAAGAAAAAGGGCCCTTCAGCTGATCAAAATCGAGCTAATTGGATCTCCTGTTTCTAGAGATACAACTGAACAAAACGATTTTTGTCCCGCCCAAAAATTCCAAAAATTGACTCATCTATAAATCTTTGAATATTTAGAAGTAAAAAAACATAGTTTTGAGTTATAGCCGTTTAAATTTCGACAATTTTTAAGAAGACAAAAATAGGGCATTTCTTCCATTTTTACCCTTGCTATTATTCTATTCCGAATAAAAATTTGCTGCCGAATCAAATTTGTAATCAAAAATTATAGACACATTTAACTCCCATTTTTGCCATTCCTGAAAAAATTTGGTAGGTGAAGATAAGGGCCCTTTTCCCTGGCACCATCACATTTTCTAACATATTATCTCTTCATGAAGGGGAGTCGGGTTGGCCGAGCTGGCTCCGCTTCAGCATCGTTGATGACGATGTTCAAGCGGGAGGCCCGGGTTCGAGCCTGGCTAGCATATAAAATTTCTTCCGGCTAAAACTCAGCTCCCTCAATAACACTTTACTGATGTGCTGTCTAAATGGGCTTTGTTCCTGATGACAATAAATAAATAAAAAAATCTCTTCATGACAAGATTAGAAACAAATATTAGATTCTTTAATTTTTATAACTTTGGAGAATTTTTTCTGATTCCAACTTTACCGAATATTTCAATTCCATTCCTTCAAGACCCGGCTCCACAAGTATTTTCGACTCCGACCTAATCCTTGAATATTTACATTTTATCTATGATGCAAGAGTCAATCAATCTTACAAGTGTCGCACATTCTTTTAAACTTTTCGTTAAAATAGTATATTTGTTACAATAATGTCAATCAATTTACTTAGTTATAATATTAAAAGGTTATTTCTAAAATGACCACCCGTTCGTTCGAAACCTTTAGAAAACTTGATAATAGTTAAGATATTTAGATATATATATATATATATTATCTGAATAGATCTAAATGTCAAAACTCATTTAATTATGAATAAAAATTTATTTAAATTTTTCCCCATTGGAATATCTTTAAATTCTTGAACATTGATAAATATTCCTAGATTATTAAATGAAAATCTCAATGTGTACATCCGTGATCTGTTTTTGTTATTCAAAATACAGCATTGAATGTAAGCGAAGCGACGCTGAGGTCCGTTTTTTGAGTTCGTTGCCCGACACTGTTACCTTGATTTAAATATAAATGTGTGCGCGTAACACAAAGCTTGACTATATATTTAATATTAGTAGGATAAAGTGTTGTGTGATGAGTATAATAAAGAAAGAATAATTTAACAGCAAAAGCATTTAATAAAATATAGTAATTTGAAGCTATTCCAGGTTGTTGTTTTTTGTTCCTTTGCCTGTTGGTTATCGAAAAGTAATGATTAACCTGAAGTCAGACAAGTATAGGATCGGAACCCTCAGCCGGCAGATAAAGACGGCTCTTGTTAATTGATACATATTAGAAATCCAAATGTTACATAGCTATCATTTGTTTTTCTATTTAGCACGTTTCAGTGATGAAAGTGACAAAGGCATGTGAAGAAAGCAGTTCTAAGGATTAGGTGAGGGATGGAAAATTTAATTGTTTAATAAGACATCTCTTGTTTTTCTATTTATTATTCTAAACAAGATGTAAAAAAATCATCCTAGTATAAATTGGATCTTATTACAGTAGAACCTCGTTTATCCGAACTAACTGGGACCAAAGGCAAACCGGATAATCGAAAATCCGAATATATGGGTAATAAAAACAAAACAAATACTCAAATAAGCGAATTGAATTTATTACGATAAAAAAATGATTTTTATAAAAAAAATAAAACCGACTTCAAAAAAAGAAATGCAACAAATAAAATAATAATAACTTAAAAATAAAATAAAATCCACTAAAAGGTATAAAATAATTATCTTATTTAGTTACAACTAAACGACGAAATATTAACATGAAATTACTTTTTGAAGTCGGTGCCAAACAAACTATACCTATAAGCGAGCGTATATAATTTCGATTATTTGCTCATAAGAATTGGAGATTTACGTTATTTCGTCGTTGATCATATCATCAGAACTTGACCAAATTAATATGGCACCATCCCTAAGATACCCACTTTCCAATTAAAAAAGAATCATCATAAACAAAAAAGTTAGGCCTGAACAAACCTAACAAAAAAGGTCTAATACCAATGAAAAAAACGGGACCAATCGGAAGCTAGAGTGAACCAAATGCAAAAAAGATTTTCAAAATGGGTTCACAATTGGCGGAGATATGAGGTAACATAAACACACAAAAAAAATCAGTCGAATAGAGAACCTCCTCCTTTTTTGAAGTCGGTTAAAAAAACATGTTTATATCAAAATTACATAGAATTGTTTAAAAAATACATACGTTAAAAAAATAAAATAAGTTTTCACATCATTTCATTTCAAAGAATTGGTCCACTGCCTTTTGTAAATTATAATTACATTCTTGCTATCAGAGTTAAAAATTATTATCTATGTGTACATTATTAAAATAAAAATGTCTAGAAATCCGGTCTGGATAAATGAGGGCCGGATAAAGGAGGTTTTACTGTATTATTATTTTACATTCTACAACAAAGGGAAACAGTTGTTTGGGAATTTTGTTTACGTGAAAAAATTCTTAGTTGAGATTTTTACAGATCTTTACGTCTTAAGAGTCCAAAAAGGTGGTTTTAGAAACCCCCCTCTCCCTCTTTCTCTGTGTGTGTGTGTGGTTCCGACAAGAGTCTTAAACCGACAATTTTGAAAACTTGAGGTTTTGAGTAATAGTAAATTATACATAGTTTTATTTTTATTTTAATAGATACTTTATACACTTTATTTTTTTTTTTTTTAATTTTGATTTTTTTCGAAAAATATTTTGAGTCCCCACTGAAAATTTTTTATGAGTATTATTATGGATATCATGTAAAACAATATGGTAGGTGTAAAGGTATTAAATGAAAGATATGGTGATTTACGAGTGCCCCTGTAGGGTAGACTTCTGAAATCCACCAACGTAAATTCGATTGCATATGCTAGAGGATTTAATGGATAATTAAGATATAATTAATTTCAATTAATGGATAATGGAACAGATCATCTCGATGATCATGATTTTAGACTGTTTATAATAAGCAGACCTTTGTAGGCTTAGTAGTTCAACATTCAGACATTTTTTTATATCTAAAATAAGTCTTACAGCAGGGTTTAAGCCCTATATGAATTAACGATAATTTTTCCAAACGTTCCGGTTCTTTTTTTTAGAAATTAAGCCCTGCCCAAATGTACCATCAACGAGATCTCTTTTTTTTACTTTGTGTACTACCAGGACTACAAGGGTTGCGTCTTCTTGCATCAATATAATTAAAAAAAATATCGTATGAGCCGTTTTTAAAATTTTTTGAAAAAGTACTAGAATGAAATACACGAAAATAAGATCTACAGCTTGAGTATACAGTACTAAGATTGGTTTGACGCAACCACCCGCCTTCACTCAGCTTTTTCTTTCTTTCATTTGTCTATAAGTCACACATATAATATTTTTCATTTTCTGGGGAATCTAATATATTATTTAACAATCCTCCGTGTCTTAAGGTGAGCCCTATCGTTTGAACTCTTCTTATCTTCACATTCTTGCAGAATAATCTGTTTTGTTTATTTTTTTCAAGTATTTCTTATATTTAAGATTAAAGACTTTTAAGATGTTTAATCAAAATCTTGAAAAAGCGTTAAGGAGCATTATTATTTTTGATGACGAATTATTATAAAAAAAGAGTAATCTAATAATATATGCCAGTATTTAGTCAGTATGATTGAATTTTGACTTGCTTCTTTTTATTAGATATCCTATAGTGTTAACTAATCCATAGATAGTAAATTAACATGTAAAACGTTTTTGCTAATTACTGCTTCTTTAATTATTTCAGAGGAAAGTGAAAGGCAAAAATTAAGTAGAATTAAAAGCTTCAAGTACCTACATCTGTGTTTATCTTTTACTTAAAGAACAGAAAACGTCTTTCATTATGTAAAAATATAAATAGTAAAATGCATTTATAATTATTTTTGTGAGTTTTAAGCAAAATTATTTATGACATAATGACACTCAGAAAAATATTTGGATTACACAATATTATTATTCGTGAAAAAAATCTTTTGAAGTTTTTTTGAAAAAATGTGAGCGCATGGTACAAGTTTAATTTAATTAAGGCGATCGTGACTTTATTTCTGAATATCATCAAAAAATTTCCAAATTCAACCAATTCTTTGTATGTAGATCTCATAATAAACTTTGTAGATCCAGTTAAATTCACCAAGAATTTATTCAGTCGATAAAATCAACCAATTTTCTTTAGTTATTTTAAAAAAGATCAAAATGTATCCAACCTCAAAAAATCAACTCAAATTGAGCTTTATAGGGATTATATAATTATTTCTGGTATATTCGACTTATGAACTCCCACCTCACTCGGGTATCGAGCATAAGACATTTTATGAAATAAAATGACTGATGAAGTGATGAATATTGTTGGCGTGTGTAATACTAAAAGTGAGGAATTATGAAACTGCTAAAAAGCATTTGGCATTCAATCTACAGCAGGGAAAATCTTATTAATAAATAATTGGTATTAAATGATTTTTGTTCGACAAAGTTTATAACAAGTTTATAAGTTCATATTTATGAAATTCCAGTTTAACTTTTAAAAATCTTTACAGTAAATTCTATAAAAATTATTTTTACTTTTTTTATTAAAGGAACGAGAACAGCTTGATAAATATACATTGTAAATGTTTAGCAAGTACACATAAATTGCATTAAACTATGCAACTACTAAACTTAAGATATAGAATGATTTACACACTACTAGTTTAAATTCTGTTGTGGGCTTTATAATCTGACTTCATGCTTGTTATTTTGTAAATGTAAAAAATTTAGTTGTTTAGTATCGAGTAAGGGCTGATCAAATTCCCCGCTGGGTCAGTTATTTCTACCGTAACCTTTAAATTGAATGGATTTTGATGAGACAGTCCAAGGTTCAAAAAAGTGAAAAAATTATATATTTTATTCAAAACCGATGTTTCGCAGACTTCTTCCCTCTTTCTTCAGGACAGTAATAATATTCTACAATTTTTCATTATCAGAAGAATTTAGAGTAGTCTTATCAAAATCCATTCAATTCACTTATCGTCTCCAAAAACTTCAATCATAACCTTTCAATTGAACACCCCTCACAAAATTGTCCTATAGAAGAGAATGAGGTCAGTATTACACCTCTCTATGAACAATTTTTCAATAGCAACACGAAGCTTCAGCAATTGTGTTAAATCGAGTTAGATGATGTACAGCATGATATTTTATCAATATAAATAGTTATAGAACCTCGAAAAAATAGCAAAGTTGAAAAGTGTAAAGGATTATTAATAAGTTGACATTAATGATATAGCTATCAAATTTATCCATTGATGTGTTGGTTGGATGGCTTAGATTAATTATATTACATAATTGAAAGAAAAAAAGTTATTGCTGGATATTATCGGTAATTTTTGTTTTGGGATGTGTGAATATGTGAAAAATAATAGAAATATGGAGACGAGAAAAAAAGATTTCTAGAAAGAGAGCAATGTCAACTTAATAGATGAGAAAAGCTCAGTTGGCTATGAGTCAGACTTTGGCTGGCATTGGAAGGTTGGGAACTGTGGGTGCGTCTGCAGAGGTCATTTGGGCATGGCCTAGCTGCCAAAGAATTGCTCCCGCTTTGATTCATAACACCACACTAAATAGAGAAACAGACACGCGAAATATTCTTTAAAATATATTTTCTTTACACCTTTAAATTGAAAAATTATAATGGGAAAGGAATTTATTACTAAAGATACTAATAAATTAATTGAACTGGCTATTAAAAGTTTAATTGATTAATTTTGCAACTTTTGGAAATATCATGGAAGTAAATACATTATGAAGTGTTACGGAGCGAGTTAATAATGATGTTAAGAAAATTAAAAGATTATTGTTTTTGGTCACGACATGCACAAGTGTACAAAAGTTACCCAACATAACGCAAATTAATTTTCTTATTAAGTAATTATAATGCTGAATTTTATTATTACTTAGCCCGTACATGATATTGATAGTACTTAAATGAATTTTCCATGAAATACACAACATTTTAACTCTTAGCTGATTCTAAATAGGAAAAATTGTTGATTACTAAATCATACAAATATAGATTAAACGATATTAAAAACAGTGATTTGGTTGATTTATTTTAAACCCAGCAAAATAATCATCCAATTAAAATTTTTTAAAACAATTTTTGATATCGGTAAAAATAAATACATATAATATGTAAATTTTAAGTTTGTCACTTCTGTAATGTACGATCTGCCGTGTTCTGGTAGACGGAAAGTCAGAAAGACATTATAGCGTCAGTCCCGATTCACTTTTGTATGGAACCTTAACAAGGTCGTTTAAGGGGCAAGAGTGAATTTAGACTCAGGTCTCTTTTACTAAGGAATTATTTGATTTATTTTCATCGAGGTCGCTTAGGCCCTACATCAACCTGTGTAAAAACTTTCATTTAGATTCAGCATGGAAAAAAATTATTCCCATGAATTTGAATCGATCACGGATAAAAGCAAAGATTTCTTACCATTAGGTTCTTCGTCTGCCTGCAGGGCGGCCCTATTTATTAGATGTATGAGTTGAATACGGTGTGCATCTGTGGATAGGGGCCTTCAAGCATTCTTTTGCCACCCTGGATGCAATTCAGAAATGAGCTATCAGACTAGTAAACGATCCGACCCTTACAGCCTCCCATCAAAGAAGCGTTTCCGCTCTTTCCCTATTTTATATACTATCATGTCATGTGCTCTTATGATTTGAAGTCAATATTTCCCCACCAAATCCTACTTTTCATAGCACGCGATTCTCCGAATCCCAACATTTTTTCGCGGGTAAATTAGAAAACTGCCGCACCACTTCATTCGTCAATAAGTTTGTCCCAACATCTTCAAGGAACTGGAACTCTCTCCTGGCCTCCGTCTTTCTCAACACCTATAACAGCTAAACCCCCAATACCCGGGTGCACAGACACCTACGACTCTATCCTTTCTTTTGATCAATGTCTCCTTCTCTTCGGTAATTAAAGGTTTTTTCGAGATCTATAGGGGATGAATATTCTTGATCCTCCCTTTTTGCATAGGATCTCATTAAAAAAAATCTGAAGAAATTTTCTCATTAAAAATGAGTAATCTAGGTGGTTAAACTTCTATTTAGATAAACAACTTAACCACCAAAGCATTAAATCTACAATTCATTATTATTATTTATTTTTTTGATCATTCTGTGTCTGGGTGTCTGGAGTCCGATATTTTCGCTAACTCAAGCAAGAAAAGTGGTGGAAAGTTCGTTCTGGTGCCCAAATTTATGTATTTGCAAAGCAGAAGAACTATTTAGATTTTGGATTCTCTAGCTAGCATCGGAATTTCTGATTAAACAATGCATGAAATATCGTTCATTTTTTTTTGAATGCTTATTGAGATTTTAAAGCGATTTCATGATAAAATCATAAACAATCATAAACAGCTGTTTTTAGTTTCAATTTATTAAATTAATCAATTTATTTATTTTAAAATTTTAAAATTCAATAATTACAAATAATTGTTTATATATTGAAATTAAAAATTAAGTAAATTAAATAAAAAAATAAATTTATAAATAGTTAATTATATTTAAATTTAATAGCAGGTCGGCTAAAGCCCTAACTGTCTGCGAAAGCTCACTCACTTCCTTAACTATCTATAAAATTTGAGAAGAGTATACCAAGTCTTGAAAAAATTTCACTTTTTTCTCCAATTTATTTTATTAATACCTCTGGTAAATTAAAAGATAATTTTTTAAGATTGTTCAAAATTGCATTTTACAAAAAAATTTTAAATCTTTGAATCTTTAAAATAACCTGGTCCCTATTGATTAAAGATAATATATATTTATTATTATATTCAAGAAAAAGAAAACAGAAAGTGAGTGTGTTGATATTTGTCTTATTTACGTCGTTTGCATCCCAATCGGAATAGATTGGGGTCAATTCTATTTTGAAGAGATAATCTTAATTGCTTCTCTCTGGTCTTAGCCATCGTCAGAATTCAAGAATTGTCATTTCGGGTCTTTGAATAAAACTGGAGAAATTTGAAGGGTATGAAAAATGTAATCCTCTGAACTTCATTTAAACCTGTATAGCTGGTCTTATTTCTTCAGCAAGCTAAAAATTAGTGTCAAGAATTTAATCTTGTTTTACAAAAAAAATTTAAAATGAAAGGTCCCGATGGCGTTGAGAGTTAAGTTTAAAAATAAAATTCAAAATATTTTTTATACGAATCTAATCGGAGGCTTTTCTAATTCCAAACGCTCGAGGCATCTTTATAAAAACTATTATTTATATTATTATAGGATATTATTAATAAACCTTTAGGGACCGTTAAATATATTTGACTCCACTCCTTGGATTTCACAATCTGTTCAAAAAGAAATTGAATCTTTAAGAGCTTTTGAAATTAATTTATTTGTTATTAGGTGTTAAAATTTATAGCTTTTCTGCTAATTAAGAAGATAGTTGAAGAAAGTAAATGCAATCGAGCCCCAAAGGGACGGAAGTGTTATTCTCGATCGATTGATTAGAATAATATCCTATTATGATCAACAGTTATATTTATTGAATAATTAGGTATGACTTTCCTTGAGGCTCAAGCTCTCTGGGATGTAAAAACATTTATTAATGACAAGTTTACTGTTAATTATCAGATATAAAATATATATAATAATATAATATATATATATATTTGGCATTTAAAGTTTAATTAAATCAAAATGAAGTAAATATAATTTTATTTACTAAATTATTTTCCAATTATTTATTAAAACAAAATTTTAAAAAAATCTTTAAAACTCTTTAATTTCATCTGTATTAACGCAGAAAAAAATAATGTTTCGTTTTAGTTTTTTTCAAAATATTAAAAAAATCAACTGATGTGTTCACCACACGACTTTCACATTTTCATTTATTTGAAATCATCGCGACACTACTAATTTACACCCCTTCCTTTATTTCGTTTTTGTGATTTTCTCAAAAACGGCTCTAACGATTTTTTTTTTTTTTTGAGAAATTCAAAAAAAAAACGAAAAATCTTTCATGTAAATGTCCACTTTCGGTTTTCCGATTTCATCCAAAAGCTTGTTGTACTCCTTCTAGCCTATATCGAGCTTAAGTTTCGAATTTCGTAGCTCTGAGACTTATGGTTGCGAAACGCAGGGGGGGGGGTACATACGTACATACATACGTACGCACTGACCAATGGATTTTTGGCCCCTTTTTGGCCTCTGGGGACCACAATATCCGGTTTTATGTCCCAAATCTGGTTTCCAACTATTACTACTATAAGGGCATCGATTCCTTCCACCTAGAAATTACAAAATGAAATTAACTTTTTCATCTCTGAGATACAAGCTCTCAAAGGGTCAGGGCCCAGAGAGGGCATCGCAATACTTCCACATTATATTCTATAAATATAAATGTGAAAGTAAAAATGGCTAATATAATTCGACTTTTGAACTATCTCATAAACTTGAGGAGTTAGTTTAATTTAGACTAAAACATTTAACATATAATATTGAAATTATATATATATATATATATGGAGATAAAATAATTGGTGTCTTTTTTTTCAATAAATAATCTAAGGTTTCGAAGCGTCTCAAATTGAATGGCTGTGTTCGTTCCTAGAAGAAATTCAGCCCTGAGGGTTATCAGCACGAGACTGTGGAGATGATTACCCAAAGGTCAAGAAGGGTTAGCCAATTTGTGAAATATGCTATGAGTTTTTAGATAAAATTGAATAAAAAATTGTTTATTTATAAAAAAAAATTGATTTTGTTTTTTGAAAAATTTTAACAAGCCTAACCTCATTTTTTGTCGCAAACAGACGATTTTCTACTAATTAGATATCTCTTCATTTGATATTAATAAATAAAATAAATAAATAAATAAAAAATCACTGTAGATTTATGGTTATATCGCATTACGATAAAATTAATAAAGAAGAAAAAAATCTTGGGGAGAAACGTCATTGAAATCTAAATAAAATTTATCATAAATTTAAGCGGCCTTAATTTTTTTTATTTAATAAATAATTACTATTGGATATTAATGATTTTATAATCTTGGAAATAAATCGTCAATCAAAAAAAATTGAAAGTCTTAATTGAAAAATAAACTTTCCTAAGCCTAGGAATTAAGTTTTCGAAACGTATAATTATATTTTTTTCCGAATAAATACATTAATTGAAAATAAATTTTCATTCTATTATTGTTCCGCTTTTAATTAAAAAATGTGAATTGACTGGTTTGATGAGATTTTAATGCACTAAACGACTTGTAGACTGCTTCCAGATGTGGACTCGCTATGCAAATATAAATATGACATTTTAATTCTACTTGACTCGAGAATATACAGTCAAAAGGTAATATTTAGGCACAGATGGATATCTTAGAAAGAAATAACGATTTTATTGTTTCAAGAATTATTATTATTATTATTATTATTTTCAAAATTATTAATCAAATCTTCAAAAAAAGAAACTTAAAAAAGATACTTAAATCTTTACATTAATTATTAATCAAATTAATGTGGTGAAAATAAAATAAAATAAATAAAAAAATTTTAAAAATAGGAAAAATTAAAAACTATATTTAATATTATTTTGAAATTATATAGTATTATCTTTAAGTAGGTATATTTAATTTAAATAAAAATTATAATTGAATTAAATATAATAAAATGAATACTTTTTTTGGCTTTCTCGGCATTAATCATTAGCCATTTTACGATACTATAATATAATTAATTGTTTCTCAATTATGTAGGGGATCAGATTAAAGTCGAATTGCAGCGAGTCGGGGTTGAATCCGAACTAGCTTGATTAGAAGGCATGTACGTTATCCACTCGACCAACCTGACCCTCAAAATGAAAACTAATAGATAATTAAAATTCTAAGCCCCCTTGATCAAATTTTGTCCAGATACTCTTTAGAACCCTATGGAATAATTGGTGAGGGCAGTTTGACGGGGGAAGAGAGGGTGAAAAATAATGTCTTTAAGAGTTTCTTGTGAATTAGAATTATGTATATAAAATGAAAAAAAAAAGAATATGAAATTCAATAGAGACATTAAAATAGCTCCCACGGAGCCAAGGTGACTCCGGGCTGAAAGGCCGGTCGGCAGCTAAAAAAACGCCCGCAAAATATCACATCGAATAAATAAATTTAAATTTTGATAAGAGATATGCTGAATTATTATGAGTTATTCATTTGCACTAAAAATAATTAAGTTGTGTATTATTTTTTGGAGGGGTATGAATTTTTTGGAGACCAAACTCTTAGGGTTCTCGAGCCATTTTCCGCCAAGACCTGGAATTCCCTCGCAGCTTATTCTTAATATATTACTAAATTAAACTTAGCTGATGGAGAGGTTATTTATATTCAATATAATTATAATGAACTAAACTCAAGTGAATATTTAAAATATTGTCAACTCTCTAGTGTGATAATTACATTGAAACTATTAACGTTGAATTTATTATATGTATTATAGAAGGGTTTATTCTCTTAGTTTCTAATAAATTTTAAGAATCATAAAGAAGTTTACAAATTAAGTCATAGGAATAAGGTATGCCTTTTAAAATAAATAATAAAAGTTCTACAAATAATTAAAAAAAAAAAAATTGTTTCATATTTATGATTGAGAATTAGAGCAAAAATTCTCATCTATTGGGGAAGTGATAAAAAATACTCTCTATCATTTGATCTATATACGTTTTTTCTTGTCTTTCAATTAATAAATCTACATTTAAACTAGTATTAACAAATAATTTAAAATAATCGATTCTTTTCAAATCAATTTATTTGTTTTTTGCTCGTTCTAAGTATATTATTTTATTCTAAATGAATAAATAAATCAATGGTAAATTGAAGTTTCTTATGACTTATTTGGAAGAAAGTTATGACTCGGTTTGATTGATTTGACATTTAATAAGAATATCGCAAAATATATATATATGTAATATTTTATGTCTTGGTTAAATTAAAAAAGAATAAAGAAAACGAAAGAGAAAATATGAGAGGTTCTTTTACGTTCTGTTTATATATATGTATATAAATATGATTGAAAAATTTTCTGTGCCTTCTCCTTTGTCGTGAATCAAGAAACTGTCAGGCAAAAGCCAGTCGTTCATTAGCCACGAGTTGGTATTCACAATAAACTATATGTTAGGTCGTAATTCAATCTAGACATTAGCCATACAAACAAGTCCAAACTCAGAGGTGGTGTTATTTAAACTGATTGGATTCGCTAATTTCTCACAGGAGGTAGTTATCGGTAAAAGAAATAGCGAAATCTGCCTGATATTCCTTCTCTTTAAAACTTAAGTAATGTTAACAAGTTAGGATTAATTATTCTTTAAGCGACTATAACTTTTTCATTTCACTCTGGTAATAAGATGTAACTACTAGGACTATTTTAATCTTTTAACTTGCCTAGTAAGTTAACTATCCTCTAATCCCGCGGTTCCCACCTTTTCTGACTTGAGCAGAGCCTTTTGGAAGGCCAGTTCCAATTCAAACTGAAAAAATGTTTGTATTTCATACAGTTGTGGTTAGTTCGATATAGCTGAAAATAAATTGTAATGGCTTAAGAAATAAGCGGGCAGAAGATAGTGCAGGAATAATTTAAAAATATTGGGTTTTGTACATGTTTCGAAATTAAGTTTAACTGATTTTAATAGGAATAACCATAACCGAATGTTTTCTACATTTGATTCAATCACGAATCAACTGTAGGGAATTTTTGTCAAATATTGAGTGAAAATAATATTTAAACTTATATATTTCTATCTTGAAATAATGATCTTAAATAAATTTTTATAATTTTTCTAACTAATATAACAAAGAATAATTGACATATCAATGAGAATTGTTTTGACTGCGCTTATTTGAAAAATATATTTTATCACGAGACTACTGCGGATTATGCTATTGAAGTCTGTGGAGTCTTAAGTCTGGACCAAGAGAGAAAAAAGATGGGATCCACTTAGCTACAATCTAACGTCATTTTGCGTATAGCCCGCTAGACATTCGGACGGATCCGTCTTTGGACGTAATATATACCAGATTTACAAACAGATAAACTTCGGAATCTAATTGGAATTCTACTAACTCATTAGTTAAATCAAATCCCTATGATTTAGAGACTAAAATACTTTTTCTTTTTAAATGAAGAATTATTAGAAAAAATTACAAAAATCTTTGTAAATGTTCTATATGAAAGATTGCAAGTACCAATGGCAATTTAGCTCAAATGCGAAACTCGGTAAATCCGGCAACCGTCTTATCACTTACAAGTTCTAAATTTTATATGAGACCTCTATGTACTTTCGAGAGTTCATTAAGACAGCACTCGCATTTTCAAATGATTTATATTTATACTAAATAAATTTGGTGATGTAAAGTTTTATAAAGTAGATTTTTCTCATGAAAAAAAGAATTTGTCTCAAAATTCCCGAGTTAATTCATAAAATAATTTCGATCGAAAAGATCGGCCGTTAATCTCTCCACAAAGATATTTATGAAGATTTATAAATACTAAACAATGGTTGGTTATGTTGATCAATTAAAAATAAATTTTACATTCATGGTGAAATTACTCTAATTATGGATGATAATGCTTCAAGTAAAAATGCATTGGAATAAAAAATAATAGAAATTATTCAAGCTCTCTAACAAGACTAAGAATGTGTATCTAGATAAATGGTTGATATTCTGAGAAGTCGCAAGAAATATTAATGGGTCTCTTCAAAAATGTCGTGGATGAGAAGCACTAATTAAAGCAAGGCGTACGATTTCCCTGACACATGCTGTCCGCTAAACATGGCCAGGTATGTGTGTTTGAGACCAGGGGTCCGTGCAAAAAGCGCCGAGGATTCGCGGGCTCTGGCCTACCGAGAATCGGCCCATTGCGCGCATATTAATTGCGGCCGCGGAATGAGCAGAAAAATAATGGCGGTCCTCGATGAGCTATTGGTTCGCCAGCGATCTCGGCCATAAGCCATGGTGGCCGATAATTTATTGGCTTTTTTTTATTTATTACAGATTGGACAAATGGCAGGATGTCAAGTATAAAATATAATGAGTCATCAAGACTTTTCTTTGTTAATTAATATCCGAAAACATTTAAATAAAATCAAATTAAAATTACTTATCGTTTTTGCTTAGGCTAAAGTTCGAAGCCTTCTCAGGAATGTTTTAACCAGCTCAAGAGAGTTGGTTGAAACAAATCCTAATCAAAATTTTATTTTAAATGCAATTTCATTAACTGAATAAATAATACATAATCTAACGAACAAAAAGATAAAATATTCATAAACATAAAGAATCTAATGAAATGTATTTTACCTAATTTGAACAAAAATATTTCAAATTATTGAAAATATATTTTTTTCAAGTAAATATTTATTTCAGAATATGTTTAGACTAAGAGTATAGTATAGAGGTATAGATTATGTCAGTGGAACTTACAAGTTGGTAGATGAAAGAAAAAAACGAGGCTCAACACTTACCTAAAACAAAGAAAATTGAAAAAATTAATAAGCAAATTAAAAAAGTATTTATTTATTTAATTTTATAGACATAAGCCTTAAAAAATTAATACACAAATAACAGAAAAAATAAATACAGAAATAAAAAATAATAAAATGGGAGATTAAGAAGCAGTGTGGGTCATTGAAATTTCTGGAGGAGGGGGTTTTCAAAGTTAGCATAATTTTACGATAAAAATAAAAACGGTATTGGTTTATAACTTCAACAAAATGTAATAAAAACATCTTCTAATTCTCTAGAAGTGAATAAAATAAAAATATACTGTACAACTACAAGATTTCCATGTGTGTTTCAGAAAACCCAAATTGTATTTGAGAATTCTCAATTGAATATTAGAAAATCACAATTGCATTTCAGAAATCTAAATTCAATTTCAGAAAACTCCAATTGTATTTCAGAAAATGTCAATTGTTTAGTTAGTTGTTGATATATGTTTATTTTCTGAAATACAATGACATTTTCTGAAATACAATTGAGATTTTCTGAAATTGAAGTGAGATTTCTGAAATACAATTGTGATTTTCTATTATTCAATTGAGAATTCTCAAACACAATTGGGATTTTCTGAAATAAAATTGGAAAAGTTGTAGTAGACCTAAAGTTGTAATGACAGCGAAATAAAGCAATACCTTTTCTTCGGGAAGAAGTTTTAAAGTAGGCCTATTGTAATTACTCTATTTATAGGGTGGGGTTTACTATTAGATTATGCATTGACTACAAGACTCTCCCTAAGAGTGTGTGTGATAAACTTTGATTTACATGCAAACCAAAAAACCTGTATAATAAAAGAAAAATACCTCTGTCTTATTAATTAATAAAGTAAAGCGTGTGTAGTTTCACAGTGAATGAAATAAAACTCAAAGAGGTTTATACAAACTCAATATATTTCGGATTATTAGTCTATCATCAGGAGTTTACAGGTTAAAACTAATAATATTTGAACATGTGATATTGAGTTTGTATAAACATCGTTGAGTTTAATTTCATTCACTGTGAAACTACACACCCTTTACTTTATTAATTAATATCATGTTTCACCTAAAACCTACACCACTTTCTCTAAGTAAAACTCTGTCTTATGTTTAAACGTATTAAGTATTTCAGGAGATACAAAGCTGGGGGTGGTTACTTTTCAAGAAATTGAAGGGGGGGGTGAGTCATGAAGCTAGGTGTAAAATGAATGAAAATACTTAATACCTTTAAACATAGTACAGGGTATTGTCTTTTATTATATGGTTTGCATGTAAATCAAAGTCTATCACACACACTCTTAGAGAGTGTTGTAGTCAATGAATAACTATAAATTGGACTCTTTTACGTGTGACGAGTAGTACTCTTGGATAGAATGTCTAAATAAATAAGAAGGATATTCTAAGGAAAAAGTTTCTTTAGTTCAGTACGTGTATAACGAATGATGTCAGGCATAATTTTCTTGCCAAAGAAAGTAGCCGAGATGTTGATTTTAAAAAGCAATCGATTAGAATTTGTCAGTGCCGTTTTAAGACTTTCGGGGGGGGGGGCTCTGGTGCAAACTTCATCCGGAGCCCCTTGAATTATTTTTTAATATTATCCTTAATTTTATTTTTAATTTTATACACTAGAATCTTATAGGTTGTCTTGAAATTTTTCAGAAGGTTTCTAGAAGTTTAGAAAAGCAAAATTCAGTAACTCATCATCAATTCGAAAAGACTTTCTAAAAACTCATAGAAAGTTATCGATTCTTCGAATTTTTATATCACGGTTTTGCACGAATGTTAATGATAATGGATCTTTTTCAAAATTAAAATATATAACAAATTATCTAACAAGTTCGATGGGCGAAGAAAAGTTGAATGTATTCGCATTACTTTCAATTGAGCATGAAGTTTGGAATAATTAAAATTTTGATGAAATTAGAGATGATTTCATTCATGTAAAAAATAGAATAAAAGCAATTTCTACGACATCATCATCAAGTGCTTCTGTTGTAAAGATATTTAAACATGATGTAGATTTTGAAATAAATGTGAACAATTTTGTCCTTTGTTGAATCCTTGTTTTGTTTGTTTTTTTGCCCTTTTTCTAATTTATCGCTGTTTAATTCTTTTGATGGAACGGGAGGGGTCCTGAGCTCGGGGGCCCTGAAAAGGCTGCCTCACTTGCTTCAGAGATAAATAGGTAGTGGGGTGTGGGTGTTTTTTTGAAGGCGAATTAACTTACTGGCAAACGAATTTTCATTTAATCTGGTACTTGTGTGTTGAGAAAGAAGAGATAAAATAGGTTTAATAAAAAAGATTGAAGATGAAGGCTGAACCTTAGAAACTATAGTCTTTAAGAAATAAAATTATATTTTACGTGTATATATATCAGTGGCGGTTGGTGACTTTTCGACCAGGGGATGCTGTCCAAAAAGGTACCCTTAATTTTTTGAATTTTTTTTTTCTTCGCTTTTTTTCCAAATTTCATCGAATAATGCATCATTTTCGTTATTTTTCAAATTTAACATTAGATTTTTAAAAAATATATTTTGGGACCTCCACCCCAAACGGATACTGCTTTGTGTGAGTGTGGGTAGGTGTCTTAAATTAAATCTTGTGACTTCAACTCCACAGTCCCTGAGATGGAAATCGACCATCTTCCACAATGAATCAGTCTGTCCTTAAAGAAATCTTAAATTTCTCCTAATTCTATTGCTATAAGCAAGCTATGACTTGTCTATATAGCTATCTTAGTTATTTCTGAACTTGTATGTATATTGAGAGTTCTTAGAAATGAATAAGTCCAATGATTCTAAAATCATCTTTATTTATTCCTTTTTTGTACTCTTACTATTTTAATAGTTCCTCAGCGAGAACAATTTCTATTCGAATAAAACTCGTCTGGACTTGTCTTTGACATGCTTGAACTGGAAGATATACAAGGCGAGAGACTTCAAACCTTCTATCGACACCCTTTTCGGAAAATCATTCATTTTAATTTCCCTTTGAAACTATGCAACAATTTTATTTCATTTCGACAACCAATATACTTTTCAAAACAAAAATTGTTTTTTATAGAAATATGTGAAATAACAGATAATAATTTGAAAATTTAAAGATACTCCTGAAATTTTGAACTCGATACTTATGAAAATACCGTAAATGTTTGAAATTTTAGGGATGCGCCGCATACAATTAAAATGATTTATATTTTGATAAAAATATATATATTCTATCTAGAAATATACATATATTTTAATTTATATATGGGCATATGTTTATTTGCATCAGAGGACAGCCTCAGTGATTTCCTCTTAATTTATTATCTCGTAAAACAATTCTCTATTTCTTTAGTTACACCTTTCTGCCAAGTCAAGCCGTTCACAGACACAAAAATTATCAAATTTGCGGAAAGTTTTCACCTTTTTCTTTCTATATCCAATCAATTTATAACGAGAATAGTAAAAATACTAAAAGAATATATTTCATTGAATATTTAAACGCAAATTGTTTCCAATCAATTTTAAATTATTCTATGTATAATATTTCTCCGCCACGTACCCGAAATGTTTTCTGCACGATGAACAAAAAAATAATAGTTAATAATGTATAAAAGAGATTTTTATGGAAGAAATGGAAAGTTTTCCTAGACTAAGCAATGAAAGTGGATAGACACTGGGTCCGCCTAGCATGTATGCAACCGCAATGTTTTAGTGATTGGCTGTTAGCATAGCGCATAGGCCACCTAATCTTTTAACCAATTAATACACAGTGTCATATAGTATGTTTTATATTCTAAAGGTGGACGCCCTAGTGGACGCCCTAGAAAGAAAAATTGAATTCAATCATTTTATTTGCTTTTATTTCATAAATAGAACAATAAAATTGTATTCGCATATGAAGAGATACAAATAATACAATTTAATAGTAGGGATAAAGAAAAAAACTATTTCATACAATAAGAATAGAATAAATATTCAAATTAGTTACTAGTCAATTTTTCAAGACAAAGATATTTTTGAAAAATAATAATAATACTACACATACGATATTAATATAAACAAAGAATGTTGTATTTCATTCATGTTTATAATGATATTTTTACAAGACTCGACATGCTCTATGCAAATTTTGGTGATGGGTTAATTTTCATCTGCTAACAGTTTGAGCTAGAAAGCTTAAATTTCATATAAGGTGTAGCTTATTGATACATAGTTATAATCCAAATTTCAGCTCATTAACTAAAACTATTTAATAGCAATTTATGGATTCGATTTTTTTCTGCTTTTGTGAAATTTCCATCTGAAGCTAGAAAGTGCGAAATCTAATGAGTTCTTAGTAATGCAAATTCAAACATTTTGGATTCAAATGGAACTTCCATTTTCTAGTTATATGATACGTGTGTGTCTCGCCAAGCCTTCAGAGTAATAAAATGAGCTTATTAAATAATGTGGTGGATCATAATGGTAGTTAGCATCAAAAAACCACTAATATGAATTAAAAAGTTTAATTCTTCAATTATTTACAAGAAATAAGAGAATGAAATTATTTTTGTAGTCAATTATAAATATTTTATTTTATTAAAAAATAATAATAATAATAGAAACATTGATTGTATCGAGTAAAAATATTACGTTAATTTTTTTTAATATATATATATATATATATATATATATATATATATAGATAAGAGTAAATAAATATTTTATTTAATATGGATTTACTATGAGTTAAGGATACTGGGTCACTTATTTCACATTAAAAATAATAATGTGAAATAAGTGACCTAGTATCCTTAACTCATAGTAAATCCATATTAAATAAAATATTTATTTACTCTTATCTTTATTAAAGATGTTTCACCTTGCACCAACACCACAATCTCTACTGATTATATATATATATATATATATATATATATATATTTAATCTAAATCGCTTAGACATTCTTCATAAATGGAGGCGTTTGATTGTAATTAAGTACACTTAGATCTTGAAGGGTTGAAGATTTACAACTTTCCCAAGATTGAGTGAGTGAAGGAATTACAGTTTCTCGAAGTGTTGGCGATAATTGAATTGATTAATGGAGTTGAATATTTTAGTATTATTATTAATGAAATATTTAAATATAAATATCCCACTTGTCTGCAAAGTACGTCTAGGTCGTAGAGTCTATCTAATAAATATGCCTATGCCAGCCATTCCTGGGGGACTGTGACCATTCCTGGGCTTCACAGAGTTGATCGAGACAACAAGGGTTCTTCAGGATCGTGAGATGTCCAACAGAGATTTTATCTCGGGTCTCACGAGAAGTGAAATGATTTTGAGATAGCAGTACCTTTCCTCGCTCCCAAGATAGTAACAATTAATAGGAAACTATAGTGGAAGAGATAAGACAAACAGCCCTGCGAAAAATGATTGCGTATTCTATATAAAGCATGAAGCATCTATAAGAATTAAAGCAAAGAAAAAAAAATAAAAGAAAAATATTCTAAATCTAGGAATTAATAGACGCGAATTTAAAAAAGAAACATGTAATAGTTTAAAATTTGAATTTTTTATAAATTACACATAATTAATTATCAAACACGAACAAATAATTCAATATAACTACGACGTTTCGATCGACTTATTCTGCGATCGTTCTCAAGTATGAGCATGAGAACTCACTCCGATTATCATATCAGTTAACCCGAGATGTGAACCGCGATTGGAATTAGGTGTACACCGTCTTTGGAATTATTTGGAATTACTTTTGAATTTTTTAGATAATATATTGTCATCTATTGTCTTCTACTTGGAAATGAAAGTGGAAGTGGAAGTAGGTGTACACAATTTTAGGTCGCGGTTCACTCCTCGAGTTAACCTATAATTGGAGTGGGTGCTCATACTTGAGACCGATCGCAGAATAAGTCGACCGAAACCTCGTAGTTATTATATTGTATAATTTGTTCGTGTTCAATAAATAATTATAATTAATTATGTGTGATTTAAATAAAAGTTCAAATTTTAATCAAATTAATCACAAAAATAAAAGCTTCAACAAGTGAGGTAATAGAACCAATAGAAACAAAGAAAAAATTAAATCCTAATTCTTATTATTTATGGACATCATTTTAAAATGTAATATAAAAAAGTGTTTTTTTTTAAGATGCGAAAGCGTATGAGCATGGTCATAAATCTTGAGAGATGTCAGTTGTGGTCACTTTTTGGTTATGATAGATAATTCTATCATTATCATTACGAGAGAAAATCCTTAAAAATGATTTTTTTTTTAATAAATTATGACTCGGAAAAGAATAATAGCGGTCGTTTCCTTAATGCATGGATAAAATGCCGTTTAATGCATGGGCGTTCTCGGCAATCAGGACGACTCAGCGAAACGGTGGAGGTCAGAGAATGTGTCTGGTTGCGTGCTCAAAACTCGCAACTTGACGGGTAATTGATCTGTCTAGCCTAGGTTGTTAGATGTAATTCATAAAGGGAAGAAAAATTTCGAAAATTTGTTCCTGGTTTGCTCTTGTCAAGATAATGTTCGATGAAAGTGATATATTTGAAGAAAAACAGAAGTTATGGTGGAGATTTAAATGTCTTCAGGATATGAGTGGAAGAAGAAACCGTTGAAAAAGAAGCAAGAATCTCGCTATTAGGTGAGGATCACATTAAGAAATATGAAATTTAATAAGTATAATAGCTGTGAAAGTAATGTAATTAATAAAAGTTTTGTTATATAATCAGATGAATTTAAAGAAAATAAAAGTAAATATATGTTTTAATCTATCCAGTAAGAATGCATGGTTAGAGAAGTTAATGAGATTTGTCAACATTTTTATATAAATAAGAAGAAGAGAAACCTTTTAAAAGTGAATGTTATAAAATTAAATAGCGTAAAAAAATTGTCTTTTTTTAATAAAAACAATTCTATGTTTAGACCCCTTAAATTTTTCATTTTGTTTATAATAGATATTGCAAACAATTGAATTAGTCATTTCAAAAACCAGATAAGTCAAGATTTTTCCAAACATGCGTTTTTTTATCGCGAACACTTTCTTAAAGGTAAACCTATAATCTAAGTAAAAACCATACACTTCAGTACATTGCTTTCTCTTCAAACAGCACCCCGAAGTCATCGGTCGTTCATTGCTTAAACGACACAGGTCAGCGACTTAAGTTTGATTCCTGAAAAGTTCTGATTGTGTGACTTAGGTGGTTTTTGAAATGACCGATTCTTCTTCTTCTTCTCTAAAGGCTTTCGTCTGTTCTTCCAATAAGAAAAAAAAGAATAAAGTCGTTAGTTTCTTGCTGCGACATCTTTCCATCTTTTTTACGGCCGTCCTCTGTTTCGTGTGCCATGTGGGCGATTTTCCTTCACGATTTTTGCAAGGTGGTCATCCGTCATTCGTTCCACATGTCCCCCCCCCCCATCCTCTCTTTCTCACATCGATCCATTCCACTATATCCTGGATTCCGCTTAGTTCTCTTAGACCTTTGCTGCGGATTCTATCCCTTAATGTTTTCCCGTGTATAGCCCTTATTATTCTCATCTCTGTTTTTCGGAGAAGTTGTTGGGTGGTAATTGTTGATTATATTATAATTGACCGATTCAATTTCATTAATTACCAATATTTATTAGTTGGTTAATGTTCATTCGAATAAGACCAGCTAATTATAAGTAGATATGAAAAAAAGTACAAAATACATAAAGTCATACGATCTAGAAGAAATGAAGAAATATTTAGGTAAATAGGATCTAAATGTATTATATTTGAGGACCTGTATCAGAAAAGTGTTGAAGATTCGAAAGAGATCCGGTCTCTAGAAGACAGGAATGGAAAAATTGGTAACTTAGTTTGATTTCTCCCAAATTAGTCCATAAGGAATTATTAAGTTTACAAATAGTGTTAATGAAGTTGGGTCGAAATTGAAAATTGCTTGATTGATTTTGTAAGGCGATAATCAAGGTTTAGTTCAGAGCAAATGATGGTTGATAACAGGTCAGAATTAGCCGGCCAAATGAGAGTCACCTGTATACAGAAGGTGCTTTATAAATTCAAAAATACTTGAGATATCAAATTTGTTCATATTTGTCATTGATCGAGAGTGAATTTGTGGAATTTTCTTTTTCTCACCTCCTTCGAATATAGAAATAGTAGAGAATATCCGAGATTTGATTTTGAAGTAGCTTGTTATTAAAATTATAAATATAAGAGGAAAATGGGTTACGGAAAGATATCTCTCTAAATGATTAAATTTCATTAATTTAATAATTTTCCTTAGGAAATATTAGAAAATTATAAAATAACAAGTTTATAAAAGACATTTTTATCCGTTTAATTGCACTATTCGCAGTGAAAAGGACTGACATTGTGATATAACCGACTATTAATTCCTATCAAAAATAAAGTAGGTAAAATTAAATAAAATCTTGATTAGATAAATCCTTAGATCAATAATCATTTACTGTCTAGTTTTTTTTATTAACTAATAATGATTAAAGTACTTCAACCAAAAAATTTGATTTTATCAAGAATCATTATTTTATTTTTTTGTATTTAGTGCAAAAGAAGTTACAGACTTCTCCAAGTTCACATGTTTCATCAACTCATTTATTGCAAATAGCAGAACTTTTTAGACGATCTACATTACTTTTTTCATATGCCCAATCACATACAAGGTTCATTTTAATGGGTGGTCAACTGCCGATTCAATATGTAATTAAACTTTTAAATAATTTGACAAATACCTACAAATGAGCTATTAAAAGTTACTCTTCGTTAATGATTGATTTAAATATATAAAATTAAACAAAATCTTGAGATAAATTGTTAGATATACATAAGACCTAGTTTTTTATTAAGAGAATCAAATTGACGTTCCAATAAATAATTTTATGTGAAATTTGTACTTTTCATTATGCTTAAGCTGCCCTTCTATCAATTTTTTCAGTGAGTTTTACCAGTTCATCTCCAAAAAAATTGATAATTGATAAATTATATAAATTCAAATCATGATAAATGATATGATAACAAAAAAATCAAGCTGTTTATTTTTTTCTAAAGATAAATCCATTTAAAATTTCGCTTGGAACATAAATGTCACAGAAGTATAAATTGATATACTAATAAAAGAAAGTTATAGTAGTTGTTATTCTATTTATCGGCCTGTGGAGAAATATGACAATGTGAAAAAAAGGAAATTTTACGTGAAGTGAGATAATTTAAGAAAATCTAACTAAATGGCATCCCCAAGGAAATTAAGTTAGTTATTTAGAAGTTAATTTTTAATAGGAATTTTATTTATTCAAAAAAGAGATTCACAATGTTATTATTACAAACTATTCTATTTCTAAACGCATTTTATATTAAATTCATAAAAAACAAATGTCAATTTTTTCATTTTATTGAGAAGAAAAAAACATCTGTGGTTAAATTTTTTTATTCTGAAAGTAGAAAATAAATCATTTTAATAAAAAATTTAAGAGACGATCATATCAGTGGGAATATTGGATTCCTCAAAATTATTTTATTTCCTTATTCGTGTTATTCAGAAATGTTTGAAACGTGGAGAAAAATTATTATATAATTATTATAATATTTTCAAGCATGATTTTTTTCTGTCTGTATTAAGATATGATAATTCAAAAACGGACGGTAGTGGAAAGTTTGTTCTGATGTCTAAATGTTTGTATTCCCAATACGAATAAATAAATGAAAACAAAATTTGTTATATAGGGACCGGACGGTTTTAGCTAATGAGTTGAAATTTTGTACAAAAGTTGATTTTAATAAGATTCTTGTCAAGTTTCTACTTTGTAGTTCAAACTGTTCCATGAAGAAAATATTGCCAAATACCAAAATTTGCGGAGAGTACAATCTTGGGAAAAGTTTTCACCTAAAATAGGTATGATTCAATGATATAGAATACATTTAATTTAAAAATAAATTTAAGTCCATAGGGTTTATTCGATTTACTCGGGTACACGTTAAAGCATTGCGTTTGCTTCTTTTTTGAATAAATTGCTCTATATACATACCTATATAGTTTTATAATATCATTTGTTTATCTCACCGACTTCGAAAATCATCATCAGCATCATATACCAGGGGTGTCCAACCTTTTAGCTTACACGGGACACATTTGAAGAAAAAATTGACCGTTGGACCGCTGATAAAATATTATAATTCTTTTGATATTTATTATTAAAAAAGATAGTTAATAATGTAGAAATAAGAACTTTATTATTTTTTTAGCTCATAGTGAACTTCTAATCTTACTTTTCGTAAATTTTATAATTGAAAGTAGCTTCTCGTATATATAAATCATACCTGCATAGGTACTTACAAAAAGTGATATTTTGTATTAGTATTTGTTTATATTTTTCCTGGCTAGATAATAATTAATATAAAATGCTAATAAAGAGATAATTTTCAATTATTATCATTTCCGTCCATAATTTAATTTATAATTTGAAAGTTTATATTGGGAAAATAAGGACAAGTTTTTTATGTGTGACTTTTCTATTTATCCACCAACGTTTCATCGACTTTGCCGACTTCTTCAGGGCTTCTACAATTATAAGAACATTCTTGATATTAATTTACAAAAGTACAGTCAGAATCCAAAAACAAACATGTATCAATAGTTCACCTACCAAATAGTCATGTCACACATTCGTTTAAATTTTCCTATTACCCTCGTTACCATTGAAGGCCATCAGAATTTATAATAACAACCTTATCAATACAAAACAGAACAGTGATAAGCTTGTTATTATAAAGAGAAAAATTGTGTTTTTTGTAAATGTGCCAAATATCTTTTGAAAATTGTATTCTGATGGCCTTCAATGGTAACGAAGGTAATAAGAAAATTTAAACGAATGTGTGACATGACTATTTGGTAGGTAAACTATTGATACATGTTTGTTTTTGGATTCTGACTGTACTTTTGTAAATTAATATCAAGAATGTTCTTATAATTGTAGAAGCCCTGAAGAAGTCGGCAAAGTCGACTGAAACGTTGGTGGATAAATAAAAAAGTCACACATAAAAAACTTGTCCTTATTTTCCCAATATAAACTTTCAAATTATAATTTTCAATTTTTCTTTCAGATCGGTGTCTAATTGTTGTTCTAGAACTTTCAATCAGAAAGTTTGCAAGTAGAAAATTTATTTCTAATGAAAATGGAGCCGAAATTAGACCAAAATGATGATTATTTTTTCAGAAATCTTGAAATCTAGTTCCAGATTCAAAATTTATTATTAGCACTTTTATTTTTCGAAAACTTCACAGTAGATTTTTAGATTTCTTATTTTAGAGGAATTATCAGGCCAAATTGTTGTGTGTTTTCCAGTATCTTTGCATTTAAATAAATATAAATCTCAATCTTTCAAGGAATTTTATGACTTTTATATTGGGCCACGTGTTCACAGCGTTGGTTTAATGGGATTAAATAAAGATATGAGGAATGATAATTTATTTTTTAAAAGGGCACAGATATAATAATCCCTGACTATCCATTATCTAATTGACATGTAAGAACGTGCAAATATCCAAAAGCCAAGTCCGGCAAGTTTTAGTTCAGAGGAGAAATTATCAATTAATTGTGATTGTTCCAGAAAACCCCAATTCTTGTCTCCTTGTACTACTAGAATGATAACAATAGACGTGTTAGTGTCTTAGCATATAAATTACTGAAATAATAAATATTTTAGAAAATGAAAATATGAGAAGAAGAATTTTTAAATATTCGAAACTTCATTATTTTTTTTTATCTTATATAGTTAAGCTTATAATTTTGCTTTTAGTGAATTTTATTCTTGAAAAAAGCTTCACATATTGTACAAATTAATGTACATTTATATTTCGAAAAAGGGAATAAATATATCTCTACATATAAATCTCAATGTTTTAGGGAAGTTTATGATTTTATGTTGGGCCACACTCATTGCAGTGCTGGACCGCATGCGGCCCGCGGGCCATGGGTTAAATAGCCCTGATATAGACCAAACAGTCCTGAGAGTAGGTATAGTTTGTTTATTTTAATAAATAAATGCTTAAGAACTTTCGGGCCTTGGATGGTCTGAAATCACAGAGAAATAAACATTAAGGCGGAGGTTTGACTCTTAGGATTATTTAATTATTTTGACTATATGTACTATAATTTCAAATAGATTTTATTTCGTTAAAGGAATATGAAACGAATATATTGGTAATACTATTATTATTTTCTGAATTTTTACTGTTCAATAAAACAATATTTATATGGTAGTAAGAAACAATGGGAAGACAATGGGAAACCACCCCTATGAAAAATTTCTCCAGGAATCGAGTAAGGTGCTTGAAGCAATGAAGTTTTATAAAAACCTAGTCACAAATATTTATATATTCTATTTCTTTTAAAAAGTCAGTAGACTTTTTGTCTCGCAAGTTATATACACAACTTATTATAGCATTTACTTTTCTAGCATCTGGCCATTGACTATTATCAGTGAAAATGCACGTTCACAAATTCGTTTTTAGCTTCAAATATTTAACCTGTATTGTGTGACTAGGAATAGAAAATACATAACTGCACAAGCAAACAAATTCGTTTTTGGCTTCAAATATTTAACCTTTTCAAATATACCCATCCATTTTTCTACGCAGCTCTGAGATTTCCATGTATCTTTTTTAGCAGCAATTTCACTCTTTATGATATCTTTAATAAGGCAGAATTGGTTGTAGAATATATCTTCAGTGAGGGAAATTATATTCTTTAATGATTCCAAACATATCGATACCTCCCACATCCCATTCCTACACTTCTTCTAACAAGATCCATTGGAGAAACGAAAATTGGTTCAATGGTTCAATTCATCTGGGAAAGTCAATGTTATCTTTCAGTTAAAATTAAACCGGGTCAATTAACTGTCGCGAAAAAATTTGTCGGGACACCGGGACCAGAAAGTTAAAACAGAGATGAATCCGGGAAAATCGGGACGTATGGACAGATGTATACCTTGGACACGCTAAACATAAAGAAGTTTTGCCACACGAGTCTGAGACTGAAATGATACGAGTGTTTAAAATTAATGAGTTAGGTATCTTAACGAGCAGTGTGGAGAAACTAGTCAATTATTTTATGATATTAAATAGACTATCTATTAATTAAATGACCAGGAAAAACAATAAAAAAATTGTCAAGGTGGTTTATTTCTGGATTAAAAACGATTAACACATAGAAAACCGACACAAAAAACTTATTCGTGTACTTGAATGAATTTCTCGAAAAATACATCTAATTCATTATTAATAAATAAAGTAAAGGGAATGTAATTTCACAGGGAATGAAATAAAACTCAAAGAGGTTACAAACTCAATACAAACTCAATATATTTCGAATTATTAGTCCATCATCAGGAGCTTACAGATTAAAAACAATTTTTAATCTGTAAACTCCTGATGATGGGATGGACTAATAATCTCTTTGAGTTTTATTTAATTCACTGTGAAACTACACTTCCTTTACTTTATTAATTAATATCATGTTTCACCTAAAACCTACATCACTTTCCCTAAGTAAAAATAATTAATTATTATTTTGACTATATAATCGCATCGAAATAGATAACTGATAGACAAGTTTTAGGTATTGATTTAATTTTTTTTTTTTTTTTTTTTTTTTACATTTTTTGTATTAAATGCACGAATTTTAATATTGTAAAATGAAGAATGAGGAGAAGTTCCGGAAGGCTATCAAAGAATTTCCGAATGAAACATCCGCAAAGGTTTGTAAGAGGGCACGGTCAATCGTGTTAAGCTCATTGAGCCCAAGCGACAGCTCATGCATTATTTCAACGCATCAACACTTTTATTTGTTCAGGTTCACGGTGAACTCAAAACAAAAACAGATAAAACAAAGAAACACGACAAGAATGAGAGAGAATTAGCCGTTCTAGACGATAAACACAATAAAGAATTTTCTCATTTAGATTGCATTCCGATATGGGATGAAGGAAAAAAGATGTTTCGCAATTCGAAGATATTCTTTTTTGGATGAAAGAAATTATGTAAAGAATTCATTTAAATTGATATAATTGAAAACTGGTTTATGATTTTATTTTCTATGAAGAGAAAAAAATTATTCAGTTGAATTCTTAATGTATATTATAATTAATGAAAAAAAATTAAGTGTTCTAATTAAAGGAGCTCAACAAAAAGATATCGATATTGAAGTTTTTTATTTTCTTATTGAAGAGATCATAATTGTTATTATGATTTTTCAAATAGTTAAATGAAAAGAACAAAACATCAGTTTTGTAGAGAATAGATACACTTGCATTGATTAGTAGTTCAAAACGTAATCCAAAATTAAATGGCAAATATATACATACATAAAATCCCTAAGAAAATTTTGAAAAAATTATTGAATTGTGTATAAAAAAATAACTTATTGACATAAATATCAATTTAACTAATTGTTTTAAACACCATTCGTGAGCCCAACCGAAACCGTTCCTGAATAACAATTATTATAGCCTTAGGAAAACGATAAATGCATTATAATTTAAGGAGACAATTATAGACTAATCATAAAATTAAAGCTAAAAGCTTATAAAATTTTAAATTCTCCTAAATAGAGAAGTAACTAACTAGGAAGGGAAATAGACCAATTACAATTTTCTCTTACGTCTTTATTGATGTTTATGTGTATATTATAATTACCTATATATTGGTGCAGACTTACTCATTCAGAAGCTGAGTTTTATTCCAAAGATATAACATTTTTATTCGAAATTTGTGGTTTTCGTTATCCTTGGGCTGGCTTTCCATCAATTCTCCATTGAATTCTACTAGTCCGTCTCTAAAAGTAAATACTTCTAGTTTATTAGATAAAAAATGTGGTCCCTAATAAGGGAGAAATTTAAAATAAAAACAAAATGCCTTCACTAATGTAAAATTGTGCCTTGCTAGAGACCACATTTTTCATCTCACTATAAAATATTCATTTAAATACAAGCTTAATATTTCAAAAGGGGTTACGGGGAGGGCGCATTTAAGGTATTGGGTCAAGTTATGTCACTGCTTCTGGTAAAGTAAATTAGTAAAATTAATGGTAATTTTTTAAATCAAGTTAAACAAATAAAGTTGTTCATCTATATATCAGCGGCGTGCAGTTTCTGAAGTTTCAAAGGGTCAAGAGTATTTTCATACCATATGTCATAAAAAATATAATGTAAAATTTGAAAAATAACGAAACATTCTGCGTTTATCGATGAATTTTACAAAAAGGAGGAAAAAATAATATCACATTTTAAAAATTGAAGCGTTCTTTTTTGGACAGCATTCCCTGGTTGAAATGTCACCGCCCGCCAGTGAGATATTTATATAGAATGAAAGAAGAAAAATTAGAATTAAAGGGTGGCTAGCTAGTTAGGATGGAAGGAGAGTCAAGAAAGAAACAATATAGGTCTGATTGGATGGTCACATTCCAAAGAGACACTGAGCCTCAGAGGATAATTTTAGACTAATATAGAATTAATGAACACACAAAACTTTCTTTAAAAAAATATGACTGTTAGACCCATAATCTATTGGAAATTTTGAAGCTGTTTGATATATTTCTGGTTAGTTCCGATAAATAAATGTCATCCGATGATAGTTCAAGTAGGCTTTGTTGGTTAATTTGTTTTCATCATCAAGCTAAGATGGTGAAATCTTAGACCATGAAATATATAGACACGCCATCTGCTACTCTCCACACAGAGTGAAGTGAGGCCAACATCGCCTACAGATGACGTCACGTTCTCGCATAAATATTTTGGTTATATTAATTTAATATTAATTTGCGATTATTGGAATCCAAAATAAATAATCTAAACTACGATAAATTTATCTCAATGTATAATAATTCCTATAATGGCCATGCTATTTCTGGGTGTTCCTACCTACAGATGACGTCAAGTTCTATAGGAGATGTTGGCCTCACCAAATCGACACCAGGGCGTGTCTATATATTTCATGGTCTAAGGGTAAAATAAAGAGTTCGTTGGCAGGGCTGGTCTGAATCAAATAAATATTCATTTAATATGACATTTTCATATTTCGCAAGCTTCAATTTATTCTTTATAAATTAAACAAATCTTCTCCTGCAAAAATTTATATATCGTCACTCTTATGACAAAGGCACGAATGTGCGAAAATATTGTTTTGATTTATTACCCCCTAACGATAAATTACATATGGATTTCCCAGCTATTCAATCTCAAATTCTGTTTCTAAGGAGACACCATTATTTCCTATACCATATCATTATCATAAAGTAGACAGTCTTAAGGCTGGTTTGACACAACCAATTATCAGAATTAAAATTACATCTTATTATTTATTTTTGAAAATTTTATTACTAAAGGAATGTGCTAATTTTCTGATTTTTTCTTAATGTTATTTTTCAATCCAATTTTGGCATCTTTCTATACCATAAAATCGAATATGATTGAATAATTAAATTAACTTCAAATTTTAAGTCTAATTGAAAAAGTTTTTGTTTTGCCGAGAGTTAAGTCTAATGATTAAATATTGCTATGTATAATTTTTTAAACGTTGTTAGATTTCGTGGCTGTGATGAAACTGTATTAGATGAAGGAGGAGGCATCAGCCAAAGTTGGATGCGCTGAGTTCAATAAAACACCCTGAGTAAAACGTTTCGGCCTGAATTTATTTGGCCATCTTCAGTTAATTGGGAGTTATACACAAAATGCAGTACATATATGTGATCGAACCAAGCCTTGTCAAAAATAAAAATTGTAGCTTCATGTAAATTTATAACGTGCCTGTCTGTTCATTCTGAACCTTTTGGTGCAGGTACGTTATAAATTTACATGAAGCTACAATTTTTATTTTTGACAAGGCTTGGTTCGATCACATTTGAACCCAGCGCATCCAACTTTGGCTGATACCTCCTCCTTCATCTAATACAGTTTCATCACAGGCACGAAACTCTAACAACGTTTGAAAAAATTATACATAGCAATATTTAATCATTAGACTTAAAGTTTGACGTTAATTTAATTATTCAATCATATTCGATTTTATGGTATAGAAAGATTGCCAAAATTGGCATTAAAAATGGCATTAAGAAAAAATCAGAAAATTAGCACATTCCTTTAGTAATTAAATTTTCAAAAATAAATAATAAGATATAATTTTAATGATGATTGGTTGCGTCAAACCAGCCTTAAGACTGTCTACTTTATGATAATGATATGGTATAAGAAATAATGGTGTCTCCTTAGAGACAGAATTTGAGATTAAATAGCTGGGAAATCCATATGTAATTTATCGTTAGGGGGTTTAGATTGGAGGATGTATCCAATTTGGGTTATAAATTGAAAATATTCAATGTTACGTTCTACGAACTTGAATAAGGTTTCGACCATGGATTCAATTGGATTGGATGCATTGCGAAGGATTTAATCTGATACCCATATTGTCAGCCAACAAATTTACTACTATAACTTTACTTTTATTAAAATCGGACATTTTGCATTCCATAATAATAATTTATTTCGTTTATCTCTAAAAGTAATTTATTTCAATTACCCGCACTTGTATATATATATATATATATATATATATATATAGCTACAGGCATAAAGAAATTTTATTCTTTAATAAAGGGAAATGCTTCCCAAACATGAATCTAATCTATCACATGGATTACACATTCTAATCAAATAGTTTAATAAATAAACCTAAACAAATTCTATCATTTTCTCTAGCAATTTATCGCTCTTAAGAATGTGGCTCGACTAAAATCGATTATCTCTTATAAAATTGCTTATCAGATCGGGGTTCTGAAGATTATAAGTCAGAAGGCTTCTAAACCATCTCATCCATCAAAATTGAACAAAAATGACGTTTGCAGGAGGAAAGAAAAAACAACAACATAAAGATCAAGAGGAGATGTGGAAGTTTCAGGTATCTGAATCATCCAAAAGAGACGATGCTGGTGGCGAGGCTCCCATCTGTCGTCTCTGGGACACAAAAGTCCTTTGTGTTTCGAAAGGGTCTTAATCAAGGTAAAGGGAGAAAGAAGCAGCCAGTGATTTTCCACAAGAATCGAATTTTGAAATAGCTAAATCTTTTCTGAATAAGCTGGTGGGAATACTATAATGTAAAGCAAGTTTTATATTTAGTTAAGCATTTAGAAAAAAATATAATATTAAATTAATCAAGTATGTTGGCAGGTATTTGGACAGGAAAGTAGAAAATCAAAAAATGTTAATTGATTTATAAGACGTTACGCCAATTTTATTTTGGCTTCATCGGGCGTCTGATTATATAGAATATAAAATAAAATTACCGAAACGTCGCGTAAATCAATGAGAATTTTTTGATTTGCTACTTTCCTGTCCAAATACCTGCCAACATACTTGATTAATTAAATAATATAGATGCTATGGACTTTAATATAATATTAAAATTTAGTAGAAAATAAATATTACCTATACTTTAAAATGAATTAATTTTAGAAAAAAATTATGATTGAAAATGAATTTTCTCCAGACATTTCAACAAAAAATGAAAATGCATTAAAAAATAAGGAAAATTTTTAAGTGAATTCTATCAATACCATACTTCGGCCATGGAGCATACCAATTATTTCTTATCTGTAGTTTTAGTTTTAATGTAAATCATTATATATGACAAGATCTAAATAATACAATGATTCTTTTTATAGATATTTTCAATATAAGTATTTAATTGGGAGTTCTATTTCTTAGTTTTCAAGACTATCAGGTAGTATGTCTTTTTAGTAAGTAGTTTAATAGTATAGGTAAAAAACGGATTTCCATGCAAATGCACATTTTTGTTACTAAACTCCCATTCAAGTTTTTAGAATGAATATCTTTACGAATCAAACCCTGTAGACATTATGGTTTAAATTATGTTGTATATTTTTGCCTATTTAGCCATTTTCTCAAAAATTATTTAAAAAAATAAAATTAAATACAGATAATTTTTATAAAATTTCTTGATTTTGTATCTGTCAAACTTCCAGAGAAGAAAAACAATTTCAAACTAGGGAAAGAAATAAAACCAATAACAAGGGAGGGAACACTCTTTTCTGTCCGTTCTTTCCAGTTGCAATTACAAAAAAAAATCTTGCTAGAAAAAGTAAATATAATTTTAACAGGGGGAAACACTGAGTCAATTTTCGGAAATCAGTGACCCGGTAATATTGTCAACATTTAAGTATGCACCTGTGAAATCGATGGAAAGGTATTTTTCTTTATATCTAGCAATCCCTAAATCTGTTCTTATTTTCACGATACAAGGGCCCACCGTGGACTACAGAAGTTGTGCCTTTTTTTCAACTTCTTCTTGTATCAGTAGGTATCATTAAAAAAAAAAAAATTATGTTTTATGTTTTCAGTGTAAATAATTTAAAATAATATAACACCACCAACTCCAACCTAATTTAATTTTAACAATGTTTCACTATAAACCAACAGCGCGTTCCCTAAATTTGATTAATATAATGTATATTATGATGTACTCCTAATTTTTGTTATTGTATATAAATTTTATGTTTATGTAATTGTAAAATGGAAGATTTTTATTAACATTTTGATGTTAATTTAAATGTCCCACTGTGTTTTTTTTTTTTTTTGTTTTTTTTAATTGAGTTAAATCCAAAATTCCTAGAGTCATATTACTAGTTTTTATTGCATATTTAGGCCTTTTTGTTGCATATTTTATGGCATATTGGGTCATTTTTGCATTAATATCCGGTCTTTAATTATATGCAAAGGTTTTCAAATCCAATAAAAATATGTGGTAAATAAATAAAAATCTTAGAATGTTAAAAACACTGATAGGACAAAAAAAAACATATTTTATTTTATCTTTCTCAAATAGATACTCATTTCATTACAAATATTTTATAAAGTTTTGTAAAATGAAAATTCTATATAATTTATTAAGATAAATATCTAATATTCGGGTATATAATTGATTTATATATATTTATAATTTGACCCTGAATTTAAAACTTATTGCCAGATTATAATACAAGGAGTAGAAAAGTTAATTCAAAATACCATAGAGAATTAATTTAAGCAGATATCATTTGTCATAGATATAAATCAAGCAAATAAAAAAAGTTATAAACAAAATGGAAATACTATATAAATTGTTCAAAGTATAAATTTATTAAAATGGCCAATGTTTATTCAAATGATTTATTCAATTTACGAGTAGGTCTTTATTTTATTGTTCGTTTATGCGAGTGCTCCATGTCGAATGTGATCCAAGCAGGGGGTATGTCCGAAAAACATAGATAGCATAAAAAGGAAATTCATGCTTACTTCACCCGGATGCACAATCTATAAATACGTAAAGAGATGAATTATATGAATTGAAATGGCGATAATAATTGATACACAAAGAGACATGAGTTTTCCAGAGTATTAAAATGAACCAAAATTCTAGAAACGTGAAAAAAATAATTATTTTTTTCTGTCTTGATTTCGTTACCCACGATTGAATTAGAGAACAGGGAACTTCGTGGAAAAAAACTGAGATAGAAGAGCTCAAATGATAGGGTACAAGTTGAAACAGTAAAGATTGCTTAGGGATATTTTAGTGGATGAAGTAGAAAAGAAAAGGGTAAACGGATGACTTAGATTAGCATATTATCACAGATAATTAAAGATAAGGGATGTGGGATTTAAGATGAATTAAAGCTGACATGGATTCGAGTTAAATTGAGGTGGGTGGTTGCATCAAATCAGTCTTAGGAATGTATACTATACGAGAGAACAGAAAGTTGTACCAAGTTTGTTCTGCTGAGAAAATGTTTATAAATATTTTCAAAACGAAGATTCTGAATAAATTTTAATCTTTCTAGATAGATAAAAAAATGCAGAAAATCAAAAAAATCGAATCGTTATATGGGAAGCTCTTGGGTGGTATAAATTAATGACCTGAAATTCGATAAAAAGTTAAAAAGCTTGTATATATATTTTCTATCCTAAAGTAAAAAAAAAATGACAAATTATATAAATCAACATTTTCAAAAGTTTTGACCTTTTTTGCTCGTGTAAGTCGAAATTGTGATTACATACATAATAAAGAATTTCTAATTAATCTGAAAAATAATTAAATATGTTTCAAGTTAGAATAGCTATCAGAGTAGCAGCTAGAGCACTCGAATACTAAAGCGCTTTGGCTCGGGACTGATGTCCGTCCACTTTGGCCAGCAAATATTTCCATCTCTGAGGAAAATTGAAAACACTTTATCATATACAGGGAATGGCAACGGAAAATTACCCCAGTGAACAATTCGCCAGAACATTACAATGAAAAAGTAAAAAATAGACCATCAACTACGAAAACATATTATTCTCAAGAAAATAAAAACGAGTGATCCCAAAGGAAAATTTTCATTACATCATCATGCATTATAGAACAATTTATTTTTCTATTATAAAATGGAATGAATTTTTCATACTTATCTAATTAAAAATGTGTTTCAAATAAAATTTATTTTCTCATTAAAGTAAATTATAGTTATTTACTTTCCAAAGGCGTTATGAAAATGATAATGTCTAGAAAGTGACCATGTCCCAGCCCGAGGGATGTTGCTGGATGGGCATTATCATTTTTAGTAACTTAGAGGTGGTGCATACAAAATTTTATTTTTCACGTGAATAGTTTTAATTTATAATAATTGTGATTATAGTAGTAATGAATATTAAGAGATTTTATTTTATTTTTAATGATATTGATGCGAGAATTGTACCCCTAGCCCCCAATAGTCGTTTGTTGTTGTATTTTGTGAAAAACAGAGAAGAGGAAGAAATTTATTGGGCTCGGTTGGAGTCGAAAATAACCTGTAAATCGAAGTCAATCTTACACCCGATTTCACCAACTTAAACTAAGGTAGCATTTAAATTAAACTCAAATAAACTTTTAAGGTAAATTATATTTCATTAATGATAATTAGGGGAAAATCATTGCTTAGTCTTATTCAATTTAATTAATCTAAATTTAATTTATTTACTTTAATTTAATCATTTACTTTAAGCGTTGGTTTGAGGTTAAATTAAATGCTACCTTAGTTTAAGTATATGATTGGTAAAATTGAGTGTTTAATTGAAGGTTGTAGGTCACGGAAAGGCGGAGGTGGATCGGTCTCGAGAGGAATCAATGAGTTTCTAAATGCGTTAGTTAGATTCTTACCTGATGTGACATCAAATAAGTGTTGGGCTTACAAGAATCAGGTGTTTCTAACAAATGAAGCATCGTGGGGTATTATTGAATAAATTATTATGAACGTAGCATTACGTGTTTTTTGTTAGAAAACGATAGAAAAATAATTTGATGATATTCCAGAAGATGATTTGACGAGAGAATCCAAAATACTCGTTGAATGGAAGCTGAGAGAGCGTTATCAATTATTATGTTGACCGGATGGTATGTTTATATATCTCGTATCATAGTATAATCATCAAATAATAAGTGAGAAATAAAATTATTAAAAGTTTGATGAATAAATTAATACATTTTATTTCCCTTACTGTACAATCGATAGAAACGGAAATATCTATGTACCTAGTAAGAAAATGTTTATCAATTTATTTTGTAAAATAGAACAGAATCTATGGGTCGCGCAGTGTCGTCAACCAAATATTTTACTAATATTTATTTGCAATAAGTTTAAAAATATATTTTAGTATGATCTAAAAAAAGGAAATTAGAAAATTTGGCTTGTTTTGGGTTGCGACATGAACATATTTCTCAAAATGAAACGACCTTTAATAAGGTTAAGAACTACTGAAATAGAATACCTATATATTATTATTTTTCAAGGTTTTTTTGTTTTTCATACTTCCCTCCATTTATCACGATTGAGTATTTTTAGAACAATAGATCAATTGGAAATTGCATTTATTTTTTATTTAACATGTATAGTATCTTCTAAAAGAGAATAGTTTAAGGGTGAATAATGTAGTGCGACGATGTGAACTAATGTGCGCCAACTTCGAATTAAAATTGATTAAAAATAGTTATCAAATTGATAGTTTAGTTAACATAATATCAATTTGTAGAAAAATCATAAAATGAACAAACAATAGAAATGGAGTGATTTTGCGAGGGATTGTCGAGTGAGTTGAGATCGATGTTATTATGTCCAGCAATCTTTAAATCAATCCAACGTGATGTGCGTGAATTCTTCATCATGATATTCTGCTATTCTGCCTTTTTTTGTTTTGTTTTTGTTTTTTTCTAAAGATCGCTCGCAATGGTTTTCTGATCGCGATGCATGATGAATGAGGGATGATGAGGAATACCACGTTTGGTCCAGCGAGATAGAGAGGTGGGGTCATGACGGTTCGCACGAGTCACGAACAGGATCACATGACATTGATCACGAGAAGCACGATTCATGATGCCGCATCCCAACATCCCATTGTTCATGCGAGATGGCTAATAAACAACCGAAAAGTTTTCTTCACAAACGTTTGTCTCGTAATTGACTTGACAATCAAACAGTTGAGAAGGAATGTCAAGTCAGATCAAGTTAAAAAAAAAGGTGTTTGGTTTATATTTTATATTATAGAGGAAGACGACACTAAATGGAGAAAATGAAGAAAAAAAGAAAATTAATTCAGTTAGTTCTTTCTCAATAAAAGTGATTTAATTGTGAATTGTATTGAAAATAATCTTTCCACGATATATACATGAAAGAAGATGTTTGTATGTTTGTTCGCAACACAATCCTAGACTATTTGATTACTGATGTACTTCTGGAGATTTATCATTTCTTTTTATTTTGAATTTCAGTGAAACGCTCAACCACCCACGGATCACGGAAACGTCAAAAATACAATGTAGTAAGGTTAATCCACAAGTATTAGATGAGAATCGATGGCTATTTTTAATTTTAAGCTGATTCCTCTATGTCTTCAGCACTGGTTACCAATAATAATCGAAACGTCAAAAATACAATGTAGAATGGTTAGTCATCAAGTATTTCCAGGGACGCGATGTCCATGTATGCAAGGTCATGGGGTGCACGACGTCGACAAGGCCTTAAAGGCCTCTACAAGCGACCAGTGGCCATAAGCTATATTATACCGATAAAATTAATAAATTTTAAAAAAGTACTATCTTACTCTAGGGTAAAGTACTTTAAAATATAATTTTACTAAAAACTTTATATAACTAATCTGTTTTGTGGTCCTCAAGGTATTTAATATTAGAATATTAAATTTAATCAACATTTGGTTAAGTCATTTTCAAGATATTTAGAAAAAATTTTAAAAGTTCTGGAATAAATTACAAATGTTTTTGGGTGGATATGTGCCAAAAACTAACAAGTAATGGTAGGTTTTCAATTTCATTTCAATCGGTTGAACGGTGTGGAAAAATTCTTGGGCGAAAAAAAGGAATTCATAAATCCATATAACTATCCGAACAGACTAAATGAAAAAAATCGCATTTTTTGGCGTCTGGGCGAAACTCCATTTAGTAATTTTTGGTAAAATCGTCACATGCGAAAATTCAACCTAAGTGAATATTACAATTTGTGACTTTGATTGAGACCACGGGTTCCGTCTTTACATGAGGACCCTTTGAAGCCAAACTTGGCGCGAGACAGATCTAATACTTTATCTCCTTCGCATTGGATAAAGTAAAATGGGGAAATGGATTGGGGATTTTTTTATTTTCACATAAATATTCTCTATGCCATGTAATGATATAGAATATAATGTAAAGTATTGCGATCGCCTGCCTGGAGGGTAGTCGTACCCTTAACTGATCTGACAATTTAGTTGTCTAACTAGCAGGGGCTCCTATTGTACGAGGTTTGTTATTAAATCAATGGTTCCCAAAGTGGACCACATGGACCCCCAGGGGTCCACGATTACCTGCAAGGGGTCCACGATTACCTGCAAGGGGTCCATGCCAATGAAAAAAAAATGGGGATCTATGAGAGGGGGTCCACGATAGTGAATCTCATTTAAGCATTTCGTGACTTTAATTTTGGCTTTCCGTGAATGGAATAATTCGCATACACAGAAAGATTTGTTGCTTAGTTTTTACGTGAAAACATAACAAACAGACTGACAGTTCATCATTAATTTTAAGAAGTACTATATGAAGAGTATTTATTTGAAGATCAAATTCTTTTGAAGAACTAACTGGTGAAATCTTTCTTTATTGGGAGGTTATTAATTTTAATCCCTAAATATACTATCTAACCATTGCGTCTGAGGTAGAAGATCCATAATTAATATATTAAGCACACAAGGCTAGTATTTATTTTATATTCTTGTCAAATTATTATCTATGAGGAAATTTTATTTTATAAAGTATTTGAATTTGAATCTAATGATAGATTTTATTAAACCATCATTTTAATATATATCCGAAAATCAGCTTAACAGCTTAAAAAGCGATGAGAAACCGCGGGGTCGAGGTCCTTGTCATGCAGCTTAAGACATTAACGACAAGGAGGATAAGAGGATTGGAATCATGACATAGGCTTTTGTTGCAATAATTTTAAGAACTTCTCGGCCTTGCACAACGAAAATTTAAATAAAATTACCTAAATTATATAAATTCTAATATTATTCTGGTTAATAATGCATAATCTAAGCCAAATAAATCGTCTGGTTGACCTATGGATTCTACGTAATATTTTTAATTTAAATATTACAATATTTATCTATGTCCGTAAAACTTTAAATGATTTAAAAATTATTTTATTTATGTGTTATAATTAGAGGGCAATCCCCCATGAATATAAATGAAAAACTAGAGATTATCTTCGCATGGTAAATCAATTTTGTATGTTAATATCAGCTGTGTTTATTCGATTGTTTGATTGATTCTGGATTTTGGGAATTTTTTTTAAACAAAAATTTCAGAAATCACTTCCTCTACAACTTTGTTTATGACAAAATTTGCCGTAGAGTTAATAGTATAGGTGTTGTTTTATAATTTCCATTAATGACCCTCCCCCCCCCAACCCCTTTCGGGGTCAAAATATATTAAAATATTATATGGCTCAGATTTTAAGTTAGAAGACATCTGATCCAAATATAAAATTTTATAAGAATATCTCCAGCCGTTTTTATGCGAATGCAATTTTAATTTTTTGCCCCTCTCCCCCCCCATTTTGGTTGCAATTTTTGCATAGTCATCCGAGGGCCTACAGATTAAGTAGACAAATTTTGGTTGAGTTTGGAATTTACATTTTTTGATCCTCCCCCCCCCTATTGGTTGGGTTTTTGAGGATTTTTTTTAAACAAAACTTGCAAAATCACATCCTCTACAAAATTTGCCGTAGAGTTAATAGTATAGGTGTTATTTTATAATTTTAATTATTGACCACACAACCTCCCTCAAAAAAAAACCCTTTTGGGGTAAAAATTTCAAAAATATTCTATAGCTCAGATTTTAAGTTAGATCATATGATCCAAATATAAAATTTCATAAGAATATCTCCAGTCGTTTTTATGCCCACAAAAGAGCGCGGACAAACAGAAAACAGACAGACACTAATTTTGTTGAAGGTGTTTTCTTTGGTAACTTTACTTGAAACGTGTGCATACAAAATTTGAGGCGATTTGGACTAATGTACAGAGAAAACCTTAATTATATATATATATATCTGATGTTGACTCTTGAGGATACAAAAACTTTGTTTTGAAATTTTATTAGTATCAGCAATTTACAGTTTTGTATTGAAATTAGGAAGTCATTTAATTGCCATTTGATTTTTTAAAATTTTCATTTATCAATACCCTCAAAATATTCTAAATAAAATATCTGGTTTGACTGTATATTTAGATTTAGAAACTTGACAGGGAAAATTATTTAACGATGAAGATTAAACCTTTGAGTAAAACATCTTTACGCGTGCCATAAATGTCAGATGTATTTAGTTCTACCTCTGAGGTAAAGCAAATTGCATTTTTGGAATTCGGGTTCAATTCTGAATAGAACCATTTTTTCTTACAATAAAAATTATTCATAACACCTCGGATTTAGTAGTTGACAACCTCTCGTGATTTTCTTTAGATAAAAAAAACTTTTTTTTGAAGCAGTAAAAGAGCGATATAAATCAATCCAATAGCGTCAAGCTTCTCTAAGAAGCTGATTGAGGTGAATGTCAAAACAGTGATAGAAAAATATGAAGTCAAAAATTGTGGGTAGTTGTCGTCAGCCTTAGCTTAATGGGAAATTCGACCCTGTTCCTTGCTTCTTTTTGATATGCAAAAAAGGTCAGTACATTATATAGACCGATTATAATACTTTATCTGCTTCGCATGGATAAAGCAAAGAGCTCAAATTTAAAGGGTTGTTAATTAAATTTACAAAAAGTCACCTCAGATAATAACAAGGTGAAAATAAATTAATATGTAAAAGGGAAAATTAGCTAATATTGATATTATATATGTATCGGCGTCTATAAATTACATAATTTGTAAATATGTAAATTATCTTTAATAAAAAATTAATGGTTATGCTCTTTCCAACGGCTCGAAGAATTTAGTATTATACTTATTTGATCAGTAGGTAAGTCAAATTATGAATTAAGAATGAAAAAAAAGATTGAAATTTTATTATCCACTTTTAATCAAGTCATTTATTGGAGAATTTATTTGTTATTAGTGAAAAAAATCATTTTTTACTTTTTTTATTTTCTGTATTTTTATTTTAAGAGTTAATAAATTAATAAATAAAATATTACCAATCTATATAATTACCTTGTCAGGTTATCTTTAATCTTAATTATAAGGTTTTCAAATATAATAAAAAAGAAGAGTATTTTTAAGATATTAAATAGATAATGAAAGGCTAGGCTAATAAATTTATGGGTTATTCACGGAATTTCAAAAGATTTTTTTTGTATGTAATTTTCATTAATAATCAACATGAAGTTTTTTTGTAATTACCTGAGGCAAAAGAAAAACCAAAAAGAACCAGGTGGAAAAGCAAAGTAAATTATAGTTTAGTGATTTTAATTCTTTATTTTTGAAAATGGAATTATTTAGTTATGAACCTATTTTGTTTTCTAAGATGTTTCAATTTTTATTAAATCAAATTACAGTTTTTTTAATTGCCGATAAAGTCATATCAAGAATCATTTATAAGTGAAACTTAAAATATTATAGGTCGTAATGTTTTATTAAGTTCATTAGATTAAAACGAAAAATAAAAATACTCAAGTTCAAAATCTTGAATTAAAAAAAAACAAAAAAACAAAAACAAAAAGGAATATAAATTAAAAAGGTTTGCATGCAGAATGCTGCTGACAGGGAAGTCCGAGAGGGGCTGACCCCCTTTCGGGGCAAGACAATTTTTAATAATGATGCATTTTAAAATAGCATTTTAATGCACAAAATTTATCTGAAATGAGCCAAGTAATTCCATTGTAAACCCTGAACCCGAAGAATGATCGCCAAACCCGGTACTCCGGGTCAAAATGACGTTGTTGGCCACCCTAGATAGAACTAAGAAAATATTTGTGTGCAATAAATCTATTACTATATTGTTTTCATTTTACAAGTAGTTGTAAATCTAAGGGTGTAGAATAATTAACCAAGTTTATTTCAAACTATTTTGACTGCCTAAAAGTTTTTTTTTTTTGAATTCCAACTGGACCCTCTCGAGACCCCGGTCAAGTGCCCGGTCTCCCCGTACTATAAGGAGATACTGGGCCAAATATGGCTAAGTTATCGATTATTAGTTTTCAGATCCAGTTAAAACCCAATCATAAAAGGATATAACAAAAATATTTTATTTTAAGAATTTTTAAAACTTTTATTGTATTAGTAGGAAAAAAAACGTTCTGCTAGACAGTCCACTTGGTACTTCAGAGTGTTACACCAGAAATATGTCACTAAAATTTATATCCTCTGTGATTTTGAATAGTGTATGCAGATTTTTTTCATCTCATGCTCTATTGTGTTCATTATCATCTTTAAAAGGAATCCAAGGTAAATAGTGATGTAAATTTAGAACAGGATGCGGGAACGATAAAACAGCTTGGTTTTTCGCGACATGAGTGATAGTGAAGATGCCCTTACCAGAAGAATTCGTTTCTTGAAAGCACGTCACGCGGGGGGAATATTAAAAGAAAGAGAGCCACACCCTGGTTGCCACCAGCCCTAAGGCGACATACGAGGAGATAATCGAAAAGTTGCTGTCGCTGCACATCACCCAAGATTATAATTTCATTCAAAGTTATGTTCAAAATCGATATTTTATGAAATTCTCTTCCAAATTTAACACATAACAGAAATTCTGAAAATTAGGGCTAATAATCAAATTATAAAGTAAGGATTTCATTTTAGTTACAACAAGCATCTGAGATTTACTTAATGGGTTTGGATTTATGTATATTTATATACCGCTGAGGATAAATTAACTGAATTTTCGGTTACAATATCCCCATGCACTAACAAATGTAGCCATTCATTTATTAGCGTGTATTAAAATTAATTACTAAGAAACACTTCATTGAAGATAAATAATGTATTTTCAATTAAATTAAATTATTATTATTAATAAATGTTATTTTAGTTTAGTTATAAGAAAATTAAGTTTTCTTATATAAAACTTAATTACGATAAATTTAGATTTAAGCAGACTCGAAAATTGAGGATCTCACAACTTAGTAAGCTTTAATACAGCTAAGACAAAACGTTGTCTAATTTCTAGGCTCGAAGATAGGGACCTTTCTGACATTTCCTTTGATTTGAGCTCATTGGAATTTTGTGACAAAATATCAATGTTGGGTGTCACCCTGGGGGCTGACTTTTCTTGGAATGACCACATTACCTTAGTAAAAAAAGCAAGCTTGGCTTTCTTTTCTGGGCCAGACGCTTTTTTCACGCCCACTCAACTCCTAACATTCCCTTGCTACCTTGGATGCTATTCAGACTAATAGAAGATCAAGCATTAACTGACGCTTCGACTCTCTGACCCATAGTAGAATAACTGTATCCGCTCTTTCCCCTTTTTATAGATATTATCATGACATTTGTTCTGACGATATATAAATTAATAATTTCTGTTGAAGCATCATTTGCGCGAAATACACGATTTTATAACATGCAACACCCCTTTGCGATTAAATTAGATACTCGCCGAACAAATGCATTGGATAATCTTTTTATCTGATGATGGCATTATTTAATTAAAGCCGAAACGTTTTCTATAATTGGGAGTTTTTTATTCAGCAGAGGCTACCCATTGGCTGAATCCCTCTCCATTACTTAATTATTTTTATCCCTATGACTCCTAAAGACTGGAACTCGATTCCCTCGCCCGTCTTCCTTACTTACTAACATTCAGTCTTTCAAGACCCGCATCCTCATATACCTTCAGCTCCGACCCTATCCCTGAAATTACTTTTTCTTTTCACGATAAAAGGATCCACCGCCAGATTAGAGGTTGTACCTTTTTGCAGCAAATTCTTCTTGTATCAATATTATTATAAAAACAAAATGGATCATAAATGAAAGGTTTGAAACAACTTTATCCATTTGCACAATTTAAAAGTAAATAAATTAATTTAGAATAAGATCGCACAATTAAAAAAATCATTAGTAAGTAATTAGTGCTAGGTTTATTATATCTACGGTAGGTATTTCGGTAAGCTGTTTGCACTTTCAGTGAATAATAATTTAAAATGATAAAAATCTATATCTGAATATCATTCATTTCGATTACACTATTTTCTTACCTAAGGGTCAAAAGGCCCGTTGCTAGAATATTATAAATTAAGAAATTAATATCTAATAGTGAGAAACAGATCTGGACTTGTATTTGACATCATTGCAATGCTTTAGCCTCAAAGAAAGAGGGATCATTGTATACGCGCCCTTTTCAGTCATTTTCCTTGATCAGATTTTTAATGAAAGAATCGATCACCATCAGATTTATTAAATAATAAAAAAATGAAAATTTATTTAAGCGAGCATTGACTATTCAACTGGGGGATGATGTACAAAAAAGTATCATTAATTTTTTAAATTTTATTTTATTCCTCGTTTTTTTTTTTTTTTTTTTTTTTTGAAAATTTCATCGAATTTTTCGTTATTTTTCAGATTTAATATTGAATTTTTTATGATACGGTATGAAATTTGAAATTTTTTAGGAATGCGTCGTAACCACAGCATCCATCAACCGCAAGCCACTAATAATAAACTTAAATATAAAATAAATTGTTAATTTATGGCTATTAATATAATATTCTCTTAAAATCACAATAAAATCAATCAAAAAATGTTTTCTGGATTTTTGAACAGGGAGTTCTAAAGGTAGAAAGGCCGAAATCTAATTAGTTCTCATTGAAAATACAACTATTTTAGCAAAAGTACGAACTTTCTAAGCTTTTCGTTCTTTAGTTGATTTTTCTACACGTTTAAAAGCAAGGAGCAAAAAAATTTGAAAATTCTTGCGTGAATTCAATTCTAGGGTCTCCCAACAGGCAGGCACGAGTAAATAAAATAATTTCGCTTTAACAAAAGATCATTTGTTAATGAGAAAAATATTTTCATTTCCATATCAAAAGAAGTATAAAATCGCGAGCTATCCACACACAAAAGCATATATACCTAATATATATAAAATAACCTTCAACTTTAAGATTTACGAGCTACGTTATTCTTTTGTTAAGTGAATAGCCTATATATAAGGAAAAAATGAGAATACATAAATATTTTTTATATATAATATTTTTATTATGATGCTAAATATGGAGAATGAGATCTGTTGGAGTCAAATCAGAAGAGGTAATATATTAAGATTCGATTTTGATTTCAAAATACTATTAGAACAATATTATATAAATTAAAAATTAAAAGATTATACTATTTATAAATGTAAATTCACGAATATCTAATATATATATATATATACACAATATACATATATATTTACGTCTATCAGACCAATGACTTGTAATGTGAGCCTGTTTATTATTAAAATTTTCACGGTCAAAGTAATAAAGTCATTACATTACTTACATAATCTAAGATATTTACTTATGAATGTAGTGACTTAATTCTTTTGTCCATTGGAAATTTTGATAATAAAGATTTCTTAAATGATCCAAGTCATTTTCTGAGAAAATTTTACTTATCAACTGATAATATATATAATTACTAGTATAATTGAACAATGAGACTCATAAATAATTTTATTAGTTATTAAATTAAAGAAATTAGAGTCTATTGAGACGTATTGAAGGTAAACTTAGCTGTTAGTCACTATTTTTGTATTAATACATTATAACAAAATTATGGCAGAGAATATAATATAAAGTAGGTCCAGTATATCTGTGTAAAAACAGCTAAACACACTCAGCACAGATATATGTGGAGAGGAGCCGAATCGTCAGGGAGACCTGATATGGCTCTTAAAAATATAATAAAAATGTGAATTATTATATTTCATATACATGGGGCAAGTAGTCCGAGTGGGTAGCATCTCTGCTTACAGAAAAAGTAGGCCCGAGTTCAAGTCCCGCTGAGCGCAAAAATTTTGCTCGTCTATAATTTAACCCCTGAACCAATTTACACTGCACACACATACACACACATAAATAAAATAAAAATCACAATTTTATATGGACTTTATTCCCGATATCCTAAAAAGTGGAGTTTCATTCTGATATTAAAAATTGGTTTTTGAATTTATGTCTCTTTTGGTAAATATATTTGTCGTCTTTCCTAAATACAGCCAAATTTTCACTGTACCTTAACGAACCAAGCATTTCTTAATTATAATTTGATAACAGAGCAACTTCTAATTATACAAATAATATACTTTGTGGTATTTTGTTTTTGTTTAATTGACGTAGAGTAAATTGTCTTTTGAATATAATTTTTAGGAAAATGGCTAATATGAAGAAACAAGGATTCCTTTCTTGGTTTACGAACGCCAAAATAATGTGTGGTGAGGTTATTATCTTTCAAATGCTAGAACAGGCATTTATATAAGTATATTAATTGATGCAAGAAAATGTACCAAAAAAGTGCAAACCCTGAAGTCAGAGTTAGGCCCATTCGTAAAAAGAAGGAGACTAGAAATATAATTCAGGGAATGGGACAGAGATGAAGGTATCTGTGTATATAGTCTATTAAAAAGACATTTCACATAAAAATTCTTAAAAAGCAGGTTTCATTTCACATGGAAGAAACTTATTATTATTACATAAACATTAAATTATAAAAACACCATTTATTAGATTTATGAGTATTGTTTTTCAATTAACTATGGATTGTCATTGTGAAAAGAAATCAAATTTTCGAAATGTTTTCTTTAGAGAACATTTCTTCAAACAAAGGCCGTCCCCTTTCAAAATACTTTAATCCGTAAAAAAAGAGAAGAAAAAATTCGAAAGGGAATCCAGGATGTATTTCCTGCAAGAGGCGATCGAGTTATTGGAATGCCAACATCAGTGAGGTATCAAACTCGAAACGATCGGTTTGGGCTGTTGGCTTGTTTGGCGATTAAGGCCCGGGGCAACTTTTATAGTTGATAATAAATACGAGAACAAGCTTTGAAAAGATCGAAAAAAACAAAAAATAAAATAAAATAACAACAAAATGTATTGTAAAATTCTAAAGGACAGGTAGGTAATCAAAAATGATATGCTTAAAAAAAGTAAAGATTTTTAAAATTTATTTCATATATATGTCCGCTCTATCTTTAATATGGAGTGAAAAATCTAATGCTAAATTTGAAAAATAACGAAAATTCTATTAGACTCGGTTATCAGTGAATTTTTCGAAGAATAAAAATTAAGGAAATTGAGTTTACGGGCCGTGACGTCATAAGGATACATGGCCGCCACTCAACGCCTGTAGGCTATTCCTCTTCTGTGCTTCAGAATACATATGGTTGTATACGCATTAGGCGAAAAATGTAAACTATTAGCGGGATTTAAAAAATAGTAAATCTTGGATATACTGAGTAAAATAAATAATAAATACATGATTGTTTTCTTTAAAAAATTAACTAAATTAACTTTTTACTTTACTGGTCAAGTATTGTAATCTTGCATGAAATAAGTGTTATTTTTTCAAAATATCTCAAAACGGCACAAATTATTTTATATATATATATATATATATATTTTGGCGTTTTGGTCTACATATAGAGTGAAAATCGAAAAAAGTATGGAATTTACTATAAAAGTGCCCTATAATAAAATGAGAGTAATTATTTATTAGGGGATCAAAGTGTGAGGGGTGGAGGTGTTCAAAAAATAAAATTAGACCCTTTAATCGATTTGTACAAAATTTCTTATATGGACTATATTCGATTTTATGAAAATGACTGACTATGAGAAATTGATAGTGTTCCAAAGAAGAAAGGGTTCAAAAATAATTTAAAATAATAAAATTTTCAAACAAAAATCAAAGAAAGCTGATATACAATAGAAGAGTAATATTTAAAACGAGATAGTATATTAATTTCCGACGGGTGAACCGCGATTGAAATTAGGTGTACACGGTCTTTGGAATTAGATATATGGAATTATTTTGGAATTCATTAGAAAATGCCCCTTCATCTATTGTCTTCTACTTGGAAATGAAAGTGGAACTAGGTGTACAAGATATTAGGTCGCGGTTAACCTCTCGTTAATTCCTAATGGACCCAAAATGAAGGTCTTTTAAAAAATTAAATCAAGTTAGCTGAAACTTAATATTAACAATAATTAAAAATAGATGTAATTATTTCTTTAGGGGACTAAAATGAAAAAATAGAATTATCAATATAAACTCTCTGATTTGGCATATGCACCCTATCCGGCCTTAAGAAAATGACTCTTCATGTGAAAATTATAGTGACTCAAAGGGGGATGGGTGTCAAAAATAATTAAAATGATAAAATTTTCGAATAAAGATACTAAAAAACTATTTACCCTAGAAGAGTTCCATATTTAAAAAGAGATATGATTAAAGGCTAATGGCCCCAAAATTAAAAGGTGCATATAGACGGGGGTTCTTTTGTAAATGTTTATAAATGATTTTATTACATATTAAATATAAAAGAGAGAACAGGTGTATGGTCGCCAGTTATATGGATGGCCAAATAGTTTATTTTCTGAAAAATTTCCGATGGTTAACAAAAATTATTTTCAAGTTGATTTTCTATGTTAGATGTACAAAATGTGGGAGGTAAACATAAATGCTATAAAAGATATGATATTTTAACGCCAACTCAATTGTTATTGATTCATTAAAATATTACAAGTTATAATATCATATTAACTTAAAATAGAAAAAAATGTATACATATATTTGAAGAAAAAAAGAACTCGCTGCCAGGTCTAATTTTAAATTATATGGTAAAAATTATAATAAGATTAAGATGATTGACCTCCTGAGGTAATTTGCAATGAAAATCACCACTTGAAAACAAGTTAAAGCTATTAAAAGTGATCGTCCGATATACTCTTAATTCAATAGGTAGATTTTTATATGTCATAAAAAATAAGGCCTCAGGATACCTTTTGAAATGAAGTTGAAACGAAAAAAAGATTATTTTAATAAGAAAGATTTTGGCTAAAGACATTTGATATATCTTTTCCTTTAATAATTCAAAAAATAACATTTGGTAATTTTACATTGAGAAAAAAACGCATATTAAGATGAAAAAATTAATTATTGATTGTATAACAAATATTAAAAAATACAAATCTTTAAAAAACCATCAAAAATATTTAATATCTTAGTGTTGCTTTCTAAATTTTAGAGGAAGCACCTTTTTTTCTTTTTTACAATAATTTACCATTGAAAAATGCAACAAATAAAATAATAATAATAACTTAAAAATAAAATAAAATCCACTAAAAGGTATAAAATAATTATCTTATTTAGTTACAAATAAACGACGAAATATTAACATGAAATTACTTTTTGAAGTCGGTGCCAAACAAACTATACCTATAAGCGAGCGTACCTGCCAAACGTACTAAGTAAGATCCGTCAAGTGCGATTCATAAAATGTATATATTTGGCACTGACTTCAAAAAGTAATTTCATGTTAATATTTCGTCGTTTAGTTGTAACTAAATAAGATAATTATTTTATACCTTTTAGTGGATTTTATTTTATTTTTAAGTTATTATTATTTTATTTGTTGCATTTAAGTTTTTTGAAGTCGGTTTTTTTTTATAAAAATTATTTTTATTTTTCTCTTTTTAGTGATGTTATTAATAGTGACTTAATATAATACCTTGCATGCATCTCGTAAGAGAAAGCGTCAGGCGAATGAATCAGAAAATGATAATAAAATTCAATTCATAAATATAGAAATTATCTCGAAACGTTTGCGGGTTTTAAATGAATGTTATAAGATTTTTTTTATAAAAGATTTTATTTATCATAATTTCGATTATTTGCTCATAAGAATTGGAGATTTACGTTATTTCGTCGTTGATCATATCATCAGAACTTGACCAAATTAATATGTCGCCATCCCTAAGATACCCCCTTTCTAATAAAAAAAGAATCATCGAAATCGGTTCATAAACAAAGTTAGGCCTGAACAAACCTAATAAAAAAGGTCTAATAGCAATGAACGGGACCAATCGGAAGCTAGACTGAACCCAATGCAATTTTTTTTTTCAAAATCGGTTCAAAATTGGCGGAGAAATGAGGTAGCATAGACAAACAAAAAAAAATTCAGTCGAATAGAGAACCTCCTCCTTTTTTGAAGTCGGTTAAAAAGGGAGAAATTCTCCCGAAACGTTTGGTTTCGAATAAACGTGTTTTTTTGATTGTTTTTTAAAGATTCGTATTTTTTGATATTAACATGTTTCAATTTTTAGTGAATTGCCTATAACCACCAATGCAAACGGATATTGAAATGCTGTGGCGTTGCATTTTTCGAACTTTTATAATATAGCTTCAGATTCATGCATATGAGTTGGAAAATAGTATAGTTACATGAAATAAAATGTATATTTTGTATTAATGCTTTTGTTGACCTAGCCAACGAGGACTTGGCCTCTAAACAGGTCGAGAAATAAAGATTTATTTATGTATATTTACATGATAACTGATCTATTCAACTTGATGGTTCGTATTTTACTGTTTTTTAGCGTGTCGTTTAAACAAATAAAACGGGAGCCTAGTAGTGTCGCTACACACTGCCTATCTGTATGTATGTATGTATGTCAGAGCATTGTACGTCGAAAACTAAATAAGATAAAAACTTCATTTTTTCGAAAATCTATTAAAATTTTAATGGAATGATTGTTTCGGAGAGGGTTGAAATTTTTATAGGGTCAAAATAAAAACAAAATATTTTTATCAAAGTGTAAATCCCTGTAAAGATATCTTTAAGTAGAATTAGTTTTAATTTTTAAAAATTGATTTTGATATAAAATTACGGACCAGTCTCAGTTTATAAATGGTTTAAGCTACAAATATAAAAAAATGCACAAATTTACTCTTTTCCTTCTTATCAACGACAAATAACGTACGAATTTGATATATCGAATATTTTGTTAGATATAATCATTTTTCCTGCCTGTCGGTCTCTGGGCATATATTTTTATCTATAGGGCTTCGAAAACTCACCAGCAATACAAGTTTTCTGAATTCATAAAAACAAATTCGGTATTCGTTCTATCTATGTGTATGTAAGTATGTACAGGGTGGGGGCATAAAGATCTACCACATTTTTAAGAAGTATAAAAAAATGAAAAAATTTAACTAGAAAAAAACTGAATATATTTTTGAAAAGAACAAAAAAATAATTTTTTTTTTTAATGTGTTTTAAAGTGGGGGAGGGGGTCAAAAAATGAAAATTCTAGCCCTTTTCGACAAAACTCATCCAAATTTTTGTATATATAATATATTCTGTGGACCCCCAGAAGGCTAGAAATGCAAAAAATAGCCACTCAAAATGGAGAGGGGGGGGAGAGTCAAAAATGAAAATTCTAGCCCTTTCGACCAAACTATGTATACAAAATTTGGCATATGAAGCTTATACGACATTACGGAAATGACTTTCCAGGTGAAAGCAAGAGTGAGTTAAAGAGGGGTGGTCAAAAACTATTAAAATGATAAAATTTTTCCTCAAGAATACTTGAAAATATTTCCCCTAGAAGAGTTCCCTAATTAAAAGAAGATATGTTGAATTGCTAAAGGGCTCAAAATTAAGGGAGGGAGGGATTATTTAGTAAATGATTATAATTTATTTTAATATAAGAGAGGGCCAGGTGTATGGTCAAGTCATGTGGATGCCACATCAGCTTATATAAAAAGGTGAATGAAGTGTTTAAATTTTTGCATATTTCTTAAAATCACTGAGATAATTAAGTCAAGGCTGAAAAAAATTAATTGAAAATATATCAATGATATCTAAAGACACTCAAAAAATATTACAGCACTTTAGCGACACTGATATTATGTATAATATAGGTATCAAATATATAGAATAGATTTTACCGGTATATAATTATTGCAATTAAACTGAAAGCGGAAAATAACATAAATGAATAATGTAATGTGACTAATTCATGTATTCTATATTTTAATTTATTATGTGCATTATATTATTATTAAATAATATCTAATTTTTTCCAAAGAAAAAAAATCCTGAGTTTTATCATTACCAAAATTCTAAATTACTTGTTTATAAATTTATGGAAAGATTTTCATTTTGACTATAATATTTATTCACTTATCCATAACATGTTAAGGTAGTTGTTTCGCGACAATACTAGAAAAAAGTGAATGCTAGAGTATATAGAACATAGATAAGTAAAAATATATTTTTCTAGGTGGGTTTCACAAATAAAACAAATATATGTTTTGAGTTTTTTATCTCGATATATATTTCGGGTTATGAGCCCATCATCAGGAGTTACAAAAGAAAACTAAATTTAAAATTGGAAACAAATGTATAAGTGAAGTTCAATTGGGAGGAACGTACATGGTGGGGGGAAAGAATGCAGTATTGGTTATTGTATTAATAGACAAATGAACAAAGGAGTTTAACTAAGGGCTTAGAATTATCCCTGGGCTTAGAAATAAAGGAAGAAGTAGAATAAGGTAAGGGAGGAGGGGTTAAGAACTTGAAAGAAACAATAGTAAAATATTAAAATAGAAATTTTGAGAATGGGAAATAATATTTTTCGGGTTATTTAAATTATAAAATATAATCTATAATGGTATTTTTATTAACTTCTAAATGGTTATTAAGGATGTTACTATTATTTGAAAGGGCTCTTTTAATTTCTGTGGACTCCAAAAGATCCAACCTAAGGCCTTTTCTTTCAAAATGAATAGGAATAGGATTATTAATAGAGGCCGAATGAGTAGAGGAATGTAAATGAATGGCGAAAGCAGAAGTTGAATCTAAATTGATGTTATCAGATCGGTCAAGGCGTTTAAGTGCACCAATATGTTCAGAGTAGCGTTTTCTGAAGGAGCGACCAGTCTGACCAATGTAAAATGCATCACAATCATCACAAGTCAATTTATATACTCCTGCTTTGTCTAATTTATCAATTTTGTCTATTTTATTATTAATTAGTCGAGAGCCTAAATTATTGTTATTATACAAAGCAGGAGTAATTCCATATGATCTAAGGGAAGAACATAATGGAGTAGACAAATGATTAGAAATGAAGGGTATTCTTTTGAATATTTGTTCACTTATAGGTTGTAATGAGTGTATTTGAGAAATGTTGAATTTGCGTTTAATTTTATTATAAATTTTGTTAATAGTCGAAATATCATAACCATTATTCAGGGCTATGTTCTTGATAATATTTAATTCCTTATCAAAATGTGTTATATTCATTGGTATACTAAGGAGTCTATGAAACATTGAATAAAAAGCGGCAAATTTAGTATTAGTGGGATGATTAGAAGAAAAGGGAATGACTGTATCTGTGAAAGTAGGTTTTCTATATATCTCGTAATTTAATTTTTGATTTGCAATAGTAATTTGGTGGTCCAAGAAAGCAAGAGTATTATTGGGTGAAACAAATACTATAAAAATGAACTGATCGTAAGCGTGTAAAACCGTCCGTGTACGAGTTTTATAGTTTCGTCATGTCCAGTGGATTGTCAAAACTTAGTACCTCCTACAACTTACCACCTATTGTGATGAAATTTACTAAGCTTTTATTATTCGCGATATGGCATAAAGAAATCGTAAAATAAGCCACCACCTCCCTAAAAAAATAAGTTCTGATGGCGAAAAATTTTCCCTCACCCCCATCGAGTGGGATACCGTTATATAGAACTTTAAAATATATCCACCAGTATTAAACATATTATTTTGTAAACCTCAGTTGGACGCTTGAGTCCTCAAAATCGATAGGGGTATCTCCTATTTCTAAAAGATTTAAAAATCTGTAATATTTCATAAAAGTAATACTATGAGCAAATACTTTTGATGAAAATTAATTAAGGTGCTATAAAATAATTGGTTTGGATGATTGATAAAATAAAACTACAGAAAGCTTATTATGATGAGTTCAACTCCCACTGAATAAATAGAATGAGTCCATTATCATTGTCTTTTATTTTTACTTTCTCATATATATTCTCTACATCATGTGATGATATAGGATATACCTAATGTGAAGTGTTGCGATCGTTTTCCGGGGTCCTGGCACTAAGGGCCAGTTGTATGTCGTTGGTAAACTCTTTTAACCGTTGGCAAAGGGTAAAAGGCTGGGATGGCCAATCAGATGACATGCACTTTCATCTGATTGGCCATCCCAGCCTTTTACCCTTTGCCAACGGTTAAAAAGAGTTTACCAACATACATACAACTGGCCCTAAGAGATTCTCCAAGATGAAAAAAGTTAATTTCACTTTGTGACTTCTAGGTGGAAGGAATCGATGCTCTTAATAGTTTGAAACCAAATTGAGAACATATAACCAGATATTGTGGTCTCCAGAGGCCAAAAATCAATTGGTCAGTGCGTACGATGTACCCCCTTCGTTTCACAAGTCTCAGAATAGGAAATTCGAAACTTAAGCTTGATATAGTAGGCTAGAAGGTATACAGCAAGCTTTTGATTGAAATCGAAACATCAGAAGTTGACATTTTTGTTGTTGAGATTTTTTCGTTTTTTCTGATTTTCTCAAAAACGGCTCTAACGATTTTTTAAAAAAATTGGTATAGCTACTTATCAACAGTCATAAGTCATAAGTTAATAGTCGTGTATAAATTTTAATCTTAATGAAATAAAGTGAAAATTAGGAGCGTCACAAACTAAATATTTTAATCGTTCACATCTCGTATAATAGGTAAGTCACAGAGCTTTGGGATTTTAAACTTAAGGTATCTAGAGGCTAGAAGAAGTACCACAAGATTATGGCTAAAATCGAAGAACCGGAAGTACTTGTTTACTTGAAGATTTTTGGTATTTTGAAATTTCGTTTTCTCAAAACAGCTTGGGGAAACCCAAATTGAAGTAATTTGAATAAAGAAAATTGGTATGATGATTTCAAATAAGGGAGAAACTAATGTGAAATTGTCTTCTCATGAATAAGTTTTGTGATGGATAATCTTTATTACATTAAAGAGTGGTTGTTTTCAACCCCTTTTATAGAATTGAACCCAAGTGTCAAAAATCAAACCAGGGAATGACTGTCCTTTGAGGACATTTTATATTTATAAAATCTTTGTGATTACATAAAATTTATCAAACAAAAGGTTATTTTGTTTATTCTAAAATAATAAGTATATGTTATCAATTATTGTATATCTTCAAGGGATGTTTTTAATTAGTACGTAAATTAAAACAACCTTTTCCAGATTTTGCAATTTTAATAATAGAAAATCGCGATGGTATCTTTATGGTACTTTGTTTGGAAATTTTAGATTAAATTATAAAGAGGGTATGAAACATAAATTAGACTTTAAACAAATGATTGCAAATTGTCCTATAGATATTTTGTAATTTATTGCAATTTATTGTTAATTTATTCTGTTGTTTTTTCTCTTTTAATAAGCCATTTAATTTTTGGTAAGGCAATTGAATAGGTTTTTAGATTTGGTTTTTATAATTATTGTCCACACAAAATTAAGTTGATCAATGATTGTAAAATAAATCAACAATTTATACATTCCAAAAACGTTGTTGTTGATAATTACCGGTTTTTTAAATCCATATAAGAAAAAAAATCAGCAAAAATTCAATGATAATTACATGAAATACGAATAGTGAAATGCCAAGTTATTAATGTTTCTAAAAGAGAGAAAAAATTCTGGAACTCGACGAGGCGAATCAAAGCGACGCCGAACCGCCAGAAAGCGGCCCCCCATAGCCCCCTTAAAGAGTGACCGAATTAATAACCGGTATTTTTTGCGATTCATATTTATCCATACGAGATGCAGTTCCCAGCACTAGAAGAGAAGGACCCAGGCAAGAATGCAGTCTTAACGACAATTATATCATCTTAACTAGGGTCTTGAAATTCCCTTCAGCTTTGGGTTATTTAATATTTGCATTCAACTCATAAATAGTTTTTTTTTATGATTATTTTTGGCCAAGTAAATTTATGAGGAAATTTCGAAAAAATAATATTTACAAAAAAAAAATTATGTTTATTTGATTTATTTATTTATTTATTTTACCTATTTATATGTTGCAGTAAAAACCCGCTTTTTAGTAAGAACAGGTTCTTACTAGTTAAAACGCGTTTCACTGAATACCTTTGTGGCAACTAGAGTTTACTGATGTTGGTTGAGTTTGGTTCAAAGGTCTAGAATCTTCATTTTTGACCTTCCTCCTCATTTTGGGTGTTCATTTTCAAAAATTTTTAAAGGAAAATTTCAAAAATTACATCCTCATCAACTTTGCTTTTAATTTTTGACATTTTCGTTTAAAATTTTTTGAAAATAAACTCCCAAAATGAGGCGGAAGGTCAAAAATGAAGATTCTAGACCTTTGAACCAAACTCAACCAACATCAGTAAATTCTAGTTGGCACAAAGGTATTCAGTGAAACCCGTTCTTACTAAAACGGGTTTTTACTGCAACATATATAGTAATAGAATGATATTACTACTGCCTGCTAATGGAAAGCATGATTTGTCACATGTTTACTAAACGCAGTATGAAGACGTATTCTATGAACAAAAACTTGTTTTTTTTTCAGTTTTTTGAAATATCTAAAAATGGTCAAAAGTACTTTGATGAAAGATTAAGCCAACATTCAAAGGCTACAAAAAAGCTTTGAACAGTGAGCTAAGAAATTACTCTTATTTTTAATATTTAATAAAATAATTTATAATTATTTTCGAAAGAACCTCCTCCCCTGAATTTTGGGCCAACTAACTCCTTATAAGAGACGATTCTAATAAAAATATCAGCTTCCTTGGAAATTTTATTATTTTAGATTATTTTTGAACTCCTCTCTCCCCCCCCCCCCCTTTTTTTTTGGTCAGTATCAATTTCTCACAGTGAGTCATTTTCACGAGGTCGTAAGTCGTATAGGATGCAAGAAATTTCGTACAAATCGATCAAAGGGTCTAGATTCTAGAACTTAACCTATTAATAGTTTTACTTTTTTGAACCCTCTTAATTTCGGCCCACCGAAAAAAAAAATTATAGCTTTTTTTATAGATTCATTTTATAGTAGGTATATGTATTTCATTTTTCTTGTTTTTTTTTTTTTATTTGAAAATTTTATAATTTTAATTTTTACCCCCACCCCCTAATTAATTAATTTTTGTTCGATTTCAACCAAAATCTAATCAGCTCTTAAGCACAATGCACCAAAACTACATGTGAAATCTCGTTTTAATATTCACACTAGTTTTTGAGATAGAGCGCACACAAAATTTGGTAGCATACTAGGTAACTGTGCCTACTAACAGACATTTGGACAAAACAATTAATATCTCGAAAAATATGATTTTTCGATGTCCACTCATAAGGGCTTTTTTGTAGACCGAAATGCCATGATTTTTTTAATCAATATAGTTTCAGCTGTTTTTGAGATATTTCAAAAAAACGAAGCAAAAAACACTTTTTTCATGCACGATTACAATACTTTACCATACCCTGTATGGTAAAGTAAAAAGAAAGTGAGAAACTATTCGTTTAATACAATATCAATCAAGATTTTATTTCAAAATAGTTTTATATTATTTTATATATATAATAATTTTTTATCTAATTATGAAAAAAGTAGCGTAAATTTGCTGCATAATTTTATATTTAGTTGTTTTATATTGAGATTAAGAGCTGATTAGATTTAGTTTGTAATCAGAATCTACATACTTGACCTTTACTATGGAAACTTTTCTAAAATAAATTAAAATATTTTTACTAGGTTTATCTTTGATCTCAGGACCGGGTCTAGGGTTGGAGGTAGGGAGGCTACGAGCCCCGGGCGGAAAATTTTAAGAAGCGGTTCATTTTGGGAATCGGGAAATTTTTTGTATATACCATATTTAGTATTGGGGTTGGGGATAGCGGCAGCAAATTCAAGCTTGCCCCCCCCCCCCCCCCAACCCCCCGACAAAAGTCCTAGCTAGCTGTTTGCTCTAATATGGGAGATCTAAGTTTAAAAATATTACAAATAATAATGTGTTTGAGAGCAATTAATAATATACATTATTACAATTTTGAGAATCGAACTATCGAATGTCACTCTCTTCTCAAGTCCCGTAAGTTTTTTAATAAAACCACTTGAAATATATACACGCTTATTTGAGGCAAACAATTTAGTTTTTAGTGTAGTGAATTTGGAAAAATAATTGCTTCTAAAAGAAAAATTAAACAGAAAAAATATGATAATTCTAAAAAGATGCCAAATTTTTTTGTTTATTTTCCGATAAAGCCCCCACCCCTCCCCAAGAAATTTCGATACAGGGCCTAATAAGTATGTACCCTAATATAACAAAAACAAAATTAAATATATACAGGCGGAAAAAAAATCCCAACACCAAGGAAAAAATTAGTGTAGAGTAAGGAAATTTCGGCAATACATTCGTCTAGGGGCTAGGCCAGTGGTTCTTAACCTTTTATTAGTTGCGGCTCATTTAAAATCCGAAAGTATATTAGCGGCCCCCTTAAATCCTAAAATATTTTCAAGGCCAGTACCCTCCCCCCACCATTAGGTAACATACTCGTAATTACTGGTACAAAAAAAAACTCTCAAATGTAATAATAATTAATAAATAAATAAATTTCTTGAAAAATAGGTATATATTTGCAAATGAAAGTATATTTGCTCTAGTATAAAAATTGTAAACCTAGACTTATAAAAAATATTTACACGGTTTTATTTAACTTGTAATATTGTCTGTATGTCTGTTTGGGTCAAATTTACCTATGCGCTCAACGTTTTCATTTAGTTTAACCATGTTTAAGAATATTGAGATGTCATTAAATTCACTCACTTACATAATATGTATCACTTATAAAAACTAGTAACATATTTTTTTTTATTTATTTATTTTATTTGTAAAGATATAAAAAATTATAATATTTTCGCGGGCCCTCTGTTAAGAATCACTGGTCTAGGTAACATATTTAATTGATTAAAGTTTCAAGATCACAGGATAAATTATGCGCGAGAAGAGCCAGTTTAAATGTGAATGCTGGTACATTAATATAACACTGCTTGGCAAAAAAAAAATTATAACTGACACCATTCCTTCTGATTCTTATGTAAAATGACCTCCTGAATCCGAATATGACTTCGGTTTTCCACCGCATCACCCACCGTATTCTGGGGAACCCCCCCTCCACTAATTTTATCACTTTTCGATAATTTTGCTGATTGGACGGGAATGCATGTAATTTTTGGTAAAACCGTCAGGTCCAAAATTTCAACCTGATTGAATACTACAATTTGTGACTTTGGTTGAGACCATGGGCGTCTTTATCTGAGAGGCATTTGAAATAGCGCTTACCGCGAGACCAATTACAATACTTTATATGCTTCGCGTGGATAAAGTAAAAAGTGAAGTTTTTAACGTAGATAGTTTTCGAAAAATTCCTTTAAAAAAATTGATTTTTGAATCTTGCATACTATTCGTGTATAAATTTACCCACTTCATCAGCCTGAGCTTTCATACTTAATGGATGGCAATATTGAACGTGATATTGCTTTTCTATTAAATTATTTATTCTTCTCGTTATCTTTCATTTAGAAGGGTCACTTTACTCCTTATATTGTCAATCCATGTAGAGCTTGTGATTGTACTCGCCTAGGCTGGAAAGCATTGTCTCTAATATAAGGAGAAGAGCTGAACCTACGTTTTTTTAATTTTTCCAATCATGTTTTATTTGTTCCAATTGAAGATTTAAATAATACCGAATGTCAGACGATGTTTAATTTTTTTTCATCGAACAAATTCCATTGCATCATTTTGACATCGTAATAGCTAATAAATTAAATTTCTCAAATAAATAATGTACACTTTGCAAAAATGCAAATATTTTTTTTTTTACCTACATCTTTATGCTTATGATATGCTGTCTTCATATTATTTAAATAGAATATCAATAAATAAATGCTAAGAATCATTTTTGAAAGTTTACGATTGTTATAAATCTACTATTTATTACTCCTCAATCAACAACCAACGCGTTTGCTTCGCTCTATTTTCAATCTTTATCACAAGTTTATCAACATTTTCTTTGGTTTTGATTTCAATAATTTATATTTATTCAAAAAATGTATCATAAATAAATATGAAACGTTCATATTTTTACTTTCAAAGTAAAAATAAGTAAACAAACAAATATATTTTTCCCGTCATTTATAACCTTCAGACCTTCAAAACCCGGGTGCACAAACACCCACGCCTCCACCCTTTCACTTGATCTATTTCTCCTTCTAATCAGTAATGCAGTGATCTTTTGAAATTCATGGTGCCCCCCTTCATGCATTCGATTGCATTTTAAATAATAATAATAATCACCATTCCAAATACGCATAATCTCCAACAAGCTTATGGCGAAAAATTAAATAAGTATCTTGAGCTCGCAGAAGAAATTAAGAAAATGTGGAGACAAGATAAAGTGCTAATGATGCCCCTTCATGTCTGCGACTGGTGTCGTCCCGAAGACGCTCCCTAAGAACTTATGATAACTGCTGGGTACGTGCGCGACGGTCCGGAGGTTCCTGAACCTTCCCTCAACAATGACATAGAAGCTATTATCTGTGCTGATTACAGCCGATATATAGTAAACAAACCTCCTCTAGGAGAGAAAAAAATAAAAATAATAATAATAATTCGTGCGTGACAGAACGGAGGTTCCTGAACCTTCCCTCAACAATATAGAAGCTATCATCTCTGCTGTTTACAGCCGATGTATAGTACACAAACCTCCTTTAAAAGGAGAGAAAAGAATAATAATAATAATAAAATACCTATGGCAACAAGATAAAGTCAATAATCAATCTCCATGGATAATACTTATTTGTTACTAGTTAAGATAAAATAATTTTAAGCGCTATTTAAAGTGAATTGAGAAATCGACTGACAAAGTGGAGAGATCCTCCTTAAAGGGTTGACCCTGTACAAAAATTTTCAATTTGTTTTTTTGCATATTCATGCATAAAATGTCTGAAACGTTGAGAAAATAATTTTCAACTATGATAATTTCTGTATTTCTGGAACTCAATCATTACGAGGCATCACTTATGTATTTCTAATTAAATTATTTTGTTAATTCCAAAATTTGTCAATTCTACTAAAAAGTTGTTGATCTCTAATCGGATTACCGAAATTGAAACCTTGCGGTGGATAATCAGCTGCCCGGCTGCCCCCCCCCCTCTAGGAAAACTCCCTAACTACGCCAATGTCTATAACATAGCTTAACATATGTTTTTATAGGCATATCATTTACTAGAGTTAGTAAAAGTAAATTAATCAATCTAAAAGACATTGGAGAGCAAAAAGTTTTCTATCATTTTAGAATTCCGTACCAAAAAAGGATAAAAAAACAGATCCCTTCTGGTGAAATTTCTTTTAAAGTGCACAAAAAGAGTGCATGTTTTCTGCACAGCTTATTTCTACACATATTTAGAGAGTTTTATCATCTTTAAGAAGTATTAGGCTAATAAAAGGTGTGGAATATATGGAAATGAACGTATACATTTTTTATAAAAAGTTGAAGATTTGAGGGTTTTTTGGGTCCAATAAGGAAGTCTAATATAAATTTAATTAATAAAAAGACGTGCATATTAGACAAAATCTGACAAAATTAAACTTATTTTCTATTATAAAGGAGAAATCAATTAATGAAGTTGTCCTCTGCTTGATGAAAATAAATATCTACCTATATCTAAATGGATATATACCGTATATATATATATATAATTTATTTGTTAGCGACTATCAAAGTTTTGACATTCATCATCAGACTTTTTAATTATAAATATTCTATCTGTTGAGAAGAAAAATGAAATGTTAATTTTTAACTTTAAATCTTTATACACTGAAAGAATTGTTGGCGTGATTTATGATTTGTAAGCTTAAGATACATTTGTATGGTTGTGTGCTTTTGACTATGTTTGTTCATTGATGTATTTCTAATGCCTGAGAACCACAATTTTGTGATTCTAAAAACGTTTTGTATACAGTATTTGCAATGACAGTCTATTCAAAATAAATATTATTATTATCTGTTGTTTCTCATGAGTTCAAATACCCTACCAGATTTAGGTAAATTCGATTTTTACTAAGGAAGCTGTACATCCTAAAAACAAAATTTGTCAATGCTCCAATGTAAACACTTTATTAATTAATTCATATTAATTATTAATTGATTTTCTGGTTGATCGTCGTTCAAATGGGTCCATTGTCCATTGTAAGCGCACCCTAATGCCAAATTGTTTTTAAGTCTGACAGGAGCCACTTTAAGTCTACTCTAGTCACGGCTCTGATATTGTATTATTAAACAAATATCTCATTATTTGACAATATCAAATAAGATCAGGCTAATGATAGCTAATGGATCATAGCTAAAACTAATAAAATCACAAGAGGGTGTCATCTATTTAGATCCGATGGAAAGGATTATTTTTAATTATATGCCAGAAGAGTTGTTTTTCGAACCTGAGTGCTATTAACAGCAATCTACCATGTGAGGTGCAGATCTAATAGATGACTCCGAGGGCTGAACCGCGATTGGAATTAGGTGTAAAGTCTTTGGAATTATGTGAAATTATTTTGGAATTCATTAGGTAATGCCTCTTCATCTATTGTCTTCTACTTGGAAATGAAAGTGGAGGTGGAAGTAGGTGTACACAATATTAGGTCGCGGTTCACCCCTCAGATGACACTTTCTTGTGATTTTTTTAGAAAATTTAAATCTCTTTCTAATGGGATTCTCCCATATAACTAAAACTGTTGATGAATAATAAATTATTAAGAAAAATATTCTAGTTATTTTTTACCTATATAAATTGAAAGAATTAACATAGAAGTAGAATATATCGTCGCCTTAGAGAGTAAACCTGCTAACTCACAACACGGAAATTTTCCAGGGGAGAGAAAAAATAAACAAAATTTAATATTGTTGTTATGAAAAGAAACTATTTTTCACATTTTTTTTTCTAGAACTTAGGATAGTAATTTTAAGTAGCAGTTTTACTTGGACGATGCTGCATCTTTTTCTTTCGAACGGTATTAATATGTCATATCGTCGCCTTAGAGTGTAAACCTGCTAAATCCATTTTTTATCATATATGACATATTAATTACCGTTCGAAAGAAAAAGAGATGTAGCATCGTCCAAGTAAAACTGCTACATAAACTTACGAAGTAAGCTGAAGAAAAAAATGTGAAAAATAGTTTCTTTCCATAACAACAATGTTTAATTTTGTTTGTTTTTTCTCTGCCCTATAAAATTTATTTTTTGTGAGTTAGCAGATTTACACTCTAAGGCGATAGATTATGAATATTAAAATAGACTAAATTGTTCAAAAAACGTGGAAAGAAAGAATTGGCCTTACCTCTTTGACTTTATCCCTTTTGGTCCTGACAAGTGGATCATGGTCTGCGCCCTCGTTGACATCTGGAAGCCGAAGTCCTGCTTTGGGTGGGATAATAATAATTGGCGCATCTAAAAGTGAATCTTGATCTTGGTGATTTCCTTTGAAATTAGACACAGCGCTTGTAGAACTAGAAACACGCATTAAACCAATATCAGGTCGTTGTAACACTTTCATTCTTTGCCTATCCATTTCATCGTCCTGTTCAATTTTAGCCTGTAATTTCGCTTTATCAATAATATGATGGGGATCTGGTTGACCGATTAAATCGTGTCGGTCCGATTCGAGGGCCGAACCATGAGGCGGTGCAGGGATGAGTAATTCGGGGCCAGCTTTCTGCATATGGATATAGACATTGTAAACACTATTTTGGGTCTGACCCCTTAACTCGGGTAGGAAGAAAAAGGCCCCGAAGCAGACAACGCCGAAGGTGAGCAGGACGAGGACGATGAGATATTTCTCTCGAGGTCGGAAAGCTCGACGGGTGAGAGCGGCCCCGGGGACAGGCACCCCGTTGACAAATCGCTGGTGCGTCGGCAGCAGGCCGCTGCCCGACGCAGTCATCCTCTTCACGGGGTCACGAATTCACTAGGGCTCCAAGCCACGAGAGAGAATCTAACAGAACATGCTAATCAAAAAGATTCTAGGCCCCTGCCATCATACTATCAGACTGTCCGTGTCACTTCTTGTCGTCCATTACCAACATCCAAGAAATACAAGTCAGCAATCTAATAGAAAATACATTCACATTTAATCGTAATTTTTATTCCATTTTCTTTTATAGAAAACGCATAAACATTAATTAAAAAAAACAAACAAACAATAATTAATACCCAGATAGGGATTTTTAAAAACAACTAGCCCTTTAACATTCCATAGTAAATAAAATAATATATATATATATATATATATATATATATATATATATATATATATATTAATAAGTAAATAGAAAGTTAATTATTTTTAAATTATAATATTTACATTTTTTTTTAATTTATGTTTAGTTTTTGTTTGTTTTTTAATTTAATTTTAATTTTTAACTTTTAATGGCGGGAAATTCCAAATGTTATAAGTATACATAGACAGCCATCAAAATTGTATCAACTTTATAACCATCGAGGAATATCATCATGCTCGGACACCTTATACACAAATATGGCGCTCGTCTTCAAAAACTCATCAACTCTTAGGAACTGATGATGGCATTATTTAATTAAAGCCGAAACGTTTTCCATAATTGGGAGTTTTTTATTCAGCAGAGGCTACCCATTGGCTGAATACCTCTCCATTACTTAATTATATACATATACATATCCAGCCATCAAAATTGTATCAACTTCTAAATGTTAGTTTATTAACATTTCTTAGATATTTTCATTTTTAAACGATATTGAAAAGATCGGTTCTTATATGATCATTACCTACATATAAAATAAGATAATACTTCAAGAAATAAAATGTAATCTTGAAAAAACAATTAATTTAGACTAGAGCTTTTTTTTAGTTTTTAATCTGTAAACTCCTGATGATGGACTAATAATCCGAAATATATTGAGTTTTTATAAACCTCGTAGAGTTTATTTCATTCATTGTGAAACTACACTCCCTTTACTTGATTAATTAATTAGATAAAAGCTTCATTAAAATACTATCTGTACACTATTCAGGGTGAAAGAGAGATTCTATAAATAAAGTAAATAAACCCTCCTAAAGCCTAGTTTACACGGGCTTAGTACTAACCACTCGTAGTAATTCTGTGTCGTGTAAACACAGAATATAAGTGGTTAGAATTAGTAGAGTAGCAAGTGCGAGTGAATAGAAATGGTTTCAATTTACTAATGGCAAGAAGTTTCCACTACCACATATATTGACAAATAAAAATTTCCCTGATATTCACTTCGATTCGAATACCCTGAAAATGTGTGACAGCCTATCCATGTTGGGCGTCTCTGTCGTATCTGACCTGTCTTGGAATGAATACATCTCCTCTGTGGCGAAATCTGCAGCAAGGAAGTTTGGCCATTTATTCAGATCCAAGCGATTTTTCACTCCCCTACATCTTCTCACCATCTACAAGGCCCAAATCCGCCCCTGGCTCGAATACGCCTCTCATCTATGGAGAGGAGCCTCTAAATATTATCTTGCTACCCTGGATGCAATTCAGAAACGAGCCGTCAGGGTAAATGACGATTCTACCCTCATCGACTCCCTCGACTCCTAGCTCATCGAAGAAATGTCTCTAGCCTTTCTCTTTTCTATAGATACTATCACGGCAGGTGCTCTGATGAGATAAAATCAGTAATTTTCCGCAAAACATGCTTTGCGTGTTTTGCGGACTCCCAAGACTCTTTCGCGGTCACATTAGAAAAGTGCCGGACCACTTCACTCGCCAATACTTATATCCTCGTGAATTCAAGGAACTGGAACTCTCTTCAAGCCTCCATCTTCCCCAGCACTTATAATCTACAAACCTTCAAAACCCGAGTGCATAAACACCTACGTCTCCACCCTCTCACTTAATCAACTTTCCCTTCTCTTCGGTAATGCAAGGGTCTTTCGAGATCCATAGGGGCTGCATCTTTACTGGTGCCCCCCTTCTTGCATTCGATTGCAATAAAAAAAAAACTCGAATTGCCATCTCGCAGCTTTCACTATACACTATTTAGAGTGGTTAGAAGAGACGTGTGAACCACTACTAATCAATTAGTCTACTAAATATGAATAGAGGTTTTTTCCTGTCATGTAGGCATTTCAAAAACATTAATTTCAATCTAATATAGTTCATCTTAACATTAACAACAAGGTGCTTATACATTTGCTCATAAAGAAATACCGGCTCGCAAATTAAGAGAAGAAGTGTTTGATGACACAACCTCGGCGTCAATCCTTAAGGGCATGTAAGTAGGAGACTGAAAACACTTTTCGGCCCCAAATTCTAAATGAAGTCGTGATATCAGTATAAAATTTTAATTTTCTGATTTCAGAGTTGGAGGTCTAAGCCGGAAAAAATCATCCAGATCATAGAGATTCAAAATTTGAATAAAAAATGTATTTAATTAATAAGTTGCTGTAGGGAAATAAGGACAATAGCTTATGCAAATAATTTTTATTTTTTGCTAACGTTTCGTCAACTTTGTTGACTTTCTCAGGGCTCAAACAAATTAACTTCTTTGCATATTTGTCATTTTATCAATATTCATTCTTAGCAAACACATAAGGCCATTCATCGAACAGATTTAAAATATTTTCAATCTGTTTGATGACTGGCCTGATATGTTTGCTAAGAATAAATATTGATAAAATGACAAATATGCAAAGTTAATTTGTTTGAGCCCTGAGGAAGTCAACAAAGTTGTCGAAACGTTGGCAAAAAATAAAAATTATTTGCATAAGCTATTGTCCTTATTTCCCTACAACTTATTAATTTAATCGATGGACATAAATAATCAAAATAATGTATTTATTTAAACTCAAGATTTATTAATAAAACTAATTATTACTTATTTGAAACTTGATAGTTAAACATATATATTCAAATAGTACCTACTTAAATATAATAATGTATTATACTGATCAGAAAGTATATTTATAGGATAATTATAAGAGTTTCGTTTATATTTAAAAGGGTGTAGGTATATAATTTATAAAATATGTATTTTAAAAGAAGAAATAATATGAAAAATATTTTCAAAAAGTATATTTTTTATTATAAAGTAAAAATATATATAATATAATATTATTATTTTTAAATAAAAAATAGTGTCTTATGTGATATTACAAAGTGGACGGTGTCAAGGCTTATTAGCATTATCAAAGATAAACTAATGAACAATTAAAAGTCAATATTTCTTATAAAATTATTTTAAATTAAATAAATATTATCATTATATGATATATAAATAATTGAATTATATGTATGTAGATTTAATTATTATTTTTATAACATTAATGGAATGACTAGTCAAAAAATTAAAATATATCCATAATTAGCTATAAACAATAAATATCCTTATCACAATTTTTTAATTCAAAAACCTGGAACCAAAGAATTGAATTAATTACTTCAATAAATAATAAATTAATTTTATTAAATATTTACATAAAGTTATTATTGGAAACAGAGTATTTGTTCAGAAAGGATTCATAAAGGAAAATGTCTGATTAATTCTACAGGTAAATAGAAATTGGGACAAACTAATTGGAGATTCTAAAAAAGGAAATAATATAAAATGAAATTATTATTTATTATAATTATTGAAAAAAATTATAATAATCACCTCGATTTGGTAATTGCTGTTTAGATGAAGAGGGTGAAGTTTCTTCATTTCTTGGCGACAATATATCTTGAATCTTAAGCGGCTTATATATATTTCCAGCGCTTTTTGGACGGCTAGGAAGCGTGAGGGAATTTTTTGGTGTTGTGTGATTAGAATTTGTGCGACGAGGGCTTACAAACCCAGAATCTTCAGCAGATTTTGAAAATGAACTTTCTTGGTTGTGTGTATTATTTGTATTGTGAAAATAGCTAAGGTGTTTTTGTATATCTAAAGATTTCGCAGAAGCTGGCCTCTTGACTATGAATCTAGTGGAATCATTTCTAGAATCACTGAATGCTTCACTATTTGAAGGTAGAGAAATAATATTTGAGCTTTTTGAAATTAATTCATTTGATGAAATAGTAAAAATTTCTGTATTTGAAGTTGTCTCTAATTTCGAACTATCACATAATGCATTTGTTAAAGGAGCTGTTTTATTTGACTTTACTTTAAATTTCCGTCGTTTTAAACTCGCAGAAAGTTTCAATTGATCTAGAATTTTTTTTTAACAAATTGTATTATTATTTTTGTTTATTTCTAGCAAAATTTACAAATTATTATTTTTATTATACTTACTTGCTACAAAATCAGTCATATAACTCGAATTCTCCTTCTCATTTACTTTTGTATTTTCCGAAAGTGATTCTACAGTATCAATAGAATCTTCTGCACTTGATTGTGATCTCACATGAATAACTCTTTTCTTTTCTACATCATTGACTTTGTTGTTCTGTAAATTGAAATAGTTGAAATAATCAACAAATTTATTTAAGTATATAACATATATTTTACTAAGAAATTAAGATAATAAAAAGCATTCTTAAAATCAAATAATAATTGAAGGAGACAATAAAAGAGGGTGTCTTCTGCATAAATTTTTAATTTATTTATAACGAGACTATAGTTTCGAAAGCTTTGTCCTCTTCATCAGTCTATTAGAACTGATTCACAGGAATTAATACATTAAATCCTATTAATTTCTGTGAATCAATTGTAATAGACTGATGAAGAGAGCAAAGCTCTCGAAACTATAGTCTCGTTATAAATAAATTACAAATTTATAATTCCAGCAGAAGACACACTCTTTATTGTCTCCTTCAATTTATAAAAATTCTGCTACTCTCGGCAAAAACATTCAATTTAAACTTTCAATTCAGATAATAATTAATTATTTTTACTTAGAGAAAGTGGTGTAGGTTTTAGGTGAAACATGATATTAATTTTTTTTTTTTATTGTTAAAGGATAAATAAATTGAATTGCTTCTTTCCAATAATTTATTTTATTATTCAAATGGTTAATCCAAATATTTGTGTGGTGGGGGAGTGGGTGAGTACCTTTTGACATCTGTAATTAATAATAACTCACTGACTTGCCTATTGCAGAAAGCGCTCTCGAAATATTTGGATTAACCATTTGAATAATAAAAGAAATTACTGGGAATTCAATTTATTTATCCTTTAACAATAAAAAATTAATATATCCAGTACACCACCAAGCCAGCAAAATTCTTATGATATTAATTAATAATTAATCACTTATGTACTTCTATGAAGAAATTATTATGTTCTTTTAAATCAATAATAAATAATTATTTATAAATTATCAACAAATTATTTATTTAATTGAAAAGGTTTTGTTTTTGTTTTGCCGAGAGTAGCAGAGTTGTTGATTCACAAAGAGAAACAAAGAGGTTGTCCTCTGCTTGATGCAAATAAACATACACACATATATCGAGATAATATATCTGTATATATATATATATATATTATTTATTTGTTTGAGACTATAGTTTCGAAGACTTAGTCTTCATCATCAGTCTTTTTTAATTATAAATGTTGTTTTTCTTCGAAACTATAGTCTCAAACAAATAAATGATATATATATATATATATACAGATATATCATCTCGATATATATGTGTGTATGTTTATTTGCATCAAGCAGAGGACAACCTCTTTGTTTCTCTTTGTGAAATTATTTATTATTAATTTATTTAATATTTAAAAAGATTTATAATTATAATATGTAATTGGGGGATAATTATGTACTGGAACTCGATTCAGGAGATAGAAGAAGCAATTAAAAAGTTAAAAGGGGAAAATCAGCCGGAAAGGACGAAATACCAGCAGAATTATTGAAGAGTGGGGGTAAAGAGCTGTGCAAGATGATACACGTATTAGTATTAAAAGTCTGGAAGGAAGAGAAAATTCCGGCAGAATGGCATGACGCTATTATTGTTCCTATACACAAAAAAGGAAATATAAAAAGGTGTGAAAACTTCAGAGGAATATCAATCTTACCAACAGCTTATAAGATATTAAGTTATATCTTACTAAAACGTCTGACTCCGTTTGCTGAAGAATGCCTTGGGGATTACCAATGCGGCTTTCGTAAAGGAAGATCTACAACTGACCAAGTATTTAGTATAAGACAAATAATGGAAAAACGATGGGAATTTGCGCTCGATACTTTCCACCTTTTCATCGATTTCAAGCAGGCATATGATAGCGTGCATAGGGAGAGCCTGTGGAATATTATGAACGAGTTTGGATTCCCTCATAAACTAATAAAGTTGGTCAGGGCCTGTGTGGAAAACTCAAGAGCCTATATTAAGGTAGAGGATAGGTATTCGGAGCCATTTAGCATCAAAACAGGACTACGACAAGGAGATGCAATATCACCCTTGCTTTTCAACCTTATTCTGGAAAAAGTTATAAGAATTTTAGATGAAGGGAGTGAAGGAATACCACTGAATGGTCTGCATAAAGTATTTGCATATGCGGATGATATTGCGATCGTAGCGAATAGAGAAGAAGGTTTGGTGGACATGCATGATAAAATCAAATACATGGGCCTAAGAGTTGGTCTTAAAATAAATGCAGAAAAGACCAAAGCAATGAAAGTATCAAGACATAGCAACAACGACAACAATAGCTTGAGATGTGAGGATGCCAGATACGAGTATGCTGATGATTTTGCTTATTTAGGGACTCTTATAACAACAAAGAATGAAGTAGGCAAGGAAATTCAGACTCGAATAATGAAAGGAAACCGTTGTGCGGCAGCCTTAAATAGCCTGCTCAAAAATAAAAATCTCTCAAGAAAACTTAAAATTAAAATCTACAACGCCATTATTCGACCGGTGGTGCTCTATGGGTGTGAGACATGGACCATGACCCTATCTGATCAGAAAAATCTAATGTCCTTCGAAAACAAGATCTTGAAGAGAATAAGTGGAATGATTAGAGATAGTGTTACCGGCGAATGGAGGTTTAGAAGTGCAAGGGAAGTGAGAGAATTAACAGGGCAGCCTTACATCACGAGCTGTATAAGATCACGAAGGCTGGCTTGGGTGGGACATGTGGTGCGTGCTGATGAAGATCGAGCTATCAGCAGGATCTACGAAGCAAAACCGATAGGAAGAAGACCACCAGGTAGACCACGGCAAAGATGGATGGACAATATAACCAGAGATCTTGAAGAGTTGGGTGCTCAAGGAAATTGGAACTCTATAGCACGGGATAGGACGAGATGGCGAGGCATTATAGAGGAGGCTAAAACATTGGAAATGTTGTTCGGCCACAGGAAGTAAAGTAAGTAAGTAAGTATATGTAATTGGCTTCGAAGCGGAGAAGTTAATAATTTTAAAACGCATTTCTATTTTTCATTTAGGTATAAATAAATATACATATGTGAATGTAATAAAGAGAAAAACCTGCTATAATTACCTTCACTAAATGTGATATTGGTTTGAAAGGATCTTCTAATGTAGTTTGTTTGTTAAAATCCTCATCTGAATCATTGTTTTGTTCATTAGAATTCATATTTTGTTTTCTAAATTCTGAAATACGTTTAAACCTTGCTTGTCGTTCAGCTTTCTGTAAATATTCTTGAGCTTGCATGTCATTTATAACTCGATAATTAAGATTGTCAAAATCATCAATAATACAATTAACAAGCCATCTTTAAACAATAAAATTTAAATATTTAATATTTGAATATATGTTTAGAATTATTTAAATGATTTGTTTGGAAATTGAATCTTTCGGATTCGACATAAATAAATATTAGGTGTAGTAAAAAGAAATCCATTATTTTTCTATGAAATTGAAGGTTTTATTTAACATTCGTAGAATGATCCGATTTAGGTCAAATATGCGCCGTTTTGTTCGCTAACTTGTTTGCCATTTTGAAGGTAATTCCATTATGCCTCTCATAGAACCCCTTGTCCCTATTGGCAAAAAACTGGGACAGTCGATTTTCACAAGCCTATCTTAAGGCCAGTTTTGTACCATCAAGAAAATTTTGCAAATGCTTGAAAAGCTGATAATCGCTTGGTGCCAGGTCTGGGCTATACGGCGGGTGCGAGATAACCTCCCATTTCTATCTAATCTTCAGTTCGTGGGTAATGGAATAAGTGCTCGCATGCCGGTCCGACTCGACGATTTCCACGATTAGAGCGTGGTGCATCTTTGTGACATCGAATTAACGGAAAGGAAGCGACGAAACCAAAACTGCGCTTGATTGGCTGTTACAGTATCAGAACCATAAACACTATTCACATTTTCAGCCGCCTGGCTTGCGTTTTCACATTTATCGAAGAAAAATTTTAAAATATAGTTTATTTTCTCTTTGCTGGTGAGTTTGACGTGAGCTCAAACAAAATTGAGTAAACCATTCACAAAACTGCCAAATAAGTTTTTTTAGTACCAAATGTCAGCTTTCTAACGCCGTCTTGTGTAAACCGATCGGACTTTTAGATCGCAAGATACAATTTAGTAAAGCCATCTATTGGAAAAATAATGGATTTCTTTTTACTAGACCTCTTATTTTTTGTTCTGCATAATATCAAAAAATAGAATTAAAAGAAAACTTTGAAAAATAATTTTTAATTTTAAAAATGGCTAATCTGAAAAGTTTTATTTCCAAACTGTTATAATAAAAGCTTGAATATTCATCTTGTTTACCTAAATCCTAAATTAATTCCAGGATCCACTCTAGGTCGTTTGTTAAAGGAGCAAGATTTGGAATTTGGTGATTTTGCTGAACATGTTTCTACCCTAGCTTTACATTTATAGGTGTTAACTAAATCCTCAATTTGTAAGTTCTCCACAATATCCATTTCATCAAGAGCACCTTCTTGATCTTGTTTGTTTGCAAGGCTGAAATTAAATTAAATTGATTTTTGAATAAAATATTAAAAGATATATGTATATGGAAAGATTGCAGTAGATTTGCAACGAATAGTGTATTCGACCATAGGCAGTATACCGAAATTCAGCATTTATGGCACGCTGATAAAGATCATTTCTTATCTACAGAAATTGAGCCTGGTGGACATAAATCGAAAAACATTTAAGGGCGTTCCCTAATAAATCGATTTTCTTGCAATCCTTTTAAAACGTTGAATACACATATTTATAAGTGCCCTTTATACGTAGAAATTTTTTCAATAGTCCTTGCGGCACTAAATTTGTAAATATTGACAATTGAAATTTTCATATTTAACATACGAACCCAATCCCGATTGATTTTAAAGCAACTGTTTCATTGAATATCAATCGTAATTTTCTTTGAAATTATTTTGAAAAACCGAGAATCATTAACTGAAGATATAACAAATATTTTTCTGTTAAAATAATTTTATCAAGCGGTATTCGTTTTGTATGAAAAATGTTAAAAGTTAGGTACTTTAGATGGTTTTCATTTTTTCTCTCATGGAATGGCAAGTGAGAGATGGTGACTTGGCAACGTCGCACTAAAATTACTCAAATTTTTCATATCTAAAAAACTTCTGCAGCTGGTTCATTCAAAATTTTTAGATAATTCTCTCAACCTAACTATACTGTTCTCATCTGGAATTTCGCATTGAGCTGTTTCATGAAGTGATTTTTTTTATTCTTTGTCTTTTAGCGTCAGTAAGAATGTAATGTTGCCAGATCCGAGAAAAGACGCAGTGAAACTATTTTTGCCTTTCTGCGCATGCGAGAGTAGGGGAAAGTGCGAACTGCATCTGAGCTATATTAGGGAATGTCCTTAAATAAGTAACCATATGGGTAGATAGTTAGCATATGACATTCTCAAAAAACAGCATGAATTTTGAATTAATGTTTGGTATTCGTCGAATCCAAATATGACCGATTATTGAATAGTTTCCGAATATTTGTTGCAATTCTAGTTTATAGTAGATGAAAAAAACCTACAGTAAGATTGGTTTTTGTTGAATCTTTTCATTAGAAAGAAGTGTCATTAAAATTTCTTTTCCTTCATCAAGTCGTGTTGAATCGCTTGCATCAATAACAAATATTATTCCATGGGCCTAGAAAATAGTTATCGTAGGATGAATGTTTTTTAAATTTTATATTATATTTTAAGACTTACATCAGAGAAATATCTGTGCCAAATTCCTCGAATTTGTTGACTTCCTCCAAGATCATATATTTTCACCAAATAATTCTTGTGCTTAAGTATAATAGACGAAAATCCAACAGTAGGGAGTACTGTATTATAAACTGGTTCTAAAATAATATTTATATAAGAAAGAAGAACTGATTTAAAATATAATAATAATAGAAGTTTTTTAATTTTTAATATTATAAATAATTATGCATTTCATTAAAATTAATATTATTTTTAATTTTTGTTTTGATTTTTATAATGATCTTGATATAAGAAGAGGTTGTACCAAAAAGGTAAAATCATAAAGGACTTGGCGAATGTTTGTTCGGTTAGTATATTAAATCGTGAAAAGGTGTTGAATGTTTTAAAATCGTGTATTTAGCGCAAATAAAAGGCTTTAGAGGGGATTATTCAGTTAATCTCGACAGAACAAAGAGATAATATCTCTAAAAATAAGAGAGCGGAAAAGGTTCATTGGAATTAAGGGAGGTAGTTAAGGTTGGATTTCCTATTAATCTGAAAGCTCGCCTCTGAATTGTATCCAGGGTTAGTAGACATTTTATAGACAGAGGCGAATTTGTGGCTGGCAAAAAGAAGTGGACGTGAAAAAGTGAATGGTCAGAAATAAAAAATCAAGCTTATATGCTTCAAAAGTGAATGAGGTGTTCCAAGAAAGATTAGATCTCAGAATGACAGCAATATTTTATTACAACATTCTAATGAGTTTGAATCAAAAGAAATGTCAAGAAGGTTCCTTCTATCTTCGCGCCAAGATGCCTTAAATTAAACAAAGGTTGATAGCCCTAATGTTCCATTTAGAAGTGAACTCTGAGTAGAACCAGATCGAATCGGGTTCGAAATCGATAGGTAGCAGGGCTGCTAGTCTTTTTTTTGTTTTTAAGAATAATTATTTATATTATTACTATTATTATTAGTTGCGTATGGACCCTTAGGATCACGCAGTCTCCTCAAGGGAATTTTTGGACCAAGATTCTTCCATAACTCAGTAATGATACCATCTACTCCAGTCGTTTTTTGTATGTCGTCGCCTTAGAGTGTAAACCTGCTAACTCACACCAAGGAAATTTTACAGGGCAGAGAAAAAACAAACAAAATTTAATATTGTTGTTATGGAAAAAACTATTTTTCACATTTGTTTTTCTACAACTTACGATCGTAATTTTCAAAAAATAGATTTAGCTTGTTTACACTCTAAGGCGACCATGTTCTTAAGGTGATCCATCCAAGTGTCATGCGGGCTAAACGCAATAATGACGTTGGATTATAACTAAATGGATCATATCTTTTTTTCTTTCTCTTGGTCAAGACTTAAGACTCAGCAGAGTCCAATAGCTTCAACCGCAGTAGTCTCGCGATATATATCTTTTTCAAAAAGCGCGATCAAAACAATTCTCGTTAATGTGTTAATTATTCTTTGATATATTATTGAGAAAATTATAAATTTATTTAACTTTATTATTTATTATTTCAAGTTAGAAATATATAAATTCGGATATTATTTTCACTTAATATTTGACAAAAATCACCTGCTTTCGATTCGCGATCGAATCAAATACAGGAAACTTATGATTAAGCAAAGTATATGTTTGAAAATGTTAATTTTAAAAAGTAAATGATTTATTCTAAAGAAAGTGACCTACCGCCTTTTAAATTGTTTATTGTAGAGGTTTTCCCAGCATTATCTAAGCCGACAAGTAACAAAACGATTGTCCTAAAAAGTAATTGAAAATTTTAGGTTTATGTGATGTCAGGTTGATTAGGAAAAATTTCAATAATGACAATAAAACATTATTCCTTCCAATTTTGGGTAGCAAAAACATGAGAAAAATTCCAAATCGATTCTAAAAATATATTAAATGAATGGATAACAAAATACTTACTTAGGTGTAGGTTTTCGAAAGGGACAATTTGGTAAACAATTTCCCATGATTCATATTTTGCTATTTATATTAAATACCTATACCTATAAATTAGACAAAAATATATAAATATTCAAATTAAGATAAGGCATAGTTGCTTAAAATAAATTATATCATGTCAAATTGAATTAAAAATACAATAACAGTAACATTGTTTACAAGATAAAGTTTTGAAAGATAAGGAATGACAGAATCAATATTTTTCTTTTTTCTATCACACGGTGTAATAAAAAGTTGAATAATTGAAAATAATTGATTATTTGAATACCTAGAATTTTTCTGATATTTAATTCTTCGATTAGAATTAAAGGCCCTCATTTGAAATATCACAAATTAGTTCATTAAATAATATATATATAGCTAATTTATAAATTAGAGTGGTCAATTAATATATTTTTTCTAAGTTTTCCAGCATGTTAAGTTATTGTTGCTTTTTAGCGCGAATTTTTGTTCCATTTTATCTATCTATCTACTCTTATTAAACGAGAAAAAATTGTTTATATATTTATTTGTTTATATATGATATATCCTGGGAGGCACCGAGCGATGCTCGGTAACTTCTTCCTTCAGTTAAAATCTTTATTTTAATATTATTTTTAATTTAAAATTCTGATAAAAAGGTCGATTTTTATTTGAGAGCCGTTTTCAAATTAAAAAAAATACAAATATATATAGTATTCGACCACCGTACCCCCCACCTCCCTCCCTGCTCGACCCCACCCCCGAAACCCCGCTCCTACCCCCCGGATCCCCCACCTTCTGCACACCCACATCCAAAACATCCACCCCCGCCCCGCATCAAGATCGCTTTCTCATCCTCAAAACTTGTAAATAGAGTTTGTTTCATCAAAATCGTTAGAGCAGTTTTTAAAATAAAAAAAAATACAAATATATATATATATATATATGTATATACCTGGAAGACCGAGCTTTGTTCGGTTTAGTTAATGCTTGACAACAACACACCACAATCACAATATTTTTCAAGGCCTTTGAGAACAATTAGTTCAACCCATTGTCTGTCTGGGTACAATAGTAATAATAACCTTTTTTAATCTCCAAGATTTTCGATCTGTCTACCTGAGAATAATTAATTTGATTACTAGAAAACCCCATCAAAAAACAATTTTGTTGAAGATGAGACCGTGACAGATCGAATTGTCATCCCAAAAAACCTCTAAGCCGTGAGATTTCATCAAAATCGGTAGAGCCGTTTTCAAAATAGAACTAAGATACCAATATATATATAAACAAATATACAATTTTTGCTCGTTTAATAAGAGTAGATAGATATTTGTATCTTAGTTCTATTTTGAAAACGGCTCTACCGATTTTGATGAGATTCACGGGTTAGGAAGTATCTGTCACGGTCTCATCTTCGACAAAATTGTTTTTGATGGGTTTTTTCATAAACAAATTAATTATTCTCAGGTAGACAAATCCCATTCTTAGGGTTTTAAAAAAGGTTACTCTTTTAATTTTGTACCCAGGCAGACAATGGGTTGGCTTAATTCATTGTTCTCAAAGGCCTTGAAGAACTATTGTGATTAAACGTTAGAATTATTAACAAACGTTTTATAATTGTTTTTATAAAGAACCTTATTTATTTAATAGAATAAAAAATAATCAAGAATTTATTTAAAAATATCTTTTGCATAACCAGGTCTCATCAATTTTCAGAAAAAATAACACATTTTGATAGGTTTTATTTATTAACAATTGGATGAATAAAAATGAATCATGCGGTTGAATCAAAACAGGTGCAGGAGGTGGGGGATCCGGGTGTGAGGTAGGGGGGGGGTACAGTGGGTGAATACTATATATATTTGTATTTTTTTTTAATTTGAAAACGGCTCTCAAATAAAAATCGACATTTTTATCAGAATTTTAAATTAAAAATAATATTAAAATAAAGCTTTTAACTGAAGGAAAAAGTTACCGAGCATCGCTCGGTGCCTCCAGGTACTTTTAATTATTAGACCAGGGGTCATAACCTCCACATGAAATTTCGGGCCCGTGATCCATGATCTGAAGCGGGTCCCTTATTATGGAATAAGTATGTGTTCTTTATTAAATGGAAAAAGTTGGTCAGAATAAGTTTTATTTTTTGTTATTTCGCCAATCGCAGTGGTGTTTTGCTTGTGCGTTATTATTTTATGGTAGTTGTTCCGCCAAATGGGTTTTCTTAGGATTTTTTTGTAATTTAAACAGATTATTATTTAAATACTTCTGCATCGATTGGGGGCAAAACGAAATTTATGAACAATATAGTTCCGGAGATATTAAATTTCAAAAATAGAATTTTTCAGACTTATACATTTCACTATACTGGATATCGGAAAATCTACATACATATTTAATTATAATTAAGAAACCCTTCTTACCATTTTTATAAAAAACTAAACCAACATTAAACAATAACCAATACATATTTTAAGACAATTTTGATTCATAGTTACAACACAGTTTCTGAGATAATAATGAATAAATAATGTAAAATGTATAAAAAAATTTACACTAAAAACAATTTGGCAACAGCGCATTTATTTAACCAGCGAAAGATGTATGAAGCGCGCATGAGCTAGATTTTTTCAAAATTATAATTTTCATAAGGTGTAACGTAGGCGTTGAATACATTTGTTAAAAAATAACAAAACGATTTTTATAGAAATAAATCGACCTTTAAAATGTATTTTATCTGTCATTTTAATATAAAAATATTCAACCTCTTACAATGGTGCCAGATTTGTCAAACGAGCACCGGATTAGGCTAGAATCGGTACATAAACGGCAAAAAGTTTTGGGCTTATGAATTATGAATCCTTATTGTCTGTTCTATATACTCTAGCATTAACTTTTTGCTAGTATTGTCGCGAAACAACTATCTTAATTGCTTTCCTACGAGAGCTCCTCCATCATTGACGCGCGCTTCAATCATTCCTTCAATCTTTTGATCAAAACTCATTCGTAGCTACGTTTTCCTGACTTATCAAACATAGTGTGTAGCTACATACCTACCAATGAAACCATGGTTTCAAATACAGATTTATGCTTCCGCTTTTAAAGCCCCTACAATTTTTTCAAATGCCAGACTTCTTTTATTTCTATTAAAAAGCAGTCTTTGCTTTTTCATTTTCCATAGCGCTGGGCAATCCAGGTACAAATCTATCAACAGGCTAATAAACTCACAATGAAACTTTCTATCAATCACCTTCAATGATTGACTCAAGCGTCAAACGGGTTCTTAGACGGTCAATCATGTTTGACTTAATCATTTTGATCTAAAGATTGACCGTCTAGGCTCTACTTAAGAAATTAGGACTTTTTTTAATATAAGAATAAATTCTACATAATTGATAATCTATTATTACTTCTGTTGTTAAATAAATAAGTACCTCTAAACGTAAGGATTACTAATCACAGTCAATACTCATTGATAGATAATTTGGGATTTATTCTGATTGAATGTCTGGCAGTTGGTATTTTCAAGGATATATTTTTAATCAATTTCTCTATCAATGTTTTTAATTATTCTCTGTCCAGCGACTAAATGGTTAGGAATGAACCAATTATTATATTTGTAATTTTTCAATCAATCTGAATCTATAAATTTATTAGGGCTCCGATCAATGGCTTTTCAAATTCTATTCTAATACGATTATCTCCAGCAAAAGATATTTTTTTAATGTTATATGTTATTTCCTGGAATTCTGATTTCAGAATTCTTCCTAACTTCATGGGTTGAATTCTGCCTGTTTTCATGATATGGACCTACATCCGTGTCTAAGTAATTCTTGATACTTATATAATTAGATTTTTTGTAAACACCTCCCGAAGTGGGGGTAGAGGGGAATTCACTGAACCCCCTCTCCAAGGACACTCGACTATGGCATGAATCGAGTATTCCCAGAGAGATTCTCTGAAAATCAAATTCAAATAATATATTAAATTCAGAATTTTTGAAAATATCTATAAAATAAATGTAAGGATAACCGAGTTTAATGAAAAAATAACCCAAAAGTGGACTTAGCTCTTGGAGAAAAGTTCAACTGATATCACTCTCTCTGCTAGATGTGTTCTCTTCAGAGGTGGAGGTTAATCCTATACTGTACTTTTTTAGTTTTTTTTTCTAAATATATTAATATCATCTATTTTAGATTGGGAAGGATCGAATATTCTGCGGAGTCCAAAATAAAAATAAAAACATAAATGATAGAATCAAGCTAGCTTCAAAGCTAATTCTAATACCAATACATGGTGGTTTTGAAAGTTAACATCAACACCATCATTAACGCCAATCATAAACTTATGAAAGCTTGAGAAAAAGATTTATCGAGAAGCACGCTCGTGGAACCCAATGCAAGTCAGACTCCCACCTGGCCGATTTATTTAAACAGATAACAGGTTTAGGTATGTAGGAATTAAAATATATCAACATTCTTACTAGAAAATGAAATAGAAACCAAAAATATACAATTGACAATTTTTATTAAACCAATTAAGGAATGTTATGCACGTTTATATAGATAGTTAATAGGTTTACAAATATTTGTAGAAAATAAATTATTCTTTGATCCATTTTTATCAATCAATTAAATAAAATAAGCTTAAAGATTTTTCACTGTAAAGCTTTAGTTAAAAAAAAAATTTGATTCAATAGAATTACAAACAATTAGGAAAAATTACTATTTTTAAAAATATTTTACAAAAAGGGTTTACAAATATTTTCTAGAAAACAAATTATTCTTTGACCCATTTTTATCAATCTTTAAATAAAATAAGTTTAAAGATTTTTCACTTTAAAGCTTTAGTTAAAAAAAAAAAGAAAAGATTTTTGATTCAATAGAATCACAAACAATTAGGCAAAATTACTATTTTTAAAAATATTTTACAAAAAGGATTTACAAATATTTATAGAAAATAAATTATTCTTTGACCCATTTTTATAAATCATTAAATAAAATAAGTTTAAAAATGTTTCACTTTAAAGCTTTAGTTTTAATAAAAAAAAAAAGAAAAAAGAAAGTTTTTGATTCAATAGAATCACAAACAATTAGGAAAAATTACTATTTTTAAAAATATTTTACAAAAAGGGTTTACAAATATTTGTAGAAAATAAATTATTCTTTGACCCATTTTTATCAATCATTAAATAAAATAAGTTTAAAGATTTTTCACTTTAAGCTTTAGTTTAAATAAAAAAAAAAAAGGATTTTTGATTCAATAGAATCACAAACAATTAGGAAAAATTACTATTTTTAAAAATATTTTAAACTTTTTTATAATTAGTTTTTTATATAGGTAAACACTTAACTCTCGTGTATGTGGGTTATTTTAATAGTATTTCATTCATATAATATGCTCTATCTACTCAAAGTGAACAACTAAATTTGAACATTAGATTAAAATATAGAAAAAGTCTAAGGAGATCCTAACCTGTGGACTCGTTGATATCGATATCGATGCTGTTTATAAACATTTTCAAGTATTTTCACAACTTAAGTTAAAGACAAAGTAACAAAAATTGATTTTATGAGATGTACACTAGACTTTTTAATAAAAAGGTCAAGAATTTTACAGCAAATGTAGAAAATTATTAAAAATAATTAGATTTCATTATGTTAATCAGAGCAGCTACAATAGCCGGTGCCAAGAATTTCTTATGGAGTGGAAGGGATGAAAATTTTATAAAGAAATCCTCAAATAAAAGGGAAAAACATTTCACCAACAAGAAGTAAATCTCTTTGATTAAAGGGTGATAGATTAAATTGTTAAAGAGTGATGAGCAATTAACACTCACACCAAAAAAGTAGCTAATATAATTTATTTTAAGCCTTAGAGGGGGGGGGGGGGATAAACCTTAAAATATCCCCTCCTTCTCTTTCACAGGCTATATCAGTTACGGCCACTGTATTTAGAAAACACAAATCTGTTCAACAATATGAGACTAGAAGTACATTAATAATGATTATAAAATTGAAATAATATTAACTGGTCGGTTCATATATTTGAATGCCGAAATTACCTATACGCTAAATTTATTATTCTAAATCTTTTTTCGCATCAAGTATATAGTTTATAATGGAAGGTATATATGGTAAATGTGAATAATTTTGTATCAACTGTTTTAAAATGAAAATATGATAAAAAATACAATAATATGAATATTTGTATTAAAAATATATGAGAGTAATAATAAAAAAATGATTATCATTACCTATCTTTTACCATTAGGTATTTTTAAAAATATTTGTTTTTTATTAACCAATCAATAAAATAGAATAAATAGAAAAATATACTATTCTTAAATTTTTATGACAATATTTCTTAAAAGGGTATATTCATTATAAATGATTATTTATAAAAAATAAATATATATTCCAGAAAATAATTTAAAAAGTAGAAATTTCTTAAATATTAAAATTAAAAAAATGATATTAAGAACTTTTAATTCATGTTTGTCGCCTATTTGCTAGGAGTGTAATATGTGGAATCTAAAAAGAAACGTGTAAATTCTCCTACAATAGAACGATCAGGAATTTTTTGAGACATTCCATATAATGCCATCTGGAACAAATTTTAAAAAAGTTAAATGCTTTATTAAACAAAAAGTAATTAAAAGGTAGGAATTACATGAAAATAAATCTAATACTATTTATAATTATTAAAGTTGTTATAGGGAAATAAGGACTTTATTCCTCCGGTGAAAGTCTCTGGTACTGACATCCCCTACTCCGAACATATCAGAGATCTTGGCATGGTCATTAACTCTAGACTGACATGGGGTGACCATGTTGGTCTGATTTGCAAAAGAGTATATGGCTCTTTGTATCCTCTCCGAAGAATGGCACACGCAACACCTGTCTGGCCGAAGACTTGTTCTCGTCTTATTATTACCCCACTTCTTGAATGGAGAGGCCGTCTATTACGGCCTCGACCGCGTTTCTCTCCACAGATTATTGGTGGCATTTAATTCGTCCATAAGATACATTTACGACCTGGGCCATATGGATCATGTTTCTGAGCGGGTAGTAAAGGTATTAGGCTTCAGCCTACCTAACTATCTAAAGGTTAGATACCTGAGGTTTGTCCATAGGGTCCTTATATCGGGGTCTCCTTCCTATTTGGAGGAACTACTTACCCTGGTCCTTCATTAAGATCAAGAGCCCTAGTATGTCCGTGACATCAGACTGCCCTCAGATCGAGGTCATTTGAGATCACAGCCCCACGACTGTGGCACTCAATGCTACTGCCCTAAGACAACCATCCTCTGCTGCCCGCTTTTTGTCGTGGACTCACTGTAGCTATATCATGTTAATATTATAGCCTCTAATTTTGTATTCTATATTTTGTATTTTTGTATCTATTTTGGATTTTATATTTTGGATTTTTATATTTCTATATATTGTTAATTCCTATATTTGTTAGTTTTTTTCTCTTGAATGTACACTACAAAGGTCTACACTGACCTATGTCGTATGCATTAATAATAAAAAATAAAATATCTTTTATGCATAATTTATATTCTATTGCCAACGTTTCGTCAACTTTGTTGACTTCTTCAGGAGCTCAAATAATTAACTTCCCTGCATATTTGTCATTTCTATAATTATTCTTTCTTACTAAACATATCAAGAAAATTTTTTTCAATCTTATTGATGTTGATGACTTACCTTGATATGTTTACTAGAAAGAATAATTATAAAAATGACAAATATGTAGGGAAGTTAACTATTTGAGCCCTGAAGAAGTCATCAAAGTTGACGAAACGTTGGCAATAAAATATAAATTATCTGCATAAAAGATATAGTCCTTAATTTCCCTATAACAACTTTAATAATCGATGGACATAAATAATCAAATAAGACAATACCTTTCCATCTACAGTTTTATTCGGCTCCTTCATTATTTCTTTCACCTCTGTTCGTACATCATTTAAGAATCGTTCTGCAACTCCTTCTTGAGTGTGCATATATGTGACACAAATATGGATTCTAAAATAATAAATAAAATAATTATAAGTATATAATTTAAAGGGTATAAATCACACAATTTAACAAGTGTTATTATTATTACGACCTCAGTTTAATTTCTTTGAACTTGAGTAATATGAGATACAATGACGATGTACTCAGCGGTGGATTAGTTATTAAGGCCAAGTGGGCAATTACTGCGAGGAGCCCAAATGGGATCATACAATATATTCATCAATAATTTATAAAAATAGTATTAAATATACTTTGGGAAAGTAAAACCCTTTTTCTTTTTTAAATAAAAGAGAATTTTTATATAATATAGATTCAAATGAAAGAGAAAAAATTTAATCTTTAGGACAAATTCTAAGATTTTAGTAGAAATATTATTACTAAAATCTTAGAAATTGTCCTAAATATTAAATTCCTTCTCTTTTAAAATTCATTGGTTTATCTGAACCCGAGCTGATTTTTGAAAAACATTCCAACGTTTTTCAAAAAAATATGCTCAAATCTTTAGTTTTATATTCAATTGAAAGGCTTTTTAATATATTAATTTTTTTTTCTATTTTTTTCTAGATTTTTACTACATCTCGCATTAATGGGAATCTCTCATTTAAATAATAGACGCTCTGTTCATATTCCTAATAGATTTAGGGAATAAGTTGACTTTGATAGAAAAAGCAAAAAAACAAACAAACAAATCTTCATGAAATATGACAATGAATATTTACAATTTAAATAATATAAATATAAGAATTTTATTTACAGAGAATCAGAGAGAGCATTTTCTAAAATACCTTTCCTATAAATTAATTTACAAATGCAGGATAAAAAAACTTAAATCACCTATAAATTTAGTCTATTTAAAATGGTTTAACTAGAAGCACCTTTAATGATAAAACAATAAAAAAACTAACTATTCCAGAAACAAATATAGAAGAGAGATAATTATTTAAATTTTTTTCCTCCCTTAAATTATTATATTATATATATTTTTTTTCACAAAAATGAATGTTTCTTTTTTTCTCAGTCTCTGAGATCCACATTCCTCCACGGCTTTATATTTCCATCCTATACTTTCATCTTGCTATAGGGGTTCACTTGTGCAAGTAATCTGGAGGCCACATAGTCCCGATCAGCCACTGGTTATTTTAAGTTATTCTATGATATATATTATACGAAAATTTTGATAACGAAATAAACCATTTTTTTATAATATTTATATACTAGAATATAGGCCAATATTTTTTTTTTTTTTAATAGGTCCTCCACATCTCCCTTTATAGCCCTCCGATCCTCCCACTCAGGATCCGGTTGAGTGGCTCAGGGTGTGGCCACAGCAGAACGGTGTGAAACCTTAGTATGCTGCGACCAAGAATAAAATAATAATAACAAAAAAAAGGGAATACCGCATATCGTCAAACAAATAAATAAATAATCAAATAAATAAAACAATTATGTGTATAATAAGTACCCATGAGGATATTGTAGAGGATTTAAATTCCATCCTTTTTCACTTAGAGCTTCAGAAAGTCGATAGATATGGAATATATTACTTCCAAATGCTACTACAGAAGTAGCTGGTTTTCCAAAAATAAAAATTTCCTCAATTTCGCGTAATCTAAAAAAGAGCAATTTAACATTAAGGAAATGTTTTTATTTATATATCAATAAATCTATATATAATAAATTTAAATATAAAATTACCCTTCTTCGATTATTTTGGTAGTTGAAACAATTTTTTTTGTTGCCTCTACATAACCTTCCAATCCAAAATACTGCATGGTTGCCCAACACGCAGCAATTATTCCTAAAAAATTTAAAAATTACGTGTTTAGGATAATTTTTTTATTCAAAAGAAACAAATGAAAATAAATTATACAACCTCCTGCTCGGGAACCATTGACTGTAGGAGAACCGTAAACCCCTCCTGGCCAGTCAGTTGTAACTGTATATTGTTGATGTCTATATTTTCTATCTGAATATAGAATGATAGATGATCCTTTAGGGGCATATCCATATTTATGCGTATCAGCCGAAATTGAAGTTACTCCAGGAAGAGTAAAATCAAAAGTAGGAATGTCATAGCCAGCTCTAAAATTTTAATATTCAAATGGTTTAAGAAATGCGAATTTGATGATAAAATGAAAATACTATATTATTTACTTTTTCATGAAAGCAATGATGAATCCTCCAAGGCAGCAATCAACATGAACAGGGATTTTATATTGAACACCTAAAGAAGAAATTTCTTCAATGTCATCCATTGTACCATAGGGGTAGTTTGGTACTGAACCCACTAACTGTTTATAAATAAAATTATATAATTATTAGTACCTACTAATGATAATAAAAAAACAAAAAACAAAATGAAAGTGATTTAGAGTTATGAAAAATAAATAATAAAAAATTTTGGTGTACTTAAACAATTTAAATTTAAATTGAGTTAAATAATTTAGTCTTTAATAAAAATATTTAGAAAAGTCTTAAAAAGATAGATTACGTTGAAAGTTTCTTTTTGCCTAGAGTAGCAGAATTTTATAAATTAAAGGAGACAATAAAAGAAAGACACTTTTATTTTCTCCTTTAAGATAGAATATAATTGAAAAGTTTTGTTTTGCTGAGAGTAGCAGAGTTGTTGAAAAAGACTGATGATGAAGGCCAAAGCCTCAGAAACTAGTAATCTCAAACAAATAAAGTATATATGTTACCTATATATATATATATATATTTATATTTGATAAATATATATGTGTATGTTTATTTGCATCAAGCAGAGGACAACCTCTTTGTTTTTCTTTAAGATAGATTATGAGGAAATAAAAAGGAAAGGCTGAATTCACTGGCTAATTAAACTAATTTAATGTAAAATATTATTTTGTACCCCTATATTGCCAGGTCCCAAATAATACCCATATGTAATAACATAAAACAATTTAACCTATATTATTAAAAATCTATGGTATATTATATATACCATAATACATTTATATTCTTCGAATGAATTCTGTAATCACAGCTTGAGTCTCTCCTTTCTTAAAGCAAATTTGTTTTTCCCATCATTTAATTAATTTTCATTAAGACCTTTTTTTTAATGCAAGATCAACTAACATTAAAAATTCTTGCCCTGAAGTAAATTAAAGTGTTTGGAAGTTGTTGGTTTTGTGAATATGATGAAATAGCTAGCTTCCGAATTTCGGTTTAGTCCAAAATTTTTGGATAAAGAAGTCATTGTTATTAATTTTGTAAATATTATTTCGACTTACCATGCAGGTATTCTTGTTAATTGCTTTTTTCATTTCCTTAATATTAACTTTGTACGTATTTGGATCTACTTTAATATGCCTTAACCGAATACCTAAATAAAGACCGGATTTATCAAATGCAGAATGAGCAGTTGTTGGTAAAACCATTTCTGGTTTAGTAATTCCCTTAACTTCTCTGGCCCAATCTCGATAAGCCTTACAAGCCATTAATATCGATTCAGTTCCTCCAGAAGTCATCTAAAAAATGTTATAAAATATTAATATCTCAATGTTATATACCCGGAGAAAAGGACAAGGTATAAATATGTAATTTGAAATAAAATATATATAAAGACTATTTACAGTGCCACATGAATTAGAATCGCCATTAAAAAGTCCGCATGCTTGTCGTACAACTTCAGCTTCCATTTTACAGACTCCTGGGAAAATGTCTGGATGAAGAGGATTTGTATAAGAAGCAAGTCCATAAACTTCTGTTAGAAGTTCAATTAAATGTTTATCTAAACGATAAACTGCTCCAGAAACAAAACCATTTCTCCAATTATAATCTCCTAAAAAATAGAAAAAAGTTATAATAATTCGATGAAACATGAATAATTCTTAATAATTTGCAATATTCCAAAATCATAAGTGGATGGATATGTTACCAGAGGTTACATTTTTAAAAAAAAATTAAGATTTTCACTGTAAGAACATGTTTACCTGGGCTGCCTTACATTATTTTCAGTTGAATATTCATGAATTTTTAGTAGTTTATTTATTAATGCATTCCAAAAGTTTGAGAGGTCCTGGCCCTGACTTGACCCATACCTAATGTGACCATACGTCCCACTTTAGGCGGGACATTCCCGCTTTCGGGCTGTCTGTCCCGTTGTCCCCATCGAGAGCAAAAATGTACCGCTTTTGCAAACAGGCCAGATTTATATACACTGAGAAAAAAATATGGATTTATCGAAAAATCATAAGAGATCTTTTTTGTAGAGCGCTCAATTGCCTACAAAAGTCAGTTATGATCTTATCGATATCTTAATTCAATCATGATCATGAGTTATAGAATTCCAAAGTTAAAAAAGTTTTTTTTCAAATGTTATTTAAACATGAAATAGAAAATCGCCAAACAAAGTCTATTAAATCATTTATTTAAAATAAAGAAATAGATTGTGTTGTCTTAAGAATATTTAGTTATCCCAAATAAATTTTACTTTAACAAAATTTAACAAAACCCATTTTATTGTCAAAAGAGAATTTTTTTCTCAGTGTAAATCGCGCGAATCGAGACAAGGCCGTGTGAAATTTATACATTGAACGTTATTCTAATAGTATTGCATTGCAGTTGTTTTCGTAGACGGTTTCGTGTTTATAACATTGGCAAAATGCCTAAACACAAGTGTACTTTTAATATTAATTTGCAAAATATGTATCCGTTTATTAAACAAAGGAGTAGTGAAGCAGACGTTACGTGTGAAAAGTGCCGCACAGATTTTAGTGTTGGACATGATGGTGGTGCTAGCGATATTGGGAAACATTTAATATCAGAAAAACACAGGCTTTCCGATCAAGCTGCTTCTTCAAGCTCGTCTTTTTTTTCAAAAAAACCTATTCACCGACTTCCAAAGATTTGGATATAGCTGCAGCGGAAGGTGCGTGGGCGTATCACACCGTGCAAGAAAACGATACCTTTAGCTCAAATGACTGTGCTTCTAATTTAATCCAAACATGTTTTGAGCAAATATTTAAATGTGCTTGTAGAAAATCTCAAGATATATTCTAGCACCTATGGCAATGAATGAATTGAAAAAACGCCTTCGCGAAGCCCACTGTATAACTTTATCAACGGATGCTTCGAATCACGGCTCAACCGAAATTTTTTCCCGGTTTTGGTTCGGGATTGTTTACCTTAAGAATGAGTTAAAGTCAAAATTTTAGAGTTTCAGGAGAGCAGCCAGGTGAGACATCGGATATAGTTGTCAATTATTTGATATCTTGCAATGATTTAAATAAAAAAATAGTGGCCTTTTGTGGAGACAATACGAACTGCAATTTTGGAGGAAAAAATAGAAAAGGAAGTAATAATATTTATGCTAAATTGAACCCATCACTCGGAAGACAACTCATTGGGATTGGATGTGGAGCCTACATAGTTCACAATGCGATCAAAACAGCTTCAAATTGCCTCCCTGTGGACTTCTCGAATGTATCGTTGTGAAAATCCATTCATTTTTTTACATTTACAGCATTCGAGTAGAAACTCTGAAAGAGTTCTGTGATTCCACTGACACAGAGTATCAGAAACTGCTGGGATATAGTAAAACAAGGTGGCTCGCATTAATACCGGCGCTTGAAAGAATTTTGAAAATGTTCCAGCCTTTAAAAAGCTATTTTCTGAGCAAAAATAAAACTGAAGAGAGTGAAATAGGGGATGAAAGTTTGTATGGGGAACCAACTATTTCTCATGTTGGATATAAAAATTCAGCATAACTATACTTTTGATAAGAAATAAAGAATATTTTAAGTACCAGCTATGCTTAGTTTGAGGAGAGTCAGATGGTCGTTGTGTGAATTGATCCGAAAATTATTTTTATACAATTTTTTTTTATTTATTTACAAAATTCCGTAAGCGTCCACCTCTGACACAATAAAAAAATGGTCACGTTACCCATACTCCATACTATAATATATACCAGTGCTTTCAACAGCCCAAGAACCATGTCAAAATTAAAAGATATATCTTCAATTCTCATCAACTAACCTTTCTCTTACCCCATATAACTATCCCTCTTCTGAACAGACTCTTACCAAGACAGAACTAAATATCAAAGTTTGTCATCCCGTAGACTACAAAATGACTTGATATTCCTTCAACTTCTTGAATGATGGTCGTTGTTGTAAATTAAATATATTATTTCAAGTATAATATTTTGATGTATTGTCGAAACCTTTTTTATCCCCATTTATAGCTAATTATTCAAAAAATACAGGGCTGAATAGTGATGCTAAAGCCGACTCCTCACAAATTCTGGACTTCTTTTTCATGTGGGGTGAGGGATATCAAAAAAAGATATTGCTCACACTACGATTAATTGTCTAATAGATTGTATTATATTATTACATGCTTTATATTAGCTTCACTGTATGTATCTATCTGTGTACTATTTATCTATCTATTAATGTGACTTTTGTTCTGTTAAATTTATCTATAAAAATAATTGTTACCTACTCAATTTAAATGAAATAATATAATTATAATAAAAATAAATGCATTGCATTGTGTTAAATTCCGCAAACTTTTCTCTATAAAAATAAATTAAGACTATAAATTAGTATTTTAGTTTTGTTAAATTGTTGATTTGGTGTATAAAAATGTATATTGTAACTGCGATAACTCCCGTATATCGAATAAAATAAAAATAAAATAAAATAATAATCAGATAATCGTAACGAGAGAAAAACTGAGAGAGGATGGAGAGATACCAATCGATTTGATTGGGGAATAATGGAATTTAAATAATTATCGGAAAAGAGGTTTTTTTATCTAATTAGATTTTTCCTCTTATTAAAAACAAGGACTCAAGATGAATAAGGACACTCGATGGTGGAGAAGCAATCTCCGAAATCGAAGCTAAAATACAAGGTATACATTAATTAATGTAAAATAATTGGTTTAATAAAATTTATAAAAAAAAAAAAATATAATTAAAAATGATGAAGAAGAGAGAGGAAGGAGATTAACCAATCGACTTGATTGGGGAATAATGGAATTGAAATAATTATCAGAAAAAAGGTTTTTTTATCGTTAGTTTTATACAAAAACAC
>JALMQS010000816.1:699296-726544 GCA_024734495.1 Forficula auricularia
AAAATTATTATAAGGAAAATGTAGTTATTTGTAAAACATAAATAATTGAATGGAAAATGTTTTGTTTTGCCGAGCGTAGCAGAGTTGCTGATTTCATAAAGAGAAATCAATGTGACGTTTGTACCTTTGTAAAATTTTCGAAGGGTGCAAAAAGAGATTTTTTTGAAGATATTTTAAAGAAATTATTTTTTCATCTATATAAAAAATACTAATTTAAGGTAGTTGTTTCGCGACAATACTAGCAAAAGTTAATGCTAGAGTATATAGAATTAGACAAGGAGGATTCATAATTCATAAGACAGCCGAAAACTTTTTTCTGTTTATGTACCACTACTAGCCAATCCCGTGCTCGTTTGACAAATCTGAAAACACTGTCCGAGCTTGTATATATTTTATCATAGAAATTTTAGATAAAGTACATTATAAAGGGAGATTTATAAAACAAAAAGTTCTTAATAAGCGATTGAAAGCTGTTGCGACAATGGCTGAAGCAAAAAAACGTCGAAAAAATTACTAAAGTTAACCCACTTTTTAGGTTAAATAAATGCGTTGTTACCAGCTTGTTTTTAGAGTAAATTTTTCATTATTTATTCATTATTATCGCAGAAATTGTGTTGTAACTATGAATTAAAATTTTCTTAAAAAATGTAGGTATTAGTTATTCTTTAACGTTGGTTTAGTTTTTTATACAATGATAAGAAGGGTTTCTTAATTATAATGAAATATGTATGTAAACTTTCCGATATCCCGTATAGTGCAATGAATAAGGGTTTGAAAAACTCTATCTTTGGAATTATATCTAGGGAACTAGTATATTCATACATTTCGTTTTGCCACCAATCGATGCACAAGTATTTAAATAATAATCTGTCTAAATTTCAAAAAAATCCTAAGAAAACCCATATGGGGAAACAACTACCTTAAATACAAGTTAAATATTTCAAAATATAGGAGTTTGGGAGAAGGGCCGCACTCAAGATTTTGGCAGGGCCACAGGTGACCTTAGTAGCCATTTTGGAGAAATTTTGAAAAAAATAAAAACTACTCTAATAAAAAAATAATTTTACGTCACTTTTTTACATTTGATCAAAACCTTTAAAATCAAGATTTAATAATTATCGGTTCAACTGTTTAGTCGAAAAATTGGATAAGTAGACTGTGACATTTTCTCAAAAACATTTTTTGGGGTTCGTAGTTTGGGAGGGGACACTTGAAAACTTTGAGTATTGTTAAAGTTAAAACATCTACGTGGAATTTTCATTGCTCTTCATATAGAAAGCTTGGTTTATTTATTATAAGTAGAGACCGGATTCCTATGTAATTGCATATTTTGTTTGCCGCTACATACGACCCAGGGGATCATTTATCTATCCGAATCAAGCATCTAGGATACTGTGGGTTAAATTTTATACTGCATATTTGAGTAATATTGCATAAAATTGCATATTGGAGGAATATTTCATATAATTGCATATTTTAAGGATTTTTGGGCAAAATACATATCTTTTAAAAGTAAATTTTCGGAGAAATAAAGAAATAAAACAGGGAGACATTATTTTTTTTTAAGGCCTTCTGTAACTATAACCGATTTTGGCCATTGAGTGTTCGTGTGTGTGGAAGTGTGTGTAAATTATTGAAAGGATCAGAGTCGGTCAAATATTTGCATTATTTTATTAGTTTATTTGTACGTCAATATAAAAAGCTTGTTAATTTAAAAAAATAAATAAAAGGAGTACAATACAATCGCGTCTGTTAAATAAAACTAATCCCCCCCCCCCCCCGTATTTTTTCGTTCACATTTTTTGAAACATTATAAATTTATTTTTTTGAGTGAATACTGAATAGACTTAATATTTTAATTAATTATCTTCCCTATGAGGTTTAATAAGTCACAATTGTGAAAGTTATATTTTCACCATTTAGGACAAAGGAAATTGAAAGGAAATTAATTAAATTTTTCTTATTTTTTCTCTTATCTTGTTTGTTCTTTAAATTAAATTTTTTTTTTTTAATCTGTAAAAATTAAAATTAAAAGAACAAACAAGATAAAGAGAAAAAGAAGAAAAATTTCCTTTCAATTTCCTTTGTCCTAAATGGTGAAAATATAACTTTCACAATTGTGACTTATTAAACCTCATAGGGAAGATAATTAATTATAAATTTATTATGTTGATTTATGACAATGTTCAAGCGGGAGGCCCGGGTTCGAGGCTTGCTAGCATATAAGCTCCCTCACTAATCCTACTAACACTTTACTGATGTGCTGTCTAAATGGGCTGTGTTCCCGGTCACAATAAATAAATAAAAAATTAAAATATATACCTATATACCTAATGAGAATTTTTTGCAATTTTTTACGCAATAAAAGTACATATTTGGACACATGGTTTTATTTCTTTCATAGCACTCCTTCAATTATATAGTCTTTTTGTCTTCAATTTTAATTTTTTAGTGCATAAAAAATTTATTTTGCCATCTTTTACTGCATATATTTGCATATTTCAACCTATTCTGCATATTTCAGCAATTTTAAGTCCATATTTTGGCCGTTTTTACTGCATAAAAACCCGGTCTCTAATTATAAGTAATGGAAATTACAATAAGCGCAAAGTGGCTTTGAGCTCGTGTTCTTTCCATATATGCCAAAAATAATGTTAATACTTACTTTTGTCTCTGCAGAAAAGAAAGTCCCAGCTCCATACACCCAAAATCACAGTGCCTGCTGTATATGTAACAATTTTCCAAGGCTCTGTTTCTTCAAGCCAACCATTTATAAAATGCCGGGGACATGTTACTAGATCTGACATGATTGACCAGTGATTCTGAAACAACAGTGAGACCTTTTGTAAATTATTTTATAAATAATAATTTTTACTAAAACGTGTGTGCTAAACTTACTATAATTGACTAGTATGACAGTATTACCGAGTTGACACTGACAGTTGTGCTGGCGCGAATCGAGTCAACAACCTTCAAGGTCAGAAGAAAAACACATATATATATAGTCAATGTTATTTGAAAGGGACCATACGTATAGTCCATTTCAAATAAGATTGACTAATGAAGAAGGTGTAAGTAACACTTATAAACAGAGATGTGACTTATTTTAGATACAACTATTTGAAATACAGATACAAGATACAAAATACGTATTTTCATCTGAAATAATTTTTTTTTAATTTTCATTTTGTATCTTGTATTTAGATACATTCTTTTGGTATCTTAGTATTTTGTAAATACTAAGTTTGCTAAAATACTTTTACTATAATTACCTAAGCATTTATTTACATTACAGCATTCCATCATAAAGATAAAACTAAATGCACCCTTAAAATGTTAATTTATCAACCTATTAAAAGACTGTATGCTCTAGTTACTTTTGCCTGCTGCCGTCGACGAATCTTATTACATGTTTTTAAAGGGCTCTGATTCATCTTTTGCAAGTAGCGACAACACAGGGCTAACAGGCAGCACAGCTGACTTAGAAACACTTCAATACCTAAATAATAAAGACACCAGCCTAAAGAGTTTAAATGTTTATCCTACAATAAAAAAATATTTTTAAAATAAAACACCTGTTTACCGAGTTCCGTCCCTGTGAAGAGACTCTTCTCTTTTGGTGGGATGATAATGAGACCTCATCGAAGAAAAATTAGTAATAAAATGTTTGAAGAACTGGTTTTACTTAAATCTCAATTTAAATCTTAAAAATATAATATTTTCTCACATTTACGCGATTAACGCGATCACTGTTCATAATTAATGTAATAAGCTAAATAAACCTTAAGTTAAGATTAATAAAAATAGGTATGTTTTCTTTCAAAAAGTATTATATTTTAAAAAAGTATTTAGGAAATACGTAGTATTTCAAATCCCATTTACAAAAGTACTTTGTATCTGATATCTCAAATACTTTACTTAAAAGCATCTTGTAACTTGTATTCCAGATACTTTTTATGAGGTATTTTGTATATCTCTGCTTATAAGTCAGGATGGATGTTCGAATTGGGAAAAAGAGGAAGGAATTTCAGGTGTTGGGCCAGAGTCGTAAAGTCCTTTGCAAATCCGTTATGACGTTATGAGTGAATGTCGACAAGCCCGACGAGAGGGGGGGGAGGGTCAGACAGAGCAGTTACCCCCGGGCCCGAAAGGGGCCAGGCAGCGTATTTCCAAACCCCTGTGCAGTACAGAGCACGCGGTCCGCACGATGCTCTGAATCACTCGGGGGCTTGGATATCGTTTCCGTTGCGTGGCGTCTAACCAAACCCCTGTAGAGTACAGAGCACGGGGTCGCTCGGTACTCTGAATCACTAGGGGTTCTGTATATGGTTACGCTGCATTGCGTCGGACAAATCCCAGTCTGATACAGAGCAACTTTTAATTCTTTGAAGTTTTGACTCTGTTACATCTTGTGGAATAATGTATCTATAATTGTTCTAATATTAATTTTGTTTCATAGATGATCTTCTGTATGTATTCAGCTGAAAAATAAGTTGTGTTTATAGGAAGTAATATGCAATAGCTTAACACATTTGGGCCAATGTTCCCAGAAGGAAACTATTTTTTAAACGCATCTCACAATTTCAATTAATTTAATACAGCGATTTTTTTTTCTGTTAAAGTTGACTATTCTGTAATAGCTCATTATTATGTGATAGCTCTAAATATCATATTTCCGATTTTATATGCAAATGAATTTATGAAAAATGCCTCCTAAACGAATTCAAAGAAAGAAGTATTTTATATTTATTTCTAATAAATATTTGATATATTTTGATTATTTATCATTTTTTATAGGACTTTGTTTAAATTTTATATATCATATTTAGAGTTCAAATCTTATTTTTAACCGACTTCAAAAGGTTCAAAGGTTCTCAATTCGACTGATTTTTTTTATGTTACCTCATATCTCCGCCTATTGTGAACCGATTTTGATGATTTTTTTTGCATTTGGTTCAGTCTAGCTTCCGATTGCTCCCGTTTTTTTCATTGGTATTGGACATTTTTTGAATGTTTGTTCAGGCATAACTTCTTTGTTTATGAACCGATTTTAATGATTCTTTTTTTATTGGAAAGAGAGTACCTTAGGGGTGGTACCATATTAATTTGGTCAAGTTCTGAAGATATGATCAATGACGAAATAACGTAAATCTCCAATTCTTATGACCAAATAATAGAAATTATAATAAATAAAATCTTTTATAAAAAAAAATCTTAAAACATTCATTTAAAACCCGCAAACGTTTCGGGAGAATTTCTATATTTATGAATTGAATTTTATTATCATTTTCTGATTCATTCGCCCGACGCTTTCTCTTACGAGATGCATGCAAGGTATTATATTAAGTCACTATTATAATAATAAAATCACTAAAAAGAGAAAAATAAAAATAATTTTTATAAAAAAATAAAACCGACTTCAAAAAACTAAATGCAACAAATAGAATAATAATAACTTAAAAATCAAATAAAATACACTAAAAAGTATAAAATAATTATCTTATTTAGTCACAACTAAACGACGAAATATTAACACGAAATTACTTTTTGAAGTCGGTGCCAAACATATACATTTTATGAATCGCACTCGACGCATCTTACTTAGTACGTTTGGCGGGTACGCTCGCTTATAGGTATAGTTTGTTTGGCACCGACTTCAAAAAGCAATTTCATGTTAATATTTCGTCGTTTAGTTGTAACTAAATAAGATAATTATTTTATACCTTGTAGTGTATTTTTATTTTATTTTTAAGTTATTATTATTTTTATTTGTTGCATTTAATTCTTTTGAAGTCGGTTTAATTTTTTTATAAAAATTATTTTTTATTTTATTCACTATCAGCATTTAAATCATAGTGTTCCCGTATGAGAACACTGGTCTTGAACGATCAGGTATCCTGTTTTTATTTGTTTTTTGGCTAATTAATTTAAGTGCTCCGCAAATTTTCCAAATAATCAAAAAGTGCTTCTGACTTTGAAAAGATTAAGAACTACTTGTCTTAAAAGATCCGACGATTCGGCCCTCCTTCAGAGTTTACATCACTGGCTGTTTTTATGGGTTGGGTCCCAAAGCATATTCTTTGGGTCGCGCAGATGAGTCGTTAACCAAATATCTTACTACATTAATTTTAATAAGTTTAAAAATATATTTTTATTTATTCAATACTAATTAAATTAAAAATATCAAATACATCTTCTTTTTCATTAAATTTTCCTTGGATCGAAAAGTACTTTCTTTATCTTAATTGTTAAAAAAAATTATATGCGAGATAAAAAAAGTCAATATTTTAAAATTGAACAAAATTGCTTAAGTTATGATCTAAAAAAAAGTAAAGAAAAAAAATTGGCTTTTTTTGGGTCATGGCGTGAACATATTTCCTAAAATTGGGTCGCGGCTTAAAAAGGTTAAGAACCACTGGTTTACATGATCAACGATGGAACCTACATGTTTTTATTAATATTATTTTTAATTGCGTTTAATTTCAAAACCTTGTGCATAGAGTTGCCTTGATGATGGCAGGAGTGGGTCAAAAGGATGATTTTTTTTATTTTATTCTGGCTGCAAATAAAATTCAACATTTTTAACTGAATTCAAAATCTAAAATAATATTAATATAGGTCTATTGCTTTTAACTAAAGCAACAGCCTAGGAAAGCTGTACGCTTGTATCTATGCAACCAAAAAGACGCCTATGGATCGAACGAGCCTACCCTTCAGGCGTCCTTGTTAAATGAATATTTTTCATGTTAAAAATTTAACGGCCATCTCCCATAAGCTCATTTCCTATTTTTCTAATTAGTAGTTCAATATTATAGAGTTTATATAATAAAAATATAATAATTATACATTATACTTAAATTATACCCTAATTAAAAAAGAATATATAAATTATACAAAATCAGAATTAGCCGAAATAATAGACATTTTAGCTTCCCACCTCAAGGGTCACCTTCCGAATTTTTTCTACCGGGTGTTGCCCAACCGAAAAGAAGAAGCTGGCACCGCCACTTCCCATCGAAGAAGTATTTACGCACTTTCAGAGATACTATTAGGGCATGTGAATTGATGAGTTAAAATCAATAATTTTCGCCAGAAGCCTCCTGCTTTGCGCGTAGCACGCGATTCGCCGAATCCCAACAGCTTTTTGCGATTAAATTGTAAAATTCTCAGACCACTTCTGTCTCACTGTTTGTCCTCATGATTTCAATGACTGGAACTTTCGATTGGCCTCCGTTTTTTCGGTAACTTATAATCTCAAACATTCAAGACCCGGATCTCCTTTTCTTCTTGTAATAAAAGGGTCTTTAAAGATCTTTATGGGCTGCGTCTTTTAATGCTCTTTCTTGTATTCGATCTCATTAAAAAAAAAAGAGAAAAAAAGTACTCAGAATACTCACTCATTGCAAAAAAATCGTTTTGTGAAAAATCGTCAATATCAATGTCACAATTTCTTTCGACCTCTCATAAAATTAGCATATTTATTTTGTACCTAAATCCGCCTCAAACAAATTTGTCTTGACTCTATTTTACGCCTATTCAATTTCTTTTTCTTTATAGTGCTCAAACTTGTCCATCTTGAATATAGGGTCCTATCTGTGGAGGCTGCTCTTGAAATTTGCGACAGTAAATTCATTTGGGAAACGTGGGATTAAATAAATACGAAATTTCGCCTCGATTAAACTCTCTTGATACCTTGGCCCATAGCATAAGCATTTTTATTAACTAATGTTAATGTCTAATTAAATTAAATCGAGTTATTAAATTTTCGAGAAAAAAAAATGTTTTTTTTTACGTAATTCGCAAACCCCCTTATCGGTCAAAGTAAAAAAAAACATTCGTCATTTGGTTTATCTCTATTACTTCTAGAGATTACAATATAATAATTAGAAAAATGAAATTTCAATTATCTTGGATAATATGTATAGTTTGCAAAATAAATTATGCTATTCAATTTAAAAACAATACAATTCTTTATTTAATTTTTCTCAATCATTCTGTAAATGTTAGTATCGTGAATTGGAAGAATTTAAAAATAATTAAATTAAAAAAAAATACCTTATTTTCTTTTCTTAGTTTGCAGATATAAAAGTAAATTTAGATTATACCTATATAACTGGTTGTAAAACTTGTCATGCAAATCATTTATTGGTCTTATCAACTTTTCTATTTTTATCTACTTCGATAAAAAGATATTAAATTCGTTTTTTTTTGTTAAATTTGTTTCTGATTATTTTTAAGATGATCAAATATAGTATAAAATAATTAATTAATGTAGGAGACGGTGATAAGACCTAAAATATTGCATGGCTTGATAAGGCGATAAACAATTTTATTACGGAAGAGTAGCTTTGATGAGAGATATTTCTTCTTGTAATTTTATTTTTTATTCAAAATTCAGTAATTCCGGAATCTATAAAAACACATTGGTCCGAAATTCATCCGATTACAGGGACTCTATGGTATCTATAAAACGGCTGATACTATTTTGATGAAATTATAGACAGCTTTAAGGCTTACAAAGAAAAATTTTTTTAATAAAATGCACTAAAAATATGTAGAAGATCCCGATTTTTCTTTGAGTATTTGGAGATTTGTGATCAGAAGCATGTTGCTACTTTTTAGTGCATTTTGATATAAGTATTTTTAATACATTTTGTCTTTGAAATTTGCATTAAACGTTGGATAAGGAAAAACAAATCAAAAGGTATTCGATACAAGAAGTCTCAGTGTGCAAAATTTCAAGCGACACCTCGGTAGAAGTGGGTCCCATTCAATTACATGATTTATTCAGAGAGAGAGAAACCAAGTTCAAAAAAAGCAATAAAAAGTAGTTGTAGACGAAAATTAAATAAAAAAATATTGTAATTAGATAAAGTTGCATGGTTTCACTAAAACCAACCTGAGAAGATTTCCAGAATTTAAAGTATAATAATTTTACTTTTTAGGACGAAACAGAAAATACATTATTTTTCTGAATATTCTAAGTTTATTTGAAATTCTTATTTTACAAGGAAATTATATTTTCAAGTCTTAATTTAGATTTAATGATTTACCTAATGGGTAAAATAATCTATGTAATTATTAAATAAATAAAAAATGTAATTGTTGGAAATAGGTTTATTCGTCTAATAATATTGTCCGGATCAGCGCGTTGCAAACTTGGTATGGATCTGCATTTGAGGATGGTCTTTTATCAGTAAAATATCCTTTTTTTTCTATAGCAGTAGTTCTCGGTATGGAGATGCTTGCTTCTCGGTCAGATGTACCTAATTAAATATAATGATAGAGTGAATGGAAAAAATAAAAAATTCGATATTAATATATTTAAGATATTTAGGACCAATTAAAAAACAGGCCAATCTGGACAGCGTGTGTGGCAAACTCAAGCGGAAGAGATAGCAAAGTGTTTTTTGATTGGAATAAATACCCAAGTTAAAGAATTGTTGTTAATCGATTATAAAGAAAGTATTTCTGCTTTGTCTAGTTCACGAAAATAATTTTTATTTATTTGGGTTGATATATAGAAAGGGCTCCTGAGTTTTCCACACAGGACCTGACCAACTTTATTAGCTTATGAGGGAATCCAAACTCGTTCATAATATCGGAGCCATTTAGCATCAAAACAGGACTATGACAAGGAGATGCAATATCACCCCTGGTTTTTCAATCTTATTCTGGAAAAAGTTATTAGAATCTTAGATAAAGGGAGAGAAGGAATACCAATGAATGGTCTGGATAAAGTGTTTGCGTATGCGGAAGATATTGCCATAGTAGCGAATAGAGAAGAAGGTTTGGTGGACATGCATTATAAAATCAAATGCATGGCCCTAAGAGTTGGTCTTAAAATAAATGCTGAAAATACTAAAACAATGAAAGTGTCAAGACATAACAACAGCTTGAGATGTGAGGAATCTAGTTATGAGTATGCTGATAATTTTGCTTATCTAGGAAAACTTTCGCCAACTCTTTTATCCCTATGACCTCCAGAGACTGGATGGAACTCGCTTCCTGCCACCGCCTTCCCCACTTATAACCTTCAGCTGTTTAAGACTAAGACCCGTATCCACAGATACCTTCGACCCCTGCCCAGCCCATAAAATTCCCTCTTCTTCTTTTCACGATGGAGAGGTCAACCCAGGACTTTAGGGGATGCAGCTTTTTGGTGTAACTCCTTCTCTCATCATTTTTCATTAGAAAAAAAACTTATAACTACAAAGAATGAAGTAAGCAAAGAAATTCAGACTCGAATAATGAAAGGAAACCGGTGTGCGGCGGCCTTAATTGGCCTGCTCAAAAATAAAATTCTCTCAAGAAAACTTAAAATTAAAATCTACAACGCCATTATTCGACCAGTGGTGCTCTATGGGTGTGAGACATGGACCATGACCCAATCTGATCAGAAAAATCTAATGTCCTTTGAAAATAAGATCTTGAAGAGAATAAGCGGAATGATTAGAGATAGTGTTACAGGCGAATGGAGGCTTAGAAGTGCAATAGAAGTGAGAGAATTAATTAACAGGGCAGCCTTATATCACGAGCTGTATAAGATCACAAAGGCTGGCTTGGGTGGGACACATGGTGCGTGCTGATGAAGATCAAGCTATCAGCAAGATTTCCGAAGCAAAGCCGATAGGAAGAAGACCACCAGGTAGACCACGGTAAAGATGGATGGATAATATAGCCAGAGATCTTGAAGAGTTGGGTGCTGAAGGAAATTGGAAATCTATGGCGTGGGATAGGACAAAGTGGCGAGGCATTATAGAGGCTAAAACATTGGAAATGTTTGGCTACAGGAAGTAAGTATATAGGATGTTCACTAACATATGAGCGTCTCAAAATAAGCCTGAATACTAAAATAAAACAAAAACAGAAGGCCTGAAACACGCAGAGAGATAGAAGTGAGACCGGTGTTATTCTTTTCCTGGGTAGCAGTGCCGGCTTAACCGGGGGGCTATTGGGGTCTATAGCCCCCGGCGGTAAATACGTAAAGGGGGCAAAGGCGGTAAACATTCTTATTTTTATTTTATTTTTTGAATAAAAATTTTATATGAAGAATGAAGTATATATATTTGATATACTATTGATTTTTTTTTCTCTCTTGAATAGATTTATCAACGTTTTGTCAAATAATGTTTTTGATTTGATATTTTTGAAATAAATAGTTTCCTTGTTGTAGGTAGAATATCATAGACAATGGAGTTTAAAAGTCTTTCTCAAAGGATAAAATTCTTGTATAAACTGCCCAAAAGATATTTACCCTTCATTACTAATTAAACCTTTTCAAATTCAAAGACCTTTTTAATTCAATACAATTTCCAAAACCCTTTTAGACCTTTCTTAACAATATAATAAAAGTTCTCAACTACCTAGAGAATAAAAACCCAAAAACCCTTTTTTAATTATCCAGAGCTTAAAGGGTTTCCATTCACCCATCCTAAGAAAGCTATTTAGACTTTAAATTTTCAAAAGCTTTTCTTGACAAAGGGTTGAAATTTCTTGACCATCTTAAATTAAAATTCAAGTAAAATAAATAATAAAGTAAAGAAAATTTTTTGAAAAATGTTTTTTTTGGAACTTTTTCAAAAAATTTTTTAAATATAAAATACTAGGTAGGTTTCACATAAATAAAAGATCAGATGCTTGTTTAGCACGACTCTGATCTTTTATTTATGTGAAACCTACCTACCCTAGTATTTTTTATTTAAAAATTTTTTTGAAAAAGTTCCAAAAAAACATTTTTCAAAAAAATTTCTTTACTTTATTTAATGTTTCACCAAGAACCTTGCACCATTCTCCCTTAACAAAAAAGAAAATAAATAAGTTTAATTCTCAATATATATATATATCACATGACCAAATTAGGGATGTAGTCAAAAATTTAGGAAACTCCTCGCAATTATAAAATAACCAATAACATTTAGAATCCCACTAGTTGGATATGCCAAAAAACTATTAGAAATACAAATAAAAAAAATAGTGTAAGATTTACGTGTTAAAAGTGATTTTATTTTGTTCGAAGGTTTGGAGCACTCTTGTGTCGTGTTCAAAACTTCCTTCTCACAAAATAAAATATTACTTTTAACACATATCATAAATAACTATTATGTTGGAAAAAACGATTTTTTCGTTGTCAAGAATTTTTTTTTATAATGATATTGATATTTTTATTTATTATAATGATATTGATGAGAGAAGGAGATAGACCAAAAAGGTGCACACCCTAAAGGCCTGGGTTGATCCGTCCATCGTGAAAAGAAGAGGGGATTTTATGGGGTGGATAGGAGTTGAAGGTACCTGTAGATGCGGGTCGTAAACAGCTGAAGGTTATAAGTTGAGGGGAAGACGGTGGCTGGGAGTGAGTTCCAGTCTCTTGAGGTCATAGGGATAAGAGTTGGCGAAAGCGTTGGTTCGACTTTTATCCAATTTGACAACGAAGGGGTGCTGAGCTTTCGAAAACCGCGTGTTTCTAGCAAAGAGGGCTTTAGGGGGGATAATTGATTTCAGCTCTACTGAACAGACATCATGATAGTATCTGTAGTAGAGCGAAAGGGCAGAAACGGTTCTTCGGTGAGCCAGGGAGTCGAGTGAGTTTGTTAGGGCCGGGTCTCCTATTAGTTTAATTGCTCGTTTCTGAATTGCATCCAGTGTGGCAAGAGAATGCTTGGAGGCCCCTCTCCACAGATGAGAGACATATTCGAAACAGGGACGAATTCGAGCCTTATACAGTGTAAGAAGTTGACTGGGAGTATAATAGCGCTTAGACCTAAATAGGAGACCAAGCTTGCGCGCTGCAGCAATAGCAGTGGTTGAGATAGGGTCATTCCAAGAAAGGTCAGACACTAGAGTGACGCCTAGCATTGAAATTTTATCACTGAATTCTAGTGAGTTTGAATCAAATGGTATGTTTGGGGGACTTCTATCGACGCGTCTAGAAATAAGGCAACACTGAGTTTTCACTGAATTGAAGTTAACTAATTTTTGGGATCCCCAATTTTTAAGTCTGAATAAGTCTAAATTAATTGCACGGTTTTTATGCGAGGCAGGGGCGTTATGTAGGGTGCTGTCATCTGTGTATCCATATCGAAAGCTTTTGAAATGTCTAAAGCTACCGTGAGGGTCTCATTCCCGGCCTCCAGGGTTTTTAAAAGTTAGCCCTGGGCGGTAAAATGTCATAAGATGGCACTGCTGGGTAGTAGTACACTCGAGATTATTAATTTTTGATACAAAAGTTCGTACGTTCCCACCCGCCGTATCATATGCATGGCATCTAACCATCGACCACGAGACCTACTTTACATAACTATGCTCTTATTTAAAAGTATAGCCAAGAAGATAAGAATAGCAACATTCAGTTTCCCCTTTCAACAATTCCAATGGGATCATTATGACTTGATTGGGAAGGCATAGATCGTTGTACATATAATATGAATTAAGAATGAAAATGAAGGCAAAGCTTTCGAAAATATAGTATAATTATAAAAAAATTTAAAATAATATAAGTACCTATTTTATTATATTTATTTACATCAAGCAGAAAACACCTTCTTTGTTTATTATAAAAATAGATATATTATTTTTTTCTTAAATATATATAATTACCAGAAGAAAATTCATTATATTTTTCCTTATCCCGTCTTTTTAAATCTCTTCCACATTGAGGATCATAAACTTGCATATGACGTAAATGATTTTTACAGAGCTTTGAAATTGCATTTTCTATTTCTCTAAGGAACAAGTTAAATTATTTATTTGATAATTTTAATTTGTTATTTAATTCTTAAGATTAACACTCCCTCTGAACAATTTCCTGAGTGCATTGGTAATTGCTCGTGTTAAGATGAGAAATTTTACATCTAACAAACTTAAAAAAACTTTTACAATATAAATGTGAATAAAATAGAGTAATTATAGAGTGGAAGGCTACCATATATCGAAAAAGCGTTCTCTAGCGACTGCAGGGCGAAAACTCTTAGTTCTTAAGAGCTATCCAAAGATCATAGAACATTCAAAGCCTTTGTCATAGATAAAAGATACATATCCTTTATGTTATATATATATAAGCGTATTTTTTATTCTTGATAATGTCACCAAAATTTGCCCCGAATAGAGCTGTTTCCGCCATTTTATTGCCCAGTGGTTTCGGCCTCGTCTCGCCAGAGAGCTCTGTAACTCGTATACGCTCCTTATGGAGCCTTCCAGTCTATATTACTCTATGGTGAATTCAAGATTGAAAATAATGCGAGTCGAAAAAGATAGAGATGTGAGGTTTAGACAATTTGGTGTATTGGGTTGAATCCATGCATCATGATTATCCAGCACTTTTAAGAAATATCAACATATGGTCACAGAGGAAATTTCAGAATGAAAACTTAAGGCGAATTCAAAAGGCAGGTTGACCGCTTCGGCTTAAGAAACTTCAATGTGGACAACCTGCTTTGTTTTTGAAAATATTTATCAATGATAAATCAGAAGTACATTTCGATTATTTTTGTAGGCGTTTTAAAACCATGTGTTAAAATGTTTTGTTTTTAATCAATTCCGACTTATTCACAATTAAATTTTTTTATATATTTGTTATTAAATTAATACACATATTTAAGTTATGTTTAGTATAGATTCTGAAGGTCAAATAAATTAGACTGAAAACAATAAGACCTAAAATACTAACAATCTTTGAGTACAGACATGATCAACATTAGAAATTACAAAATAATTTGATATCAAAAAATTATTATACAAACTCAAATTTAGAAAATCGATATTTACTTTATACCCTCGTCCTGACGTGTACATAAGGTGGAAAATCCAACAAGCAATTGACTTATGCTCCAATCTTCAGAATCAATTGGTTTGGGATCAAAGGAAATTAAAACACCGAATTCTTCGGCAATTCTTGTCAATATATATCTTGCCATCCACAAATCATCAACGGCTATAACATTGTCTGTATGACCAACTTGTATAGTCCACTAATTATTGAGAAAAAAAAACAAAGTATTTGTATATTATTTTTTATTTCTTTCAATTCTGTAGATTATTAGCTAAAGTTCGCTTCCCCCCCCCCCCCATTATTTTTTATTTTGTGTGGTTATTGAAAACCAATATAATAGATCTTTTTGTGGCAAAATACATTACTTAAATCTTCTTTCTGGCAAAATATGACTTTTTTTTTTTTAATTCAATAGAATGCAAGAAAGCGCACCAGTAAGATGCAGCCCCATGGATCTCGAAAGACCCTTGCATTACCGAAGAGAAGGGAAAGTTGATCAAGTGAAAGGGTGGAGGCTTAGGTGTTTGTGCACCCGGGTTTGGTCGCTTTTCATATTTAAAACAATTTATTAACATAGTTATTAATTATCTAGAAATTCATTGAATTCTCGTGGAAGCTCAGGAGAGGGGGGGGGGGGGGTGCAATATAATTATATATTGTGATTGATTTCGATTCTATCTCATATCGTTTAATAAAAAAAAGTTTCAATCAAGACTTTGGTCAAATAGAACCGAACAGAACCGAAATGAACTAAACTAAGCCAGTTTGGGCACTTACGTATTAACGCCACCGCAGCTACAAATAAAATTTTAAACTACAAATTTGAACTGAAATTGAGTTTATGGACTGTGATGTCTCTAGTGAGCGCCAGTGGGCGTTGGCAATTTTCACTTTTAGAACTTTTCATAGGTTCGGTTCTATTCATCATCTCGGTTCATTTAGATAAAAAAATGGGTTCCCGAACAAACTGAAAAGTTCGGTTTACGCCAACCTAATCGCCTAAAAACCAACCTGTAATGAAGTTATACGAGCCGAACTGAATATATCTTAACCGAACCGGCAACGAGTTTTACATATTCGAATTTTTTTGGGTATTTACTAATAATTTTTTAATTAATATTCATTTTCTAAAAGAATCCGTCGTCAGTAGCGGCGCTTAAAAACCGCCAAATCTGTAGCTGCGGTGATGTTAATACGTAAGTACCCCAATTTGTTTATTATTAGCATTCAAAGAGTTCTTAATTTCATTGAAATAGTTTAAAAACGGATTTTACGAAATTTGCCATAAGAAATTATATTAGTTTTCAGCACTCTCAAATACTTCAGAAAAAGTAAGATTTAATATTTATATATTAAATTTCTTCCAGAACTTAAGTGACTTGATTTAAATTTTTCTTTAAATTGAAGGGTTGGTTTTGTCACAAATATAATAAAACAATAATTTTAATAACTATTTGAATTATTTAATTGATAACTAATTAATTAATATTTATAGTAGGGGAGGTAAATTGCACGCATACCATATAGTTTTCTTAATAGGATAACTTTACCTTGCCTGGATATTGACCAGCTATAGCTCCTTTAAAATCAACTCCAGCATAGAGAGAAGCACGGCCAAGAATTTCAATGATATCGCGAGCCATAGCTCTATCCCCTCCAACTCCGCCATAATAGTGACCTTCTGGTGCTGGAAAGCCCTCTGAGTAAGGCCAGCCATAGGGTCTTTTATTCATGTCAAACATTGTGAAATCTTGTAAAAATCCAAATTGAACTTCGTATTCAACAACACAATCTAAAGCTTCCATAAGGCATCGTCGATAATTCATTTCTAATTCAAAAAATATATATAAATATCCCAGAGAATAAATACTAATCTGAATAATGCACCTGAATGTTCGCCAGTCGGTTTATAAGTTTCACATAAGACAATTTTATTAAATCCTCTTAATCTAAACGGATCGTCATACCACTCTATCGGTTTCAAAATTATATCAGCATCATCACAAGGAGCCAAATAACAAGCACTACCATCGATTTCAACATTACCAATTTCTAAAATTAAATAGTTTTATAATCTTAATATTATAAATAATACAATAAAGGAAAATAAAGAAAACCTTCTATAGTTTTTGGAACAAAGTTAAGACAATTATCCATGTTACGAAGGTTTTCACCAGTTCCGTCAATCCATACATACACTAATTGAATTTTGCATGGAGGCGTATTAATTTGCATTAATCGGTTAGTGATGTGTTTATCGAAATATGCATTTGGAGAATATTGTAAAGCAATTCTTTTACCAGATGAACTATTCAATTAATAATGATAATGATATTAGTATATCGATGAATATTATATATTTATTTATTCATTCATTTTACTTACATTTGAAAATCTCTTTTAATTATATGAGGGAATTTTAAGAATTTCTTCGAAAAATTTAAAATCGATCGAGCCATTTTGTTTATAATAAATATTATTATAAAATATATTTGTATTGTATATTAATAATCATTATTTGTTTAAAATTATGTGTTGCTATGTAATAAAAATGTTTACCAATATTAACAAAAATTGAATTAATTAAGGTAATATTCTTAAAGAAATATATCCTATTTGAGTTAACATGCTATTTATTTCATCAAGCCTTACATATAAGGGGCCGTCCATAAATTAGGTCACACAGTAAGGGGAGAGGGGGTATCTCAAAGTTGTGACAAAATGTGACAGGGGGTCCCGCGGATCTTAAAAATTGTGTTGTCACAAAAGTCAAATTAAAAAGATTGGAGTAATTTTTGGAGAAAGAGGGACTGGTAAGTGAAGTTGAGTGGATATTGATGAGGCAGTCCAAAAAAAGAAGATAATTTATACTATCTTTTTATTTTTATTCATAAACCGACGTTTCGGAGGCTATTCTCTCCTTCTTCAGGGTTTTGAAAATTCAGTGAAGGAAATCCAATGCGACATTCCCCTGTCTCCTCTTTCAGTGGCAGTAACAATAACAATAATTTCCTTCACTGACTTCAAAACTCTGAAGGAGGGAATAGGCTCCGAAACATCGGTTTATGAATAAAAATAAAAAGATAGTATAAATTATCTTCTTTGTTTGGACTGCCTTATCAATATCCACTCAAATTAAAAAACTTTCAAATATATTTTTTAGATTTCAGATTATAGTTGAGTTTAATTTATATAAAAATAATTTCTACAATTATTAAATTATAGGGTACCTATAAAAGTGATTGTGTGAATTCACAATACAGGGGGCTCAATGAAAATATGACACAGGGAGAGGAGGGTATAAAAATCTTGAAATTCGTGTGACGTAATTTATGGTCGGCCCACGGGGGGTGAACCGCGATTGGAATTAGGTGTACACTGTCTTTGGAATTAGTTTGGAATTCATTAGATAATCTATTGTCAACTATTGTCTTTTAGTTGGAAATGAAAGTGGAAGTATCTGTACACGATTTTAGGTCGCGGTTCACCCCTCGTCGGCCCATAAATAAAAAAGGCAAAACTAACGAAGTTTTTCTAAAAATTATTTTATTGTTTCATATAAAAGTTAAAGGATTTCTGATTGGAAGAATAAACAAAAAAATAATATACAACTAGTTTCGTTGAAGATACGTATAATGTATAAAAAAAATACTTAAAGAATTAATTAAATATTTATAATATATTTGCAAATAGTCATTAATAAGAAAAATTACAAATATTAGACTATCTTTTCCAGCCACCGCCGCCTCCTCCTCCTCCTCCTCCTCCTCCGCCGCCACCAAAGGAGTGTCTTGCGCCGCCGCCTCCACCACGTCCTCCGCCACCGAATCCTCCTCCACGTCCTCCGCCACCGCCTCCACCACGTCCGCCAAATCCCCCTCGTCCACCGCCAAATCCTCCTCGTCCACCGCGGCCGCCACCTCCACGTCCTCCACCTCCTCGGCCACCTCTACCACCGCCTCCTCGTCCACCGCGGCCGCCGCCTCCACGCTTCCGTACAGCTCCAGGTGCTTGAGGTAGGAAATAATGTACTGGCAGTAATTTGGCGGGATCGATATAGAGCTAAATAAACATAATTAAATTTATCAAATATTAAAATAATCGTCATTATTAAATATGTATCTAAATATCAATTGCAAAAAATATATAGTAATTTACAAGTAGAATTTAAGAAATTGAAACAAGATCCCTATTTTTAGAAAATAATTATATAAATAATAATTGAATGCTTCACTTGCCAAATAGATTAACTCCATAAAACATGAGAAATGCGATGAAATAATGTACATTATTACAATATTTATTATTAAATGGCCAAATTTTTTTATTGGTATCCATTGCTGAAGACATGGAGGAATCAACTTAAAATAAAAAATAACAATCGATTCTTATCTAATACTAGAGGAAACGTCAAAAATCCAATGTAGAATGGTTATTCAAGTATTAGATGAGAATCGATCACTTTTTTGAATTTTAAGTCAACATTTTATCTTCAAATCGTCTGGAGTTAGAGCAATTTAAAAATTTCAGGTCGATTTATACATTTTGTTAGAAAACCCCGCAATAGCCCAGTTCAGCTTACATTAATTGCGGGAAAATCTTTTTTTCTAGGATCGTTTGGTATGGTGTGGGTATGTCAAATCTAAGTTTGCAACCTCGAAAGTGTGGGGGACAACTTTTGGTGGTCGAAAAACCTCGAAATTTTCGAACTTTAACCCAAAAACTCGCATTTTTTCCTATGATGGAGAAAATCAAAAATACAAATTTATTCATCAAAATCGATATTGTCCCATTCAAAGCACTCCCCATCGACTGCAGCGCACTTATGCCAGCGCTTGATCCAATCCTCGGAACATTTTTTATGGGTTTTCGGTATGGACTATCAGAGCCGTTATCGATTTTTACGATTTTAAAAAAGAAATTGTCTTTGCATCAACGAGTTTGTATTAAATTTTGAATTAAAAACGGTGCGAAAATGTTGAAGAAGTGTTACTCTATCGAAAACAAACTTTTATGTGTGAAATTTTCGTGAGTCTGTCGAGAATGACGAACTCAGTTGACATCGAAAACCGTCAATAAAATGAAATGATGGGCGAAAACTGTAAATTGACAATTGGTGAGATGGCAGCAAACATCGCTTATGAATCCATTCAAGACATTTTGTTTAAAGATTTAGCTTTGAAAATCCAAAAAAGACCGGATTTGTGGGAATCACGTAACGCGGGGTCGAACAATGCTATCGTTATCCGCAACTTTTTGACCAAGAAGGGAACGAATATCATCCAATAGCCTCCGAATTCGACTCCCTGCGACTTCTTCCTGTTCAGTCGACTCAAAAAATCGGAACGCGTTTTAGCAGCCAAGTGGAGATAATGAAAAAATCAATGACGGCTCTGATGAACAAACCGAATATAAAACATGTTTTGAGAATCCGACCAAGCGCTGGCATGAGTGCATTGCAGTCAATGAGGAGTACTTTGAAGAAGACAATATCGATTTTGATTAATAAATTTCTATTTTTAATTTTTTGAATAAATTCAAAATAAATAAAATGAAACTTTTTGATCAAGGGGGTATTTCCACTTTTAATAAGTGAAGCGTATAGCTTTAATTGAATTCATTATATAAATTACATGCATGATAAACTGGCGATTCTTTAATAATTATAACGTCATCCCTTTTAACTAGTCAGCAAAGTAGTTCCTCATTATAAAGAAGCTACGTGCCCGCGTGCCCTAAGCGGCAGTCTTACTACAAACAAGGTGCAAACCGAAGGCTCGGTCCGATTATATATTAATAGTTTTTAAGGAATTTGGTGTTGGTACAGTGAAACCTAACAAGTATTTTTTATCCAATAATTTTGAATTAGTATTACTCCATACAAAGGCATTGCGGTCTTTTGTCAGGTTAATCTTCTACCTCCTTATAAATAGTTTATTCTCATTAGTGAATATTTAACCACCATTGTAATCATCACCTGTCCTAACTTCTTTCAAATAAATTTTTTATATTTAAAAACATTTCTTCGATAGTTTTTAAAAAAACGAGAATAACATCATCTCATATAACTTATATAAGTATATATGTTGATAATCTTTAAAGAATTTGGTGTCGGTTCTAGGTGAAACATTTTAATAGATAATAAGTAAAAATATATCTTTCTAGGTGGGTTTCACAAATAAAACAAATATATGTTTTGAGAATTTTGAGAACTTCACTTATACATTTGTTTCCAATTTTATATTTAGTTTTCTTTTGTAACTCCTGATGATGGGGTCATAACCCGAAATATATATCGAGATAAAAAACTCAAAACATATATTTGTTTTATTTGTGAAACCCACCTAGAAAAATATATTTTTACTTATTATCTATATATGTTGATTTGCATCAGGCAGAGGATAACCTCTGATTTCTAGCTATGAAACGTATAGACTTTACTATCAGTTTAATTTATTTTATGAGATGATAAATAGCAAACTGAGAAATATAATTACTTTTTCAGACAAAAGCAATATAATGAAACATGAATAAAAATATAATTCATTTGGTGAAAAAATATTTCAAAAAAGCAAAACTTCTAAGGCTCAAAAAATAACAGTTAAAATTACAAAAAAAAAAATAACATAAAATAAATATTGTATATTTACCTTCTCATTTAGTTTAAAACTTTTAGCATTTGCTTGTTCTGTTATTTTCACACTAACATAATAGTTTCGAGGATTTCCAAGAATTTCATCAACTTTTCCAATCTGTGATTTATTCTCTAAATAAATTGGTGCGTTAAAGAAAGGAACATCTTCTATATCAGCTTTAACAACAAGTTCATCTTCACATGGCCACACGTAATTGCCGAAATATAGGACCTAAAGAAAGAAATATATTTTTAATACAAGAAATAAAAATTAGGTTGTTTTCAGATTTTTGAAGATTAAAGTTTTTTAATATAACCAGATTTATATATTACACAAGTATACCATACATTTTGAATATGGGGACAATATTTTTTTATGAAGAGAAACAAAGAGGTTGACCTGTGCTTGGTGCAAATAAACATAGACACATTATATCAAAAATATATGTATATATATTATTTATTTGTTTGAGACTATAGTTCGAAGGCTTGGCCTTCGTCATCAGTCTTTTTAAATTATAAATATTATTTTTCAGGGGTCAGTTTCATATTTCAGATTAGAGCGAAAAAAATTTCAATATCACGCGATACTGACCCCATGAAATAATATTTATAATTAAAAAAAAGTGATGATGAAGGCCAAGGCTTCGAAACTATATTCTCAAACAAATAAATAATATATATATGTGTGAAGGTTTATTTGCATCAAGCAGAAGACAACCTCTTTGTTTCTCTTTATGAATCAACAACTCTGCTACTCTCGCCAAAACAAAAACTTTTCAATTAAATATTTTTTTAATTTAAAAGATTTAGTTTACCCAGAGTAGCAGGATTGTTTTTTGGTCATTCACAGAAATTACAATTTTTGTTTTTTACATCCTTTATATTAACTTGACCTATATCTATCTATCAATGTGACTTTTGTTCTGTTAAGGTAGTTGTTTCGCGACAATACTAAAAAAGTTAATTCTAGAGTATATAGAACAGACAATAAGGATTCATAATTCATAAGCCCAAAACTTGCTGTTTATGTGCCACTACTAGCCAATCACGTGCTCGTTTGGCAAATCTGGCAACATTGTCCGAGCTTGAATATTTTTATGATAGAAAAATACAATATAAAGGTCGATTTATAAAACAAAAAGATCTTAATAAGCGATTGAAAGCTGTTGCGATAATGGCTGAAGTGAAAAAACGTCAAAAAAGTACTAAAGTTAACCCACTTTTTAGGTTAAATACATGCGTTGTTGACATCTTGTTTTTAGTGTAAACTTATCATTATTATCTCAGAAACTGTGTTGTAACTATGAATTAAAATGTTCTTAAAAAATGTATTAGTTATTGTTTAATGTTGGTTTAGTTTTTTATAACAATGGTAAAAAGAGTTACTTAATTATAATTAAATATGTATGTAAACTTTCCGATATTCCGTATAGTGCAATGTTAAAGAGCCTGAAAAACTCGATTTTTGAAATTTAATATCTCCGGAACTATATTGTTCATAAATTTCGTTTTGCCACCAATCGATGCAGAAGTATTTAAATAATAATATGGCTAAATTTCAAAAATATCATAAGAAAACCCATATGGTGAAGGTGAAACAACTACCTTAAATTCTGCAAACATTTCTTTATAAAATTGTTTACCTATTCAATTTAAATGAAATTATATAAAAATAAATATATTTCATTATGTTAAATTCAGCAAACTTTTCTCTATAAAAATAATTAAGGCTAAAAAGTAAAAAAATAAATTATATTAAAAAAAAACATGCTTCTAAAAAGTATAATACTTAATCAAAAAGCGTGGGGCACTTTGTGGAAATTAATTAATTAAAAGTACATGTTTCTGCTTCTTGATTATGTATCACATTATTTTGTACTTTTTAGAAGCATGTTTTTTCAGTTATTTTAAAATATAATTTATTTTAATCTCGATTTTTCTTAGTTTCTGTATTTATTTTCCTTGTTCAATTTTCATATAAATTGACAAGTAAAAAGATTTTTTATTCTTATTTATGAAGAATGTATTTAACAGGCACTAAGGATTTATTTGTCCTGGATAAGGCCATAGAAAATGCTAACAAATAAATATATTTATATAGAGAAAATATTTCTTTTAATTGTTTTATGTATATAAATATGTAAGTATATATAGTTTTTTTATAAAAAACAATCTTCAGACTTTTATTAGAATACCAAACATTTCTGGAGAAATTCTCTCTTTATCAATAAAAATTTGAAAAAATAGTTGCTTTAATAATGGAATATAAAGCAACTATAAAAAAATACATCTTTTGAAAATAGACACTGATACAGATTGTTTTGGAAATGAAATTACCTTGATTAAAAATAAAATTATCAATCTTTAAGAAAAATTATCTTCTAAATATGTCTTAGAAAAAACAGTCAATATCTGACCTTTTTGTATAAAACTTCGATCATTTTCAAAAATCCGATCTTTATCTCAAATTTTAGAAAAAAATACTGATTTTTTCTAAATGATGGAAATTTTAAACAAAAATTGAATTAACAAAAGGTTAAATATGAACTGTTTTTTCTAATATTTATCAAAGATGTTTAGAAAATTATTATTTTTTTTTTTTTTTTTTTAAATAAAGTTAATTTAATTTTTAAAAAAATCTGTATCATTGTCTATTTTCAAAATAGACAATAATTGTTTTATATTCCTTTCATTAGCAACTATTTTTTTCAATTTCTATTGATAAAGGGAGAATTTCTCCAGAAACCTTTGGTATTCTAATAAACGTCTATATAAAATATATATATTTAAATCTTTTATAAAAACCATCTTCAGACGTTTATTAGAATACCAAACGTTTCTGAAGAAATTCTCCCTTTATCAATAGAAATTCTAACAAATTTGAAAAAATAGTTGCTAAAGAAAACGAATATAAAACAACTATATTGTCTATTTTGAAAACAGTCTATGATACAGATTGTCTTAGAAATGAAATTACCTTGATTAAAAATAGAAAAAAAAAAAATTATTTTCTAAAAATGTTTGATAAATATTAGAAAAAACAGTCAGATTTAACCTTTTGTTAATTCAATTTTTGTTTAAAATTTCTATCATTTAGAAAAAATAGTATTTTTCTATTTTTAATCAAGGTAAACCTTGATTGAAATTTGAGATCGGATTTTTAAAAAAATATTAATTTTGAAAATGATCGAAATTTTATACAAAAAGGTCAGATATTGACTGTTTTTTCTAAGACATATTTATCAAACATTTTTAGAAGATAATTTTTCTTAAAGATTGATAATTTTATTTTTAATCAAGCTAATTTCATTTCCAAGACAATCTGTAGCATTGTGTATTTATTTATTTATTTATCAGCTGCTAATTGAATCATTGTCATAATAGAGAAAGGATCTCTTAAACCTATTATAAGTGATGCATGGGAGCAAATGTTATTTTATAAAGATTTCAGATGTATAAATAAATAAATTCAGAAGATGTGTAAATAAATAAAATAAGAGCCATAATTGACAGACCATTAATTTGAAAATTATTCATTTAATTAAGACCTAATTAATAGATTGTACTCACATTTTCAGGAGGCCCTTCTGGTTCTCCCCAATTCCTGCCGCCTCTACCTCCACCTCCACCAGAAAAACGTCCTCCACCTTGAAAGTTAAATTTAATATTAGCATTTCAATTAAATAAATAATTAAATTCCATGTTTTGAAAATTTACCTCGTCCTCTTCCAAAACCACCGCCGCCGCCGCCGCCGCCTCCTCTACCTCTAAAAGACATGATTTTGTAAAATTATAAGGTATATAATTATACTATACTCAAGTCCTTAAATATGTCTATTAATAAAAAAAAAAATTGAGACTAAAATCAAAGATTTGCTAATATTACAATTTAAAATTAATATACAAATACATGTAAGTTAAAAAAGGCACATGTTTTGAAATAACATGATAGAAACACATAGGTTAACAAAAAAACAATGTGACAAACTTAAAAAAAAATAAAAATATATAAAGTCACTAAAATTGAGGGAAATTTGAAATTCAAATAAACTAATATTTTTATAAAATTTATTTATATTAATATATACCTATACATAATAAATAAAATATTAGTGATAATTTTTTAAAATTAAAAAAAGCACTATATACTTTTTAAAATAGAATTCAGCGCCTAATTACCTTCCACCACTAGTAAAATTAAAATTATATAAAAAATATTTTGGAATTTATTTATATTATTTTAAAAGAAAAAAATATTTATTGATTGTATTTTTTAATATATTTATTTTATTTAAATACTTAGCAATATTAAAATTTGAATAAAGGCTTATGTAAATAATATAAATATCAAAGAGTATGGGTCTCATACTTATACTCTTTGTATTGATAAACATTTTTATGAGGTGATCTCATTAAAAATTCGCATTCTAGATGGCTTCAGTCTTAATTTCTATTTTTATCTTGAATTATTTGGTGTGATAAAAATTAATTTTGAATTTCCTGCGTGTGTGCGTATGTCAAAATAGCGCCCCTGGTGGCCTAAGGACGCGTTGTTGAATTTACCAAAAAAAACCCTGAGAGTTCGCCACGCCATCTATATCTTTTATTTATTATGAAAGATATTAATTTGCCGGGGGTCGGGTAGGCTAGGCGGTAGCATGTCAGCCAGCTAACCAAGAGGACCCGAGTTCGAATCCGGCTCGAGGCATCCGGCTAAAATCTGACCCCCGAGGTAGAGACTAATTTAAAAATAAAAATAAATAGTATCGTAAATGGCTTTTGGCTACCTTGGCCGAAAACCCAAAAAGAGCAAGGAGTACAAAAAAAAAAAAAATTAATTTGCCGATGGTAATAGATTCAAATTTACCAGAAAATCATAAGCAGTATCTTTTATCTATGATCATAAGATGGTGTCATCTATTAAATCACTCAACCACCTTTATTTAAATTATATGGCATGGCTATATGTTTAAATTTAGAATCACTATATCGCGAAATTTTACAAAATAAGATAACAATCTTTGAGTAAAATATTTTACGCGTTTGCATATGCCATAGAGGTTCGTATCCCGCCAGGTGGCCCGGATTGCTGTTACTGGCACTCGGGTTCGATTCCCGAGAGGGTGAAAAACAACCCCGCTGACATATAATTAAAAATATTCCATTCCATCGGATTTAATAGATGACACCATCTTATGATTTTCTACTCTTTTATTTATGTTGATAAATATGAAAACATGTCAAACATCAAATATCCCTTACTCTTTTATCTAAAATTTAATAGTCTTAAGGTAAATGTTCCTCCAAATGCGTTTTCTTAGGATTTTTTTGAAATTTATACAGATTATTATTTAAATACTTCTGCATCGATTGATGGCAAAACGAAATTTATGAACAATATAGTTCCGGAGATATTAAATTTCAAAAATCGAGTTTTTCAGGCTCTTTAACATTGCACTATATGGGATATCGAAAAATTTACATACATATTTAATTATAATTAAGAAACCCTTCTTACCATTTTTATAAAAAACTAAACCAACATTAAACAATAACCAATACATATTTTAAGAAAATTTTGATTCATAGTTACAACTCAGTTTCTGAGATAATAAGAAATAAATTTTTAAAAATGTAAGAAAAATTTTTTACTAAAAACAATTTGGCAACAATGCATTTATTTAACCAGCGAAAGATGTATAAAGCGAGCATGCGCTAGGTTTTTTCAAAATTATAATTTTCATAAGATGTAACGTAGGCGTTGTCGTTGATAAATAAAAAAGTCACACATAAAAACTTGTCCTTATTTTTCTAATATAAACTTTCAAATGTATTAAAAAT